>CM038404.1:32510024-32948500 GCA_021498475.1 Saguinus midas | reverse complement strand
ATAAGTGTATAATATTGGGTAAAACTGAAAGAGAGTGTTGATCCAAGATGGCTGATGGCTAACAGCTCGGGATTGTAGCTCCCAGTGAAAGCTCAGAAAACGTGAGGATGCCACATTTTCAGAGGAATTTTCGTCGCCCACGCACCAGAAGATTTCCAGTGGAGGAGCCCCGCGGGTCGCCAGCGTGACTTATGTGGCTTGTGCAGCGGTTTTGTCGTCGCCTCGGCGCTGCAGCTCTTCGTGCACAGTGAGCGGGACTGGTTCCTCTATTGACTGGCGTTTGGAGCTCCGGGAAGGCAGAGCCGCTTGTTGCGGACTCAAGAAGGAAGCCAGACCAGAGATTCCCAGGCAGAAGAGCACCATCAGTCTTATCGCTGTTGTTTTGGCTGGCGCAGTGGGTTGCTCGCATTCCAGCACTGGGAATCAATGAATTGGACATCCTGTCAGGAACTTAATCAGAAAGGCGATAATTGTAAAGACATCAGATGGATAAATTCACAATAAAGGGAAAAAAGAGCCTAAAAAGGCCGAGAATACCGAAAGTCAGAACCCGTCTCCCTCCACAGGGGATAGTAATTTCTCATCAACAATGGAACAAGCCCTAATGAAAGAGGACTGTGTTCCAGGATCTGAAGTAGTCTCTAGAAGGTGGATGATAAAAACCTCTGGAAATTGAAACAACATGTTCTAACCCAATGTAAAGAAACTAAGAACTTTGAAAAAAGGTTAGACAAAATGTTAAAAAGAGTGGACAATATACATCAACTGAGGCAAGATGGCGTCATAGAGGCGACTCAGGATTGCAGCTCTCAGTGAAGGCGCAGAGGGTGAGTCCTAGCCACATTCTCAGATGTTCCTTTTATGCCCACAGAGCGTTGAAAGTCCCAGGTGTGGGAGAGACACGGACGCTAGCAGCCGGCTAACGCAGCTGCCTCCTGCCGCCTCTTCAGCAGACCTGGCGCAGAACTCACTGGTCTGGGTGCCCTGTTAAACCAGCAATCTGAGATTTGGAAGGGAAGATGGGCATGTTCATCTGACTGAACGGCACTTGGACAATGAGCCAGACCAGGAGTTTCCTTGGAAGCGTGATCTGAGCCGGGGTAGTGGGCAGTGGCACGGGAGATCGCACGGATCCCAGTGCCCTATCGGCAGGCAACTGGGGCGCCAGTGAGAGAGTCGACCTTTCAGCTTGGGGAGAGGAACAGAGAGAGAGAGAGGATGGACTCTGAGGCAGGGAGCTGGGTGATCAGGCTCGGCGGGTCCCACGCTCACGGGGACAAGCAGGGTGGCGACTGGAGATGCATGAAGCTGAGAGTTTTGCTGACGGCATCTACACGGTGCAGCCTGGTGATGGAGGGGCGTCCACCATTGCTGACGTGGTCCACCCCCACTGCAGTACTGGCCAGGACTGACGCGGCCTGCCATTGCCAAGGCAACCTGCCATAACAGAGAGACTATGCACTCCACAGCAGAAGGGAGCCCAGCAGCAACAGGGCGGAACCGCGCTAGCAGGTCAGAGCCACAACAGGCAAATACTGAATAGACTGCCGCCTAGTGGGGCAGGACAGTGCATCAGATACTCATAAAGAAAGCCGCAACTCCCTGAGTCAAAGCATCTAAGGGGGGGAAGGGTGCTGTTTTATGAGTTCTATAGCAGCAGACATAAACAACATCCCAACAACGCTGAATGAACAATGGAGCTAACAGCTAAGAACTGGAGCTCCTATAAAGCACAGACTGTCTCCTCAAGAAGCTCCCTGACCCCTGTATATCCAAGGACTCAACCCAGAAAAGGACTAATCAGACTGACATTTGGTTGGCATCATTCTGGAACAAGGACAGCAGAAGAAGAAACTGGTATCATCCCTCACTGTTCCACAGCTGCTGCAGGTATACCCCAGAGAAGCAGGGCCTGGAGTGGACCTCAGCACTCATACAGCAGAGGGGATAGACCATTAGAGGGAAAACTAAGTAATAGAAATACTTCATCATCAACAATCTCAGCGTCCACACAGAGACCCAATTAAAAATCAGCAACAACTAAGACGACAGGTGGATAAATCCATAAAGACGGGAAGAAACCACCGCAAAAAGAAGGAAAGGACCCGAAACCAAAACACCTCACCTCCAAAAAAGGAACAGAACTCCTCACCAGCAAGGAAACAAAGCTGGACAAAGAATGAATGTGACGAAATGACAGAATCAGACTTCAGAAAGTGGATAATGAGAAACTTCAGTGAGCTAAAGGAGCATGTACTAAACCAGTGCAAAGAAACTAAGAACCTTGAAAAAAGATTTGAAAAAAGACTCGAGGAATTGATAAAAGGAATGGACAACTTAGAGAGGAATATGAATGAATTGAAGAAGCTGAAAAACACAACACGGGAACTTCGCGAAGCATGCACAAGTTTCAACAGCCAAATTGACCAAGCAGAAGAAGGAATATCAGAAGTTGAAGATCAACTCAATGAAATAAAACGAGAAACCAAGATTTAAAAAAAAGTACAAAAAGGAATGAACAAAATCTCCAAGAAATGTGGGACTATGTGAAGAGACCCAACCTACGTTTGATAGGTGTACCAGAATGTGACGAAGAGAATGAATTCAAGCTGGAAAACACTCTTCAGGATATTATCCAGGAAAACTTCCCCAACCTAGCAAGACAGGTCAATACTCAACTCCAGGAAATACAGAGAACACCACAAAGATACTCCGCAAGAAGAGCAACCCCAAGGCACATAATCGTCAGATTCACCAGGGTTGAAACGAAAGAGAAAATACTAAGGGCAGCCAAAGAGAATGGTCAGGTCACCCACAAAGGGAAGCCCATCAGACTCACAGCAGATCTCTCGGCAGAGACTCTACAAGCCAGAAGAGAGTGGGGGCCAATATTCAACATCTTTAAAGAAAAGAGCTTTCAACCCAGAATGTCATATCCAGCAAAACTGAGCTTCATAAGTGAAGGAAAAATAAAATCCTTCACGAACAAGCAAGTACTCAGAGATTTTGTCACCACTAGGCCTGCTTTACAAGAGCTCCTGAAAGAGGCACTACACATAGAAAGAAACAACCAGTTCCAGCCATCCTAAAAGCATACCAAATGCTAAAGACCATCAACAAAATGAAGAACGTACAGGAACCAACGGGCAAAACAGCCAGCTAGCATCAAAATGGCAGTATCAAATTCACACATAGCAATATTGACCCTGAATGTAAATGAGCTAAATGCACCAATCAAAAGACACAGACTGGCAAATTGGATAAAAAACCAAAACCCATCAGTATGCTGTATCCAGGAAACCCACCTCACATGCAAAGATACACAAAGGCTCAAAATAAAAGGATGGAGGAAGATTTACCAAGCAAACGGACAGCAAAAAAAAGCAGGAGTTGCAATTCTCGTCTCTGATAAAATAGACTTTAAAGCAACAAAGATCAATAGGGACAAAGAAGGTCATTACATAATGGTAAAAAGGATCGACACAACAAGTAGTGCTAACGATTCTAAATATATATGGACCCAATGTAGGAGCACCCAGATATATAAGGCAAGTTCTCAATGACTTACAAAGAGACTTAGATTCCCACACAATAATAGTGGGAGACGTTAACACTCCACTGTCAATAGCAGAGAGATCAACCAGAAAGAAAATTAACAAGGATATCCAGGACTTGAACTCAGACCTGGAACAAGCAAACCTGATAGACATTTACAGAACTCTCCACCCCAAATCCACAGAATATACATTCTTCTCAGCACCACATCACACCTACTCCAAAAATTGACCACATAATTGGAAGTAAAGCACTCCTCAGCAAATGCAAAACAACGGAAATCATAACAGTCTCTCAGACCATAGTGCAATCAAGTTGGAACTCAGAATTCAGAAAATAACTCAGAACCGCACAGCTTCATGGAAACTGAACAACTGGCTCTTGAATGTTGATTGGATAAACAATGAAATGAAGGCAGAAATAAAGAAGTTCTTTAAAACCAACGGGAATGAAGACACAACGTACCAGAATCTCTGGGACACATATAAAGCCCTCTGTAGAGGAAAATATATAGCAATAAGTGCCCACATGAGAAGAGTGGAGAGATCCAAAATTGACACCCTATCGTCAAAATTGAAAGAGCTAGAGGAGCAAGATCAAAAAATCTCAAAACCTAGCCGAAGACAAGAAATAACTAAGATCAGAGCAGAACTGAAGGAGATAGAGACAAGAAAAATCCTTCAAAAAATCAATAAATCTAAGAGCTGGTTTTTCGAAAAGATCAACAAAATAGACAGACCACCAGCCAGACTGATAAAAAAGAAAAGAGAGAACAACCAAATAGATGCAATAAAAAACGATAAAGGGGAAATCACCACTGATTCCACAGAAATTCAAACCATCATCAGAGAATACTACAAACAACTCTATGCACACAAACTAGTAAATCAGGAAGAAATGGATAAATTCCTGGACGCCTGTGTCCTCCCAAGCCTAAACCAGGAGGAAGCTGAAACTATGAATAGACCAATAACAAGGTCAGAAGTTGAGGCAGCAATTAAGAGCCTACCACACAAAAAAAGCCCAGGTCCAGATGGGTTCACAGCTGAATTCTACCAGACACACAAGAGGATCTGGTACCATTCCTTCTGAAACTATTCCAAATAATCCAAAATTGACCACATAATTGGAAGTAAAGCACTCCTCAGCAAATGCAAAACAACGGAAATCATAACAGTCTCTCAGACCATAGTGCAATCAAGTTGGAACTCAGAATTCAGAAAATAACTCAGAACCGCACAGCTTCATGGAAACTGAACAACTGGCTCTTGAATGTTGATTGGATAAACAATGAAATGAAGGCAGAAATAAAGAAGTTCTTTAAAACCAACGAGAATGAAGACACAACGTACCAGAATCTCTGGGACACATATAAAGCCGTCTGTAGAGGAAAATATATAGCAATAAGTGCCCACATGAGAAGAGTGGAGAGATCCAAAATTGACACCCTATCGTCAAAATTGAAAGAGCTAGAGGAGCAAGATCAAAAAATCTCAAAACCTAGCCGAAGACAAGAAATAACTAAGATCAGAGCAGAACTGAAGGAGATAGAGACAAGAAAAACCCTTCAAAAAATCAATAAATCTAAGAGCTGGTTTTCGAAAAGATCAACAAAATAGACAGACCACCAGCCAGACTGATAAAAAAGAAAAGAGAGAACAACCAAATAGATGCAATAAAAAACGATTAAAGGGAAATCACCACAGATTCCACAGAAATTCAAACCATCATCAGAGAATACTACAAACAACTCTATGCACACAAACTAGTAAATCAGGAAGAAATGGATAAATTCCTGGACGCCTGTGTCCTCCCAAGCCTAAACCAGGAGGAAGCTGAAACTATGAATAGACCAATAACAAGGTCAGAAGTTGAGGCAGCAATTAAGAGCCTACCACACAAAAAAGCCCAGGTCCAGATGGGTTCACAGCTGAATTCTACCAGACACACAAAGAGGATCTGGTACCATTCCTTCTGAAACTATTCCAAATAATCCAAAAAGAGGGAACCCTTCCCAAATCATTTTATGAGACCAACATCATCCTGATACCAAAACCTGGCAGAGACTCAACAAGAAAAGAAAACTTCAGGCCAATATCCATGATGAACATAGATGCAAAAATCTTCAATAAAATACTGGCAAATCGATTGCAACAGCACATTAAAAAACTTATCCATCATGATCAAGTAGGATTCATCCCGGGGATGCAAGGCTGGTTCAACATATGCAAGTCTATAAATGTAATTCACCACATAAACAGAAGCAAAAACAAAAACCACATGATTATCTCAATTGACGCAGAGAAGGCATTTGACAAAATTCAACAGCCTTTTATGCTAAAAACCCTCAATAAACTTGGTATTGATGGAACATATCTCAAAGTAATAAAAGCTATTTATGACAAACCAACAGCCAATATCATACTTAATGGGCAAAAACTAAAAGCATTCCCTTTGAAATCCGGCACTAGACAAGAATGCCCTCTCTCACCACCTCTATTCAACATAGTACTGGAAGTTCTAGCCGGAGCAATCAGGCAAGAAAAAGAAATACTGTGTTCAAATAGGAAAGGTGGAAGCCAAATTGTCTCTATTTGCAGACAACATGATAGTATACCTAGAAGACCCCATCACCTCAGCCCAAAAACTCCTGCAGCTGATAAGCATCTTCAACAAAGTCTCAGGATATAAAATCAATGTGCAAAACTCACAAGCATTCCTATACACAAATAACAGACTTAAAGGGAACCAAATCAAGAACGAACTGCCATTCACAATTGCTACAAAGAAAATAAAATACCTGGGAGTACAACTCACTAGGAATGTAAGGGACCTCTTTAAAGAAAACTACAAACAACTGCTCAACGAAATAAGAGAGGACAAAAACAGATGGAGAAACATTCCATGTTCGTGGTTAGGAAGAATCAATATTGTGAAAATGGCTATACTGCCCAAAGTAATTTACACAATCAATGCTATCCCCATCAAACTACCATTGAATTTCTTCACAGAACTGGAAAAAACCACCATGAATTTCATATGGAACCAAAAAAGAGCCCGCATAGCCAAGTCAATTCTAAGCCAAAAGAACACAGCGGGAGGCATCACGCTACCAGACTTCAAACTATACTACAAGGCTACAGTAATCAAAACAGCATGGTACTGGTACCAAAACAGAGATATAGACCAATGGAACAGAACAGAAGCATCAGAGGCAACACAACATATCTACAACCATATTATATTTGATAAACCAGACAAAAACAGGCAATGGGGAAAGCATTCCCTATTTAATAAATGGTGTTGGGAAAACTGGCTAGCCATGTGCAGAAAGCAGAAACTGGACCCCTTTCTGACACGTTACAATTAACTCCAGATGAATTAAAGACTTAAACGTAATACCTGACACCATAAAAACCCTATAAGAAAATCTAGGCAAAACCGTTCAGGACATAGGAGTAGGCAAGGACTTCATGAACAAAACACCAAAAGCATTGGCAACAAAAGCCAAAATAGACAAATGGGACCTAATCAAACTCCACAGCTTCTGCACGGCAATAGAAACAGTCACTAGAGTGAATCGGCAACCATCAGAATGGGAAGAATTCTTTGCAGTTTACACATCTGACAAAGGGCTGATATCCAGAATTTACAAAAACTCAAACAGATTTACAGAAAAAAAACAAGCCCATTCAAAAATGGGCAAAGGATATAAACAGAAACTTTACAATAGAAGACATACATGAAGCCAACAAACATATGAAAACGTGCTCATCATCATTGGTCATTAGAGAGATGCAAATCAAAACCACATTGAGATATCATCTCACACCAGTTAGAATGGCGATCATTAAAAAATCTGGAGACAGCAGATGCTGGAGAGGATGTGGAGAAATAGGAACACTCTTACACTGTTGGTGGGAATGTAAATTAGTTCAACCATTGTGGAAGACATTGTGGCGGTTCCTCAGGGACCTAGAAATAGAAATTCCATTTGACCCAGCAATCCCATTACTGGGTATCTATCCAAAGGACTATAAATCGTTCTACTATAAGGACACATGCACACGAATGTTCATTGCAGCACTGTTTACAATAGCAAAGACCTGGAACCAACCCAAATGCCCATCGATGATAGACTTGACTGGGAAAATGTGGCACATATACACCATGGAATATTATGCAGCAATCAAAAATGATGAGTTTGTGTCCTTTGTAAGGAAATGGATGAATCTGGAGAACATCATTCTCAGCAAACTGACACAAGAACAGAAAAAGAAATACTGCATATATTCACTCATAGGGTGAGAAAAATGAGAACACATGGACACAGAGAGGTGGCCTACTATACACTGGGGACTGTTGGGGGAAATGGGGGAGGGACAGCGGGGTGGCTGTGGGGGATAGCCTGGGGATGAATACCAAGTGTGGGTGAAGGGGAGGAAGGCAGCAAAACACACTGCCATGTGTGTACCTATGCAACTATCTTGCACATTCTGCACATGTCCCCCAAAACCTATAATGCAATAAAATTTTTTTTAAAAAAGAATGGATAATATAGAAAGGAATATAAATGAACTAATGGAGTTGAAAAATACAACACAAGAACTTAGTGAAATATGCACAAGTTTGAATAGCCGAATTGATCAAGCAGAAGAAAGGATATCAGAGGTCGAAGACCGACTTAATGAAATAGAATGAGAAAACAACAATAGAGAAAGAAGGATAAAAAGGAATGAGCAAAGTCTCCAAGAATTATGGGACTATGTGAAAAGACCTAATTGACGTTTGATAGGTGTACCTGAATGTGATGGAGAGAATGGATCCCAGCTGGAAAATACTCTTCAGTATTTTCTCTTCAGGATATTATCCAGGAGAATTTTCCCAATCTAGCAAAGCAGGATACCATTCAACCTCAGGTAATACAGAGAACACCACAAAGATATTCCTTAAGAAGAGCAACCTCAAGACACATAATCATTAGATTCACCAGGGTTGAAACAAAGGAGAAAATACTAAGGGCAGCCAGAGAGAAAGGTCAGGTTACCAACAAAAGGAAGCCTATCAGACTTACAGCAGATCTCTCAGTAGAAACCCTACAAGCCAGAAGAGAGTGAGGGCCGATATTTTACATCCTCAAAGAACAGAAATTTCAGCCCAGAATTTCATATCCTGCCAAACTAAGCTCCACAATTGAAGGAAAAATAAAATCTTTTATGAACAAGCAAGTACTCAGAGATTTTATGACCACCAGGCCAGCTTTACAAAAATTTCTGAAAGAAGCTTTACAGAAAGGACCAACCAGTATTAGCCTTTCTAAAAATATACCAAAAAGTAAAGAGCATCAACATAAAGAAGAATTTACATCAACAAATGGATAAAATAGCCAGTTAACATCAAATGGCAGTAATCTTAAATTGAAATCCACTAAATTTTCTAATTAAAAGATACAGCCAAAATTTAAAGGTATACTATATCCAGACCCATTTCATATCCAACGATATACAAAGACTAAAAACAAAGGGTTGGAGAAAGAATTACCAACCAAGTAGAGAAAAAAACAAATAAATAAAGAAAAAGGAGTTGCAATTCATGCATTTGATAAAACAGATTTCAAACCAACAAAGATAGAGTGGTATAAGGATCAACGCATCCTAACACCTAGATACATAAGACCCATAAAGAGATTCAGACTCAATGAAACAGAAAATTAATAAGGATATCCAGAATCTGAACTCAGATCAGTAACAAGTAAACTTAATAAGCACTTGTAGAACTCTCCACTTTAGATAAATAAAATATACATTCTCCATTTTAAATACACAAAATAATGATCAGCCATTATTAATAGCCATTTATAGAATAAAGCAATATTCCTGTTCTCTCTCCCTCTTTTTCTTCCTCTCTTTTCCTTTTCTAAAAAAAAAAAAAAAGAAAAAGAAACAAATCAGAGAGATTATGCCGGGCGCTGCCACTTGCGGAAGCAATCTGAGCACTTTGAAAGGCCGAGGTGGGCGGGTTTCCTGAGGTGACGAATTCAAGGTCAGCCTGTGTATTCTGATGAAATCCCACCTCACGTAATAAGAAAGAAAAAAACAAAAGGTAATCAGACTGATGAGTGTGTGCAATTGAAAGAAAACGAGGTTGCCATATACTCCACCCTCAGAACCGCCATTAAAAAAAAAAAAAACTGTGAAAGAGTGGCCACATGAAACAGACTTATTACACCACATGTGTGCGTTATTCACTAATTGTCTGAAGGAGTAGCCATATGACATGGACTTTTAATTATTCTCCATGTGTGCATTATTCAAACAGGTTCTGCATGAGTGTGCATACCAAATAGACTCCTGACACTTTCTCAGGTGTGTATTCTTCAATTATTCCCAGAATGAGAGATCATATAAAACAGACTCGTGACTATCATCCAGGTGTGTATCATTCAGGGAGGCACTTAATTAGCAGCTACCATAAACAGCGTGCTGACTACTCCATAGAAGTTCATTATTCACTGAAGCTCTAAATGAGAGGCCATATAAAAGAGTCACCTGACTATTGCCTTTTTGTGAATTATTCAGTAAGGCTCTGAATGAGTGGCAGTATGGAATAGAATTTTGATGATTCCCCAGGTGTGTATCATTTAGTGAGGCACTGAATGAGTGGCTATATGAGAGATTCTCCAAACTATTACCCTGGTGTGCATTATTCACTAAGGATCTAAATGAGTGGCTATATGAAGTGGACTCTTAACTCTTCTGCAGGTGTGTATTATTGAATGAGACTCTGAATAATTGGGCATAAAAAAGAGACTCCTGTCTATTGCCCAGGTGTGCATTGTTTACAGAGACTCTGAATGTGTAGCCATTTTAAGTAGACTCCTGACTGTCACCCAGTTGTGTATTATTCCCAGAGGTGCTTAATTTCTGGCTATCTTAAATAGCATCCTGACTACTCCACAGGTGTTCATTATTCACTGAAGCTCTAAATGAGAGGCCATATAAAATAGACTCCTGACTATTGCCCCATTGTGCATTATTCAGTAAGGCTCTGAATGAGTGGCAGTATGGAATAGAATTTTGATGATTCCCCAGGTGTGTATCATTTAGTGAGGCACTGAATGAGTGGCTATATGAGAGATTCTCCAAACTATTACCCTGGTGTGCATTATTCACTAAGGATCTAAATGAGTGGCTATATGAAGTGGACTCAACTCTTCTGCAGGTGTGTATTATTGAATGAGACTCTGAATAATTGGGCATAAAAAAGAGACTCCTGTCTATTGCCCAGGTGTGCATTGTTTACAGAGACTCTGAATGTGTAGCCATTTTAAGTAGACTCCTGACTGTCACCCAGTTGTGTATTATTCCCAGAGGTGCTTAATTTCTGGCTATCTTAAATAGCATCCTGACTACTCCACAGGTGTTCATTATTCACAGAAACTCCAAAGAAGAGGCCATATGAAATAGACTCCTGACTATTGCCCCATTGTGCATTATTCAGTAAGGCTCTGAATAATTGGTCCTATGGAACAGAATCCTGACGATTCTCCAGTGTGTCATTCAGAGAGATACTGAATCAGTGGTCATATGAAACAGGATCCTGACTATTGCCATGATGGGCATTATCCACTGAGTATGTGTGGCCACATGAAATAGACTCCTAATATTCACTGAGTGTTCCTCATGTGTGCATTATTCACTGATTCTCTGAGTGGCCATATGAAATAGACACCTGACTATTTCCCAGTACTGTATTATTTCTTGGGGTTTCTAATGACTCACCATGTAAAATAGACTTCTGATTATTTCATAAATGTGTAATATTCAGGGAATATATGAATTGGGGTGAAAATGAATTAGTATCCTCAGTATAACACAGACATGCCTGATTCACGGAGGCTCATGATTATCATTTATATTTAATAGAATCTTGACTATTCCCAAGCTGTGTATTGTTCAGTGAGGCGCTGAATGTTTTGCCATATGAGAAAGTCTCCTGAGTACTCAACATCTGTGAATTATTCAGTAAGCCTCTGAATGAGTGGCTATGGGAAATACACCCCTGACTTTTTTCAGTTGTGTACTATTCAGTGAGGCTCTGAATATGTGTATATGAAACAAACTCCTGACTACTCCACATTATTCAGTGAGGCTCAAAATGAGTGGCCATATAAAACAGACAACTCATTACTCGACAGACATGCATTATTCACTGAGGGGCTGAATGAGAGTGCATAAGCAATAGACTCCTAATTATTTCCTAGGTGTGAATGATTCACTGAGGCTCCGAATATGTGGCCATTTGGAATGGATTCCTCACAATTCCCTAGGAATGTGTTATTCACAGAGTCTCTGAATGCGTTGCCATTCCTAATACACTCTTGAGAATTCTTCAGGTGTGCACTATTTTCTGAGGTTCTGAATAAGTGGCCAAATAAAACACACTCCCTAATATTTTCTAGGTATGTATTATTCACTGAGGATCTGAAAGAGTGACAAAAGGAAATAGATTCCTGACTTTTCCAAAGGTGTGCATTATTCAGTGAGGCACTCATTGAGTGTTCATATAAAACTGTCCTGACTATTCCCCAGCTGTGTACCACTCAGTAAGTTACTGAGAGAGTGGCCATATAAAATTGACTCTTGACTGTTCCCCAAGTGTGTATTATTCAATGAGGCTCTGAATGAGTGGCCATATGAAATAGACTCTTGACTATTTCACAGGTGCGTATTATCTACTTAGGCTAAAAATGAGTATCCAAATGAAACAGACTCCTGGCTACTCCACAGGTGTTCATTATTCACCGAGGCTGTGAATGAATGTCTATCGGAAATAGACTGCTAATTATTCTCCAGGTGTGTATTATTCAGTGAGGCTCTGAATATGTGGCCATATTAATTAGATTCCTTACTATGACATGGGTGTGTATTAGTCACTGAGGCTCTGAATATGTGTATATGGGAAACAAACTCCTGACTACTCCACATTATTCAGTGACACTCCGAATGAGAGGCCACATGAAAAAGACAGCTGACTATTCCAAAGGTGTGCTTTATTCAGTGAGACTCTTAATGAGGGGATAAAACAGAATCCTGACAATTTCCCCAGTTAAGTGAGGCTATCAATGAGTAGCCATAGGATAAAGACTTCTGACTATTCCGCAGGTGTGCATTATTCAGTAATTCTCTGAATGATTGGCCATAGGAAATAGACTCCAGATTATGTCACAAGTGTGTAATATGCAGTGAGGCTGTGAAAGAGTGGCCATATGAAACAGACTTTTTATTACTCCACAGGTCTGCATTATTCAGTGATTATGTGAATTAGTAGCCATATGACATAGACTCTTAATTATTCTCCATGTTCGCATTATTTAATCAGGTTCTGTAGATGTGTGCATACCAAATATCCTGCTGACACTTTGCCATGTGTGTATACTTCATTCATTTACAGAATGAGAGTTCATATGAAATGAACTCCTGACTATCACCCAGGTGTGTATCATTCAGAGAGGCAATTAATTTGTGGCTCTCTTTAACAGTGACTTGACTACTCCATAAAAGTTCATTATTTAACTGAAGCTCTTTATCAGATGCCATATAAAATAGACACCTGACTAATTGCCGGTTGTGGATTATTCTATAAGGCTCTGAATGAGTGGTAGTATGGAATAGAATCTTTATGATTCCCCAGGTTTGTATCATTCAGTGAGGCACTGTATGAGTGGCCATATAAAAGAGGCTCCAGACTATAACCCTGGTGTCCATTATTCACTGAGGCTCTAAATGAGTGGCTATATGAAGTAGACTGTTAACTCTTCATTTGGTGTGTTTTATTGAATGAGACTATGAATAATTAGGCATAAAACAGAGACTCCTGGCTATTGCCCAGGAGTGCATTATTTACAGAGACCCTGAATGTGTAAACATTTGAAGTAGAATCTTGACTGTTTCCAAGGGATGTATTATTCACCAAGGCCCTGAACAAGTGGCCATATGAAAGAGATTCCTGACTATTCAGATATACATATTATTCACTGAAACACTAAAAGATTGGCCAAATGAAATAGACCCCATTTTACTCCACAGGTGTGATTTATTTCTTGATATTCCAAACAAATCATTATATGAAATAGACTGGTGTTTATTCCCCACATGTGCAGTATTCAAAAAGGTTCTGTGTGATTGTTTATATCAAATAGCCTCCTGACAATCACTCATGTGTTTATCATTCAGAGAGGAGCTTAACTCGAGGCTACATTAAATAGGGTCCTTATTACTCCACAGCTGTTTATTATGCACTGAAGCTCTAAATAAGAGGCCATATGAAATAGAATCCTGACTATTGCCCCAGTGTGCATTATTCGGTAATGCTGTGATTGAGTGGCCATATGGCATGGACTCTGACTATTACCCAGTTGTGTATCATTCAGTGATTTTCTGAATGAATGACCAAATAAAATAGACTCCTGACTATATCCTCTTAATTATGTCTCAGCTGTGCATGTTCCACTGAGGCACTGGGTGAATGGTCATATTAAATATACTCCACATTATTCCCCAGGTGTGCATTATTCAGTGAGTCTCTGAATAAGTGGCTATATTAAATAGAATCCTGAGTATTCCTCTGGTATATATCATTCTCAACTGAGGTTCTGAATGAGTGGCCATGTGAAATACACTCCTGACTTTTCCATAGGTCTGTATTACTCAGTGAGGCTCTGAATGAATGGCCATAGGAAAGCACCTACCAAATAATTTTCAGGCGTGCACTTTTAGGTTCAGCTCTAAATGAGTGGCTATAGGACATAGAAACTTGACTTTCCCCAAGGTGTATGTTATTCAGTGAGGCTCTGAATATGTGGCTATGTGAAATAGAATTCTGACTACAATACAGGTGTTCCTTATTCAGTGAACCTCTGAAGAAGAGGCCATATGTAATAGCATCCTGAGTATTCCCCGGATATGCATTATTCACTGAGAATCTGAAACTTTGGTCATATGAAATAGTCTCCTGACTAGTCCACAGCTGTGTATCATTTATTGAGTCTTTGAGTTAGTGACCATATGAAATAGACTTCTGACTATTCCCCAGGTGTGTATTATTCACTCAGACTCTGAATGTATGAGCATATGGAACAGACTACTGACTATTCCAAAGTTGTACATTACCGATTCAGGCTTTTATTTTGTGGCCATATAAAATAGACTATTGTCTATTCCACACACGTGCATTATTTACTGAGGCTATAAATGAGTGGCCATATAAAGTAGACTACTAACACTTTTCCAGGTGTGTATTACTCAGTGAGGCTCTCTTTGTGTGATCCTATGAAACAAGACGATGTCTATTCCAAATACTTTTATTATTCAGTGAATATCTGAGGGAGTGGCTTTATGAAATAGACTGCTGAGTACTATATATTTGTGCATTATTCACTGAGGCTATGAGTCAGTGGCCTTATGAAATGAAATGCTGACTGTTCCACAGGTTGTATTATTCACTGAGGCACTGAATGAGTGGCTTTGTGAAATAAACTCCTGGCTACTTCACAGGTGTGTATTATTCACTGAGGCTATGAATGAGTGTTTATATGACATAGCTCCTGATTACTGACCAGATGTGCATTACTCAATGAAGCTCTTAAACAATGGTGATATGAAATAGAATCCTGACTAATTCCCAGGTGTGCATCAATCAGTAATGCTCTGATTGAGTGGCCAAATGTCACAGACACTAACTAGTCCACTAACTAATGCTACACAGTGAATGTGTAGCATTCACTGTATTTCTGAATAACTGGCCACATCAAATAGGCTCCTAACTATTCTTCAGTTGTGTATTACTTACTAAGGGTAAGAATGAGTCGCTACATAAAATAGTCACTTAACTATTCCTCCCGTGTGCTTTTCCACTGAGGCACTGAATGAACCATTATATCAAATAGACTCCAGAATATTTCGCAGGTGTGCATTATTACACGAGTTTCTGAATGAGTGGCCATATGAAATAGACTCCTGAGTATTTCTTACGTATGTGTGGTTCAATGAGGCTCTGAATGAGTGGCCATGTGAAATGCATTCTGACATTTCCATAGATGTGTATTATTCAATGAGGCTCTGAATGAGTAGACATAAGAAAGAGACTTCTGAAGACTCACAGGAGTGCATTTTTAGGTTTGGCTCTGAAAAAGTGTATTTATGAAACAGAGTTCTGACTTTCCCCCAGGTCTTCATTATTCAGTGAATCTCTGAATGACAAGCAATATGTAATAGTGTCCTGAGTATTCACCGGTATGTATTAGTCAGTGAGACTCTGAATGTTTGGCCATATGCAATAACCTCCTGACTCTTCCACAAGTGTGTATTATTTAATGAGGCTTTGAGAGTTCCAAGATGGCAATGTAGAGTGACTCAGGATTGCAGCTCTCAGTGAAGGTGCAGAGGGTGAGTTTTAGCCGCATTCTCAGAACAGAACTTTTTTGCCCACAGAACTTTGAAAGTCCGAGGTGTGGGAGAGACATGGGATGCTAGCTAAGCTGGGTCGCATGGCTGGTTCAGCCAGGCCGGCGCCACAGCACAGTGGCACCAGGCACAAAACTCACTGGTCGGGGTGCCCTGTTAAACAGGCAATCTGAGATTTGGAAGGGCAAATTGGCATGTCCATCTGATTGAACGGGAATTGGACAATGAGCCAGACCAGGAGATTTCTGGGAAACGTGATCTGAGCCGGTGCAGTGCACAGCGGCATGGGAGATTGCACGGATCCCAGTGCCCTATAAGCAGGCTACTGGGGCGCCAGTGAGAGAGTCGACTGTTCAGCTTGGAAAGAGGAAGAGAGAGAGAGAGGACGGACTCTGAGGCAGGGAGCTGGGTGATCAAGCTCGGCGGGTCCCACCCTCACGAGGACAAGCAGGGTGGCGATTGGAGGTGCTCGGGGCTGAGAGTTTTGCTGTCGGCATCTAGGACGGTGCAGCCCAGTGAAGGAGGGGCGTCCACCACTATGGACACAATCCGCCCCTACTGAAGTACCGCCCAAGGCAGAGGCAGCCTGCCATTGGCAAGGCAACCTGCCATAACAAAGAGACTCAACCAAGAGGTCAGAGCGCATTACAGCAGAACGCAGTCGTGCTAGCAGGTTGGAGACCAGCAGGCAAATAGTGAATAGACTGCCTCCTAGGTGGACAGGACAGTGCAACAGATACTCATAAAAAAGCCCCAACTTTCTGAGACAGAGCATCTAAGTGGGAAAAAAAGGAGGGGTTTTATGAGTTCTGTTGCAGCAGACACACACACATTCTCCCAACATCCCTGAATAAACAACGGAGCTCACAACTCAGCACTGGAGCTCCTATAGAGCACAGACCGTCTCCTCAAGCAGATCCCTGACGCCTGAATATCCAAAGAGTCACCCCAAAAAAGAAATAATCAGACCGACATTTGGTGGGCATCATTCTGGAACAAAGATAGCAGAAGAAGAAACTGGTAGCATCCCTCATTGTTCCGCAGCTGCTACAGGTGTACCCCAGACAAGCAGGGCCTGGAGTGGACCTCAGCACTCGTACAGCAGAGGGGCTAGACCACTAGAAGAAAAACTAAGTAACAGAAATACTTCATCATCAATAATCTGGGCATCCAATCAGAGACCCAATAGAAAATTCAGCAACTACTAAGACGAAAGGTGTATAAATCAATAAAGATAAGAAGAAACCAGCGCAAAAATAAGAAAAACAACCAAAACCAAAACACCTCACCTCCTACAACGGACCAAAACTCCTCACCAGCAAGTGAACAAAGCTGGACGGAGAATGAGTGTGATGAAATGACGGAATCAGACTTCAGAAAGTGGATAATTAGAAACTTCAGTGAGCTAAAAGAACATGTTCTAAATCAGTGCAAACAAATTAAGAACCTTGAAAAAAGATTTGAAAAAAGATTCCAGGAAATGATAACAAGAATGGACAACTTAAAGAGGAATATGATGAACTGAAGGAGCTGAAAAAGACAACATGAGAACTTCACGAAGCATGCACAAGTTTCAAAAGCCGAATTGACCAAGCAGAAGAAAGAATATCAGAAGCCGAAGATCAACTAAATGAAATAAAATGAGAAACCAAGATTAAAGAAAAAAGCACAACAAGGAATGCACAAAATCTCCAAGAAATGTGGGACTATGTGAAGAGACCCAACCTACGTTTGATAGGAGTACTAGAATGTGATGAAGAGAATGAATCCAAGATGGAAAACACTCTTCAGGATATTATCCAGGAAAATTTCCCCAACCTAGCAAGACAGGTCAATACTCAACTCCAGGAAATACAGAGAACACCACAAAGATACTCCGCAAGAAGAGCAACCCCAAGGCACATAATCATCAGATTCACCAGGGTTGAAATGAAGGAGAAAATACTAAGGGTAGCCAGAGAGAAAGGTCAAGTCACCCACAAAGGGAAGCCCATCAGACTCACAGTAGATCTCTCGGCAGAGACTCTACAAGCCAGAAGAAAGTGGGGGCCAATATTCAACATCCTTAAAGAAAAAGAACTTTCAACCCAGAATTTCATATCCAGCCAAACTGAGCATCATAAGTGAAGGAAAAATAAAATCCTTCATGAACAAGCAAGTACTCACAGATTCTGTCACCACTAGGCCTGCTTTACAAGAGCTCCTGAAAGAGGCACTACACATAGAATAAAACAACCAGTACCAGCCATCCTAAAAGCACACCAAATGCTAAACAGCATCAACAAAATGAAGAATCTACATGAACAAATGGGCGAAACAGCCAGCTAGCATAAAAATGGCAGTATCAAATTCACACATAACAATATTAACCCTAAATGTAAATGGGCTAAATGCACCAATCAAAAGACACAGACTGGCAAATTGAATAAAAACCAAGAACCATTGGTGTGCTGTATCCAGGAAACTCACCTCACATGCAAGGATACACAAAGGCTCAAAATAAAGAAAGGGAGAAAGATTTACCAAGCAAATGGAGAGCACAAAAAAGGATGAGTTGCAATTCTTGTCCCTGATAAAATAGACTTTAAAGCAAAAAAGATCAAAATGGACAAAGAAGGTCATTACATAATGGTAAAAGGATTGATACAACAAGAAAAGCTAACAATTCTAAATATATACGGACCCAATGCAGGAGCACCCAGATATATAAGGCAAGTTCTTAATGACTTACAAAGAGACTTAGACTCCAACACAATAATAGTGGAAGACTTTAACACTCCACTGTCAATAGCAGACAGATCAACCAGACAGAAAATTAACAAGGATATCCAGGACTTGAACTCAGACCTGCAACAAGCAAACCGGATAGACATTTACAGAACTCTCCACCACAAATCCACAGAATATACATTCTCCTCAGCACCACATCACACCTACTCCAAAATTGACCACATAATTGGAAGTAAAGCACTCCTCAGCAAATGCAAAACAACTGAAATCATAACAAACAGTCTCTCAGACCATAGTGCAATCAAGTTGGAACTCAGAATTCAGAAAATAACTGAGAACCGCACAGCTTCATGGAAACAGAACAACTGGCTCTTGAATGTTGATTGTACAAACAAGGAAATGAAGGCAGATATAAAGAAGTTCTTCGAAACCAAGGAGAACGAAGACACAACGTACCAGAATCTCTGCGACACATTTAAAGCAGTCTGTAGAGGAAAATATATAGAAATAAGTGCCCACATGAGAAGAGTGGAGAGATCCAAAATTGCCAACCTATCATCAAAATTGAAAGAGCTAGAGGAGCAAGATCAAAAAGCTCAAAACCTAGCTGAAGACAAAAAAAAACACTAAGATCAGAGCATAACTGAAGGAGATAGAGACAAGAAAAACCCTTCAAAAAATCAAAAAATCCAAGAGGTGGTTTTTCAAAATGATCAACAAAATAGACAGACCACTAGCCAGACTGATAAAAAGAAAAGAGAGAACAACCAAATAGATGCAATAAAAAACGATAATGAAATCACCACAGATTCCACAGAAACTCAAACCATCATCAGAGAATACTACAAACAACTCTATGCACATAAACTAGTAAACCAGGAAGAAATGAATAAATTCCTGGACGTCTGTGTCCTCCCAATCCTAAACCAGGAAGAAATGAATAAATTCCTGGACGTCTGTGTCCTCCCAATCCTAAACCAGGAAGAAATGAATAAATTCCTGGACGTCTGTGTCCTCCCAATCCTAAACCAGGAAGAAATGAATAAATTCCTGGACGTCTGTGTCCTCCCAATCCTAAACCAGGAAGAAATGAATAAATTCCTGGACGTCTGTGTCCTCCCAATCCTAAACCAGGAAGAAATGAATAAATTCCTGGACGTCTGTGTCCTCCCAATCCTAAACCAGGAAGAAATGAATAAATTCCTGGACGTCTGTGTCCTCCCAATCCTAAACCAGGAAGAAATGAATAAATTCCTGGACGTCTGTGTCCTCCCAATCCTAAACCAGGAAGAAATGAATAAATTCCTGGACGTCTGTGTCCTCCCAATCCTAAACCAGGAAGAAATGAATAAATTCCTGGACGTCTGTGTCCTCCCAATCCTAAACCAGGAAGAAATGAATAAATTCCTGGACGTCTGTGTCCTCCCAATCCTAAACCAGGAAGAAATGAATAAATTCCTGGACGTCTGTGTCCTCCCAATCCTAAACCAGGAAGAAATGAATAAATTCCTGGACGTCTGTGTCCTCCCAATCCTAAACCAGGAAGAAATGAATAAATTCCTGGACGTCTGTGTCCTCCCAATCCTAAACCAGGAAGAAATGAATAAATTCCTGGACGTCTGTGTCCTCCCAATCCTAAACCAGGAAGAAATGAATAAATTCCTGGACGTCTGTGTCCTCCCAATCCTAAACCAGGAAGAAATGAATAAATTCCTGGACGTCTGTGTCCTCCCAATCCTAAACCAGGAAGAAATGAATAAATTCCTGGACGTCTGTGTCCTCCCAATCCTAAACCAGGAAGAAATGAATAAATTCCTGGACGTCTGTGTCCTCCCAATCCTAAACCAGGAAGAAATGAATAAATTCCTGGACGTCTGTGTCCTCCCAATCCTAAACCAGGAAGAAATGAATAAATTCCTGGACGTCTGTGTCCTCCCAATCCTAAACCAGGAAGAAATGAATAAATTCCTGGACGTCTGTGTCCTCCCAATCCTAAACCAGGAAGAAATGAATAAATTCCTGGACGTCTGTGTCCTCCCAATCCTAAACCAGGAAGAAATGAATAAATTCCTGGACGTCTGTGTCCTCCCAATCCTAAACCAGGAAGAAATGAATAAATTCCTGGACGTCTGTGTCCTCCCAATCCTAAACCAGGAAGAAATGAATAAATTCCTGGACGTCTGTGTCCTCCCAATCCTAAACCAGGAAGAAATGAATAAATTCCTGGACGTCTGTGTCCTCCCAATCCTAAACCAGGAAGAAATGAATAAATTCCTGGACGTCTGTGTCCTCCCAATCCTAAACCAGGAAGAAATGAATAAATTCCTGGACGTCTGTGTCCTCCCAATCCTAAACCAGGAAGAAATGAATAAATTCCTGGACGTCTGTGTCCTCCCAATCCTAAACCAGGAAGAAATGAATAAATTCCTGGACGTCTGTGTCCTCCCAATCCTAAACCAGGAAGAAATGAATAAATTCCTGGACGTCTGTGTCCTCCCAATCCTAAACCAGGAAGAAATGAATAAATTCCTGGACGTCTGTGTCCTCCCAATCCTAAACCAGGAAGAAATGAATAAATTCCTGGACGTCTGTGTCCTCCCAATCCTAAACCAGGAAGAAATGAATAAATTCCTGGACGTCTGTGTCCTCCCAATCCTAAACCAGGAAGAAATGAATAAATTCCTGGACGTCTGTGTCCTCCCAATCCTAAACCAGGAAGAAATGAATAAATTCCTGGACGTCTGTGTCCTCCCAATCCTAAACCAGGAAGAAATGAATAAATTCCTGGACGTCTGTGTCCTCCCAATCCTAAACCAGGAAGAAATGAATAAATTCCTGGACGTCTGTGTCCTCCCAATCCTAAACCAGGAAGAAATGAATAAATTCCTGGACGTCTGTGTCCTCCCAATCCTAAACCAGGAAGAAATGAATAAATTCCTGGACGTCTGTGTCCTCCCAATCCTAAACCAGGAAGAAATGAATAAATTCCTGGACGTCTGTGTCCTCCCAATCCTAAACCAGGAAGAAATGAATAAATTCCTGGACGTCTGTGTCCTCCCAATCCTAAACCAGGAAGAAATGAATAAATTCCTGGACGTCTGTGTCCTCCCAATCCTAAACCAGGAAGAAATGAATAAATTCCTGGACGTCTGTGTCCTCCCAATCCTAAACCAGGAAGAAATGAATAAATTCCTGGACGTCTGTGTCCTCCCAATCCTAAACCAGGAAGAAATGAATAAATTCCTGGACGTCTGTGTCCTCCCAATCCTAAACCAGGAAGAAATGAATAAATTCCTGGACGTCTGTGTCCTCCCAATCCTAAACCAGGAAGAAATGAATAAATTCCTGGACGTCTGTGTCCTCCCAATCCTAAACCAGGAAGAAATGAATAAATTCCTGGACGTCTGTGTCCTCCCAATCCTAAACCAGGAAGAAATGAATAAATTCCTGGACGTCTGTGTCCTCCCAATCCTAAACCAGGAAGAAATGAATAAATTCCTGGACGTCTGTGTCCTCCCAATCCTAAACCAGGAAGAAATGAATAAATTCCTGGACGTCTGTGTCCTCCCAATCCTAAACCAGGAAGAAATGAATAAATTCCTGGACGTCTGTGTCCTCCCAATCCTAAACCAGGAAGAAATGAATAAATTCCTGGACGTCTGTGTCCTCCCAATCCTAAACCAGGAAGAAATGAATAAATTCCTGGACGTCTGTGTCCTCCCAATCCTAAACCAGGAAGAAATGAATAAATTCCTGGACGTCTGTGTCCTCCCAATCCTAAACCAGGAAGAAATGAATAAATTCCTGGACGTCTGTGTCCTCCCAATCCTAAACCAGGAAGAAATGAATAAATTCCTGGACGTCTGTGTCCTCCCAATCCTAAACCAGGAAGAAATGAATAAATTCCTGGACGTCTGTGTCCTCCCAATCCTAAACCAGGAAGAAATGAATAAATTCCTGGACGTCTGTGTCCTCCCAATCCTAAACCAGGAAGAAATGAATAAATTCCTGGACGTCTGTGTCCTCCCAATCCTAAACCAGGAAGAAATGAATAAATTCCTGGACGTCTGTGTCCTCCCAATCCTAAACCAGGAAGAAATGAATAAATTCCTGGACGTCTGTGTCCTCCCAATCCTAAACCAGGAAGAAATGAATAAATTCCTGGACGTCTGTGTCCTCCCAATCCTAAACCAGGAAGAAATGAATAAATTCCTGGACGTCTGTGTCCTCCCAATCCTAAACCAGGAAGAAATGAATAAATTCCTGGACGTCTGTGTCCTCCCAATCCTAAACCAGGAAGAAACAGAAACTATGAATAGACCAATAACAAGGTCTGAAGTTGAGGCAGCAATTAAGAGCCTACCACACAAAAAAAGCTCAGGTCCAGATGGGTTAACACCGAATTCTACCAGACACACAGAGAGGAGCTGGTACCATTTCTTCTGAAACTATTCCAAATAATTCAAAAAGAGGAAACCCTTCCCAAATCATTTTATGAGACCAACATCATCCTGATACCAAAACCAGGCAGAGAATCAACAAGAAAAGAAAACTTCAGGCCAATATCCATGATGAACATAGATGCAAAAATATTCAATAAAATACTGGCAAACCGATTGCAACAGCACATTAAAAAACTTATCCATCATGATCAAGTAGGATTCATCCTGGGGATGCAAGGCTGGTTCAACATACACAAGTCTATAAATGTGAAAACTGCAAAAATTTTTTCCCATTCTAATGGATGCCGATTCACTCTAGTGACTGTTTCTTTTGCCGTGCAGAAGCTGTGGAGTTTGATTAGGTCCCATTTGTCTATTTTGGCTTTTGTTGCCAATGCTTTTGGTGTTTTGTTCATGAAGTCCTTAGCTACTCCTATGTCCTGAATGGTTTTGCCTAGATTTTCTTCTAGGGTTTTTATGGTGTCAGGTCTTATATTTAAGTCTTTAATCCATCTGGAGTTAATTTTAGTGTAAGGTGTCAGGAAGGGGTCCAGTTTCTGCTTTATGCACATGGCTAGCCAGTTTTCCCAACACCATTTATTAAATAGGGAATCCTTTCCCCATTGCCTGTTTTTGTCTGGTTTATCAAAGATAATATGGTTGTAGATGTGTTGTGTTGCCTCCGATGCCTCTGTTCTGTTCCATTGGTCTATATCTCTGTTTTGGTACCAGTACCATGCTGTTTTGATTACTGTAGCCTTGTAGTATAGTTTGAAGTTTGGTAGCGTGATGCCTCCAGCTATGTTCTTTTTGCTTAGAATTGACTTGGCTATGCGGGCTCTTTTTTGGTTCCATATGAAATTCATGGTGTTTTTTTCAGTTCTGTGAAGAAATTCAATGGTAGTTTGATGGGGATAGCATTGATTGTGTAAATTACTTTGGGCAGTATAGCCATTTTCACGATATTGATTCTTCCTAACCACGAACATGGAATGTTTCTTTATCTGTTTGTGTCCTCTCTTATTTCGTTGAGCAGTTGTTTGTAGCAAAGAGGTCCTTACATTCCAGGAAAATTTCCCCAACCTAGCAAGACAGGTCAATACTCAACTCCAGGAAATACAGAGAACACCACAAAGATATTCCTAAGAAGAGCAACCTCAAGACACATAATCATTAGATTCACCAGGGTTGAAACAAAGGAGAAAATACTAAGGGCAGCCAGAGAGAAAGGTCAGGTTACCAACAAAGGAAGCCTATCAAACTTACAGCAGATCTCTCAGTAGAAACCCTACAAGCCAGAAGAGAGTGAGGGCCGATATTTTACATCCTCAAAGAACAGAAATTTCAGCCCAGAATTTCATATCCTGCCAAACTAAGCTCCACAATTGAAGGAAAAATAAAATCTTTATGAACAAGCAAGTACTCAGATTCTGTCACCACTAGGCCTGCTTTACAAGAGCTCCTGAAGAGGCACTACACATAGAAAAAACAACCAGTACCAGCCATCCTAAAAGCACACCAAATGCTAAAGAGCATCAACAAAATGAAGAATCTACATGAACAAATGGGCGAAACAGCCAGCTAGCATCAAAATGGCAGTATCAAATTCACATAACAATATTAACCCTAAATGTAAATGGGCTAAATGCACCAATCAAAAGACACAGACTGGCAAATTGAATAAAAACCAAGAACCATTGGTGTGCTGTATCCAGGAAACTCACCTCACATGCAAGGATACACAAAGGCTCAAAATAAAGAAAGGAGAAAGATTTACCAAGCAAATGGAGAGCAAAAAAAGGATGAGTTGCAATTCTTGTCCCTGATAAAATAGACTTTAAAGCAACAAAGATCAAAAGGGACAAAGAAGGTCATTACATAATGGTAAAAGGATTGATACAACAAGAAAAGCTAACAATTCTAAATATATGGACCCAATGCAGGAGCACCCAGATATATAAGGCAAGTTCTTAATGACTTACAAAGAGACTTGACTCACACAATAATAGTGGAGACTTTAACACTCCACTGTCAATAGCAGACAGATCAACCAGACAGAAAATTAACAAGGATATCCAGGACTTGAACTCAGACCTGAACAAGCAAACCTGATAGACATTTACAGAACTCTCCACCCCAAATCCACAGAATATACATTCTCTCAGCACCACATCACACCTACTCCAAAATTGACCACATAATTGGAAGTAAAGCACTCCTCAGCAAATGCAAAACAACTGAAATCAAAACAAACAGTCTCTCAGACCATAGTGCAATCAAGTTGGAACTCAGAATTCAGAAAATAACTGAGAACCGCACAGCTTCATGGAAACAGAACAACTGGCTCTTGAATGTTGATTGTACAAACAAGGAAATGAAGGCAGATATAAAGAAGTTCTTCGAAACCAAGGAGAACGAAGACACAACGTACCAGAATCTCTGTGACACATTTAAAGCAGTCTGTAGAGGAAAATATATAGAAATAAGTGCCCACATGAGAAGAGTGGAGAGATCCAAAATTGCCAACCTATCATCAAAATTGAAAGAGCTAGAGGAGCAAGATCAAAAAGCTCAAAACCTAGCTGAAGACAAAAAAAAACACTAAGATCAGAGCATAACTGAAGGAGATAGAGACAAGAAAAACCCTTCAAAAAATCAAAAAATCCAAGAGGTGGTTTTTCAAAGTGATCAACAAAATAGACAGACCACTAGCCAGACTGATAAAAAGAAAAGAGAGAACAACCAAATAGATGCAATAAAAAACGATAATGGGGAAATCACCACAGATTCCACAGAAACTCAAACCATCATCAGATAATACTACAAACAACTCTATGCACATAAACTAGTAAACCAGGAAGAAATGAATAAATTCCTGGACGTCTGTGTCCTCCCAATCCTAAACCAGGAAGAAATGAATAAATTCCTGGACGTCTGTGTCCTCCCAATCCTAAACCAGGAAGAAGCAGAAACTATGAATAGACCAATAACAAGGTCTGAAGTTGAGGCAGCAATTAAGAGCCTACCACACAAAAAAAGCTCAGGTCCAGATGGGTTAACACCCGAATTCTACCAGACACACAGAGAGGAGCTGGTACCATTTCTTCTGAAACTATTCCAAATAATTCAAAAAGAGGAAACCCTTCCCAAATCATTTTATGAGACCAACATCATCCTGATACCAAAACCAGGCAGAGAATCAACAAGAAAAGAAAACTTCAGGCCAATATCCATGATGAACATAGATGCAAAAATATTCAATAAAATACTGGCAAACCGATTGCAACAGCACATTAAAAAACTTATCCATCATGATTAAGTAGGATTCATCCTGGGGATGCAAGGCTGGTTCAACATACACAAGTCTATAAATGTAATTCACCACACAAACAGAAGCAAAAACAAAAACCACGTTTTTCTCAATTGACACAGAGAAGGCATTTGACAAAATCCCACAGCCCTTTATGCTAAAAACCTTCAATAAACATGGTATTGATGGAATATATCTCAAAGTAATAAAAGCTATTTACGACAAACCAACAGCCAATATCATATTTAATTGGCAAAAACTGGAAGCATTACCTTTAAAATCCGGCACGATACAAGGATGCCCTCTCTCACCACTCCTATTCAACATAGTACTGGAAGTTCTAGCGAGAGCAATCAAGCAAGAAAAAGAAATAAAGGGTATTCAAATAAAAAAGGTGGAATCCAAATTGTCTCTATTTGCAGACGACTTGATAGTATACTTAGAAGACCCCATCAACTCAGCCCCAAAGCTCCTGAAACTTATAAGCAAATTTAGCAAAGTCTCAGGATATAAAAATCAATGTGCAAAAATCACAAGCATTCCTAAACACCAATAACAGACTTAAAGAGAACCAAATCAAGAACGAACTGTCATTCACAATCGCTACAAAGAAAATAAAATACCTAGGAATACAAATCACAAGAAATGTAAGTGATCTCTTCAAGAAAAACTACAAACCACTGCTCAACAAAATAAGAGAGAACCCAAACAAATGGAGAAACATTCCATGTTCGAGGTTAGGAAGAATCAATATCGTGAAAATGGCTATACTGCCCAAAGTAATTTACACAAACAATGCTATCCCCATCAAACTACCATTGAATTTCTTCACAGAACTGGAAAAGACCACCATGAATTTCATATGGAACCAAAAAGGAGCCTGCATAGCTAAGTCAATTCTAAGCAAAAAGAACACAGCGGGAGGCATCACGATACCAGACTTCAAACTATACTACAAGGCTACAGTAATCAAAACAGCATGGTACTGGTACCAAACAGAGATATAGACCAATGGAACAGAACAGAAACATCGGAGGCAACACAACATATCTACAACCATATTATCTTTGATAAACCAGACAAAAACAGGCAATGGGGAAAGGATTCCCTATTTAATAAATGGTGTTGGGAAAACTGGCTAGCCATGTGCAGAAAGCAGAAAGTGGACCCCTTCCTGACACCTAACACTTAAATTAACTCCAGA
Source organism: Saguinus midas (assembly GCA_021498475.1). NCBI lineage: Eukaryota > Metazoa > Chordata > Mammalia > Primates > Cebidae > Saguinus > Saguinus midas. Next base: position 32,920,795 of record CM038404.1, on the reverse strand, counting down.
TGGATTAAAGACTTAAACGTAACACCTGACACCACAAAAACCCTAGAAGAAAATCTAGGCAAAACCATTCTGGACATAGGAGTAGGCAAGGACTACATGAACAAAACACCAAAAGCATTGGCAACAAAAGCCAAAATAGACAAATGAGACCTAATCAAACTCCACAGCTTCTGCAAGGAAAAAGAAACAGTCACTAGAGTGAATCGGCAACCATCAGAATGGTCAAAAATCTTTGCAGTTTACACATCTGACAAAGGGCTGATATCCAGAATTTACAAAGAACTCAAACAGATTTACAGAAAAAAACAAACAAGCCCATTCAAAAATGGGCAAAGGATATGAACAGAAACTTTACAAAAGAAGACATACATGAGGCCAACAAACATGACTCATCATCATTGGTCATTAGAGATGCAAATCAAAACCACATTGAGATATCATCTCACACCAGTTAGAATGGCGATCATTAAAATATCTGGAGACAGCAGATGCTGGAGAGGATGTGGAGAAATAGAGACCACTAGCCAGACTGATAAAAAGAAAAGAGAACAACCAAATAGATGCAATAAAAAACGATAATGGGGAAATCACCACAGATTCCACAGAAACTCAAACCATCATCAGATAATACTACAAACAACTCTATGCACATAAACTAGTAAACCAGGAAGAAATGAATAAATTCCTGGACGTCTGTGTCCTCCCAATCCTAAACCAGGAAGAAATGAATAAATTCCTGGACGTCTGTGTCCTCCCAATCCTAAACCAGGAAGAAATGGATAAATTCCTGGACGTCTGTGTCCTCCCAATCCTAAACCAGGAAGAAATGAATAAATTCCTGGACGTCTGTGTCCTCCCAATCCTAAACCAGGAAGAAGCAGAAACTATGAATAGACCAATAACAAGGTCTGAAGTTGAGGCAGCAATTAAGAGCCTACCACACAAAAAAAGCTCAGGTCCAAATGGGTTAACACCCGAATTCTACCAGACACACAGAGAGGAGCTGGTACCATTTCTTCTGAAACTATTCCAAATAATTCAAAAAGAGGAAACCCTTCCCAAATCATTTTATGAGACCAACATCATCCTGATACCAAAACCAGGCAGAGAATCAACAAGAAAAGAAAACTTCAGGCCAATATCCATGATGAACATAGATGCAAAAATATTCAATAAAATACTGGCAAACCGATTGCAACAGCACATTAAAAAACTTATCCATCATGATTAAGTAGGATTCATCCTGGGGATGCAAGGCTGGTTCAACATACACAAGTCTATAAATGTAATTCACCACACAAACAGAAGCAAAAACAAAAACCACATGTTTTTCTCAATTGACGCAGAGAAGGCATTTGACAAAATCCCACAGCCCTTTATGCTAAAAACCTTCAATAAACATGGTATTGATGGAACATATCTCAAAGTAATAAAAGCTATTTACGACAAACCAACAGCCAATATCATATTTAATTGGCAAAAACTGGAAGCATTCCCTTTAAAATCCGGCACGAGACAAGGATGCCCTCTCTCACCACTCCTATTCAACATAGTACTGGAAGTTCTAGCGAGAGCAATCAAGCAAGAAAAAGAAATAAAGGGTATTCAAATAAAAAAGGTGGAATCCAAATTGTCTCTATTTGCAGACGACTTGATAGTATACTTAGAAGACCCCATCAACTCAGCCCAAAAGCTCCTGAAACTTATAAGCAAATTTAGCAAAGTCTCAGGATATAAAAATCAATGTGCAAAAATCACAAGCATTCCTAAACACCAATAACAGACTTAAAGAGAACCAAATCAAGAACGAACTGTCATTCACAATTGCTACAAAGAAAATAAAATACCTAGGAATACAAATCACAAGAAATGTAAGTGATCTCTTCAAGAAAAACTACAAACCACTGCTCAACAAAATAAGAGAGAACACAAACAAATGGAGAAACATTCCATGTTCGAGGTTAGGAAGAATCAATATCGTGAAAATGGCTATACTGCCCAAAGTAATTTACACAAACAATGCTATCCCCATCAAACTACCATTGAATTTCTTCACAGAACTGGAAAAGACCACCATGAATTTCATATGGAACCAAAAAGGAGCCTGCATAGCTAAGTCAATTCTAAGCAAAAAGAACACAGCGGGAGGCATCACGATACCAGACTTCAAACTATACTACAAGGCTACAGTAATCAAAACAGCATGGTACTGGTACCAAACAGAGATATAGACCAATGGAACAGAACAGAACATCGGAGGCAAACATATTACAATATCTTTGATAAACCAAAACAGGCAATGAAAGGATTATTTAAATGGTGTTGAGAAATGAAATATGCAGACAGAGTGGACTTCCTGACACCCAACACTTAATTAACTCCAGATTTAAAGACTTAAACGTAACTGACACCATCTAGAAGAGACCCATTCTGACAGGAGGACTACATGCAAACTAAAGCATAAAAAAGAAAATAGAGACTAATAATACAGCTTCTGCAGGAAAAGAAACAGTCACTAGAGTGAATGGCAAATCAGAATGGAACTTTGCAGTTTACACATCTGACAAAGCTGATATCCAGAATTTACAAAGAACTCAAACAGATTTACAGAAAAATAAACAAGCCCATTCAAAATGGGCAAAGGATATGAACAGAAACTAAAAGAAGACATACATGAGGCCAACAACATATGAAAAAGTGCTCATCATCATTGGTCATTAGAGATGCAAATCAAAACCACATTGAGATATCATCTCACACCAGTTAGAATGGCATCATTAAAATATCTGAGACAGCAGATGAGATAGAAATAGGAACACTCTTACCCTGTTGGTGGGAATGTAAATTAGTCCATTGTGGAAGAGAGTGGCGATTCCTCAGGGACCCAGAAATAGAAATTCCATTTGACTCAGCAATCCCAGACTGGCATCTATCCAAAGACTATAAATCGTTCTACTATAAGGACACATGCACACGAATGTTCACAGCACTGTTTACAATAGCAAAGACCTGAACCAACCCAAATGCCCATCGATGATAGACTGGACTGAAAATGTGGCACATATACACCATGGAATATTATGCAGCAATCAAAATGATGAGTTTGTGTCCTTTAAGGACATGGATGAATCTGAGAACATCATTCTCAGCAAACTGACACAAGCACAGAAAAGAAATACTGCATATACTCACTCATAGGTGGGTGAGAAAATGAACACATGGACACAGTGGTCTACTATACACTGGGGACTGTTAAATAGTCTGATAGCCTATTATTAATACCAAGTGTGGGTGAAAGGAAGGCAGCAGAACACACTGCTGTGTATTTAGCAACTATCTGCACGTTTTGCACATGTAAAAACCTATAATGCAATAAAATTATTTTAAAAATTGGATAGGTAAAATATTAATAAAAGAATTTTTTCATCCATAATTTAAAAATAAAATATTCCTGAGTAGTACACAGGTATCATTTAATGAGTCTTGAGTTAGTGACCATATAAAATAAACGTCTTATTATTTCCCAGGTGTGTATTATTGACTCAGACTCTGAATAAGCATGTGGAATAGACTACTGACTATTCCAGAGTTGTGCATTACTCACCCAGGCTTTGATTTTGTGGCCATATAAATAGACTAGTGTCTATTCCACAGGCATGCATTATTCACTGAGGCTGTAAATCAGTGGCCATATAAAGTAGACCTAACTTTCCCAGGTTTGTATTACTCAGTGAGACTCCTCTGTGATCATATGAAACAGGATGATGTGTATTCAAATATTTCATTATTCAGTGAATATCTGAATGAAACTTTATGAAATTGACTGAGTATTGTATATTTGCATTATTCATTGATGCTATGAGTCAGTGGCATGAAATAAAATGCTGACTGTTCCATAGGTGTGTATTATCAGAGGCTCTGAATGTTGCTGTGTGAAATTCACTCCTGGCTATTCCAGGTGTGCATTATTCCCTGAGGCTATGAATGAGTGTTCATATGACATAGCCTCCTGATTACTGACCAGATGTGCATTACTCAATGAGGCTCTTAAAAATGGTGATATGAACAGAATCCTGACAAATTCCAGGTGTGCATCAATCAGTACTGAGCGGCCATGTCATAGACTCTAACTAGTCCACAGGTGTGTAGCATTCAATGAGTTTCTGAATAATTGGCCACATGAAATAGACTCTGACTATTCCCCAGGAGTGTATTACTTACTAGATGGATGAGTGGCTAAAATAGCCACTTAACTATTTCTCCGTGTGCATTTTCCACTGAGGCACTGAATGAACCATTATATCAAATAAACTCCAGGCTATTTCATGTGCATTATTCCACGAGTTTCTGAATGAGTAGCCATATGAAATAGACTCCTGAGTATTTCCCAGGTATGTATGATTCAATGAGGCTCTGAATGAGTGACCATGAAATACACTCAACATTTTCATAGATATGTATTATTCAATGAGGCTCTGAATGAGTGGACATAGGAAAGAGACTCCTGAATATTTCAAAGTGCATTTTAGGTTTGGCTCTTAAAGAATGTCTTTATAAATAGAATCCTGACTTTCCCCAGGTGTTCATTATTCAGTGAAGCTCTGAATGAGAGGTATATGTAATAGTGTCCTGAGTATGGGTATGTATTAGTCACTGAGGCTCTGAATGTTTTATATAAAATAGCCTCCTGACTCTTCCACAGGTGTGTATTATTTAATGAGGCTTTGAGTTAGTGATTAGATGAAATAGATCCCTTACTATTCTAAGGTGTGTATTATTGACTGAGACACTGATTAATTGGGCATATAAAATAGACTTTTATTATTCCACAGTTTTGCATTAATCACTGATTTGATTTGTATACAAAAATAGACCAGTGTCTGTTCCACAGGTGTGCATTATTTACTGAGGCTCTAAATGAGTGGCTATATGAAGAAGACTCTAACCTTTTCAGGTGTGTATTACTAAATGAGACTGAATAAGTGAGCTAAGAAAGGGACTCCTGTCTATTCCCAGTGTGCATTATATACAGAGACTCTCAATGTGTGGTCATTTGAAGTAGACACTAGACAATTTCCCAGGTGTATTATTCACTGAGGCCCTGAATGAGTGGCCATATGAAAGATTCTGATATTCCAGATATATATATTAATCACTGAAACACTGAAATTGTGGTATATAAAATAGACACAATTTTACTTCACAGGTGTGTTATTCAATGATTCTTTAAAAATCAACATATGAAATAGACAAATGATTATTCTTCATGTGCATTATTCAAAAGGTTTCTATGAGTGTCCATATCAAATAGACTCCTGACTGTCACACAGGTTTGTCTCATTCAGTGATGTGCTAATTTGTAACTATCTTAAATAGGGTCCTGATTTCACAGGTTTTTATTATTCACTGAATCTCTGAATGAGGCCATATGAAATAGACTCCTGACTTTTGCCTTGTTGTGCATTATTTTGTAAGGCTCTGAATGAGTGTTTATATGGAATAGAATCAAGATTCCCTGTGTGTATCATTCAGAGAGATACTGAATCAGTGGTCACATAAAAGAGATCCTGACTATTACCGGGTATGCATTATTCACTGTGGCTCTGAGTGGCCATATAAATAGACTTTTAATATTCACAGAGTATTCCTCATGCATCCATTATGCACTGATTCTCTGAGTGGCCATATAAAAATACTCCAAACTATATCATAAGTGTATAATATTCGGTGACTGAAAGAGTGGCCACATGAAACAGACTTGTTACTCACATGTGTGTGTTATTCACTGATTGTCTAAAGAGTATCCATGACATGAACTCCTAATTATTCTCCATGTGTGCATTATTCAAACAGGTTCTGCATGAGTGTGCATACCAAATACTCCTGACAGTTTTCAGTTGTGTATTCTCAGTTATTCCCAGAATGAGAGATTATATAAATAGACTCCTGATTATCACCAGGTGTGTATCATTCAGGAGAACTTAATTAGTGGCTACCATAAACAGCGTCCTGACTACTCCATAGAAGTTTATTATTCACTGAATCTCTAAATGAGAGGCCATATAAAATAGTCACCTGACTATTGCCCCGTTGTGTATTATTCAATAAGGCTCTGAATGAGTGGCAGTATGAAATAGAATCCTGATGATTCCAGGTGTGCATCATTCAGTGAGGCACTGAATGAGCGGCTATAGAGAGAGGCTCCAGACTACCCTGGTGTGCATTATTCATGAGGATCTAAATGAGTGGCTATATGAAGTAGACTCTAACTCTGCAGGTTTGTATCATTTAATGAGACTCTGAATAAGTGGGCATAAAAAGAGACTCTATTGCCCAGGTGTGCATTATTTACAGACACTGAATGTAGCTTTTGTAGACTTGACTGTCACCCAGGTGTATATCAGGAGGTGCTTAATTTGTTATCTTAAATAGGGTCATGACTACCCACAGGTGTTCATTACTCAGTGAAGCTCTGAAGGAGAGGCCATATGAAATTCCTGACTATTGCCCTTTGTGCATTATTCAGTAATTCAAATGAATGGTCATATGGAACAGAATTCTGATGATTCTGTGTTATTCAGAAACAAATGAATCAGTGGTCATATGAAACAGAATCCTGATTATTACCGTGGTGTACATTATTCACTGAGTCTCTGTGTGGCAATATGAAATAGGCTCAATATCAGTGCATTACTTATTTGTGTATTATTCACTGATTCTGAGGACATGAAATAGACTCCTGACTTCCCAGTAGTGTATATTGGGGTTCATCACCATATAGAAATAGACTGAATTATTTCACAAGTGTGTAATGCAATGTTTTAATTGGGAGGTATATGAGTTAGTATCCTCAGTGACACAGACATGCGTATTCACTGAGGCTCATAATTTATATTAAATGAAATCATGACTATTCCTGTGTGTATCATTCAGAGGCTCTGAATGTTTGCCATATGAGAAAGGCTCCTGAGTACTCAACAGCTGTGTATTCATAAATCTCTGAATGAGTGGCCAGAAATACACCCTGACATTTTTTCAGTTGTACTATTCAGTGAGGCTCAAATGAGTGGCCATATGAAACAGACCCCAGTACTCCAGACGTGTATTATTCCTGAGATGAATGAGAGGCATAAGAATAGACTCCTGATTATTTCATTGGTGTTCATAATTCACTGAGGCTCTGAATATGTGGCCATTTGAATGGATTCTCAATTTCTAGGTGTGTTATTCACAGAGTTCTGAATGCATATTCAAATAGACTTGAGAATTCTCCAGGTGTGTACTATTCCATGAGGCTCTGAATGGGGGCCACATGAAACACACAATATTTTCTAGTATTATTCACGGAGGCTCTGAATGAATGTCCATGAAATAACCCAAATTATTCTTAAGGTGTATTATTCAGTGAATCTCTGAATATGTGGCCATATTAATTAGATTCCTTATCACACAGGTGTGAATTATTCACTGATGCTCTGAATATGTGTCTACACATGACTGACTACTCCATTATATTCAGTGACACTGAATGAGAGACATATGAGAAAGACACCTGACTGTTCCAGGTGTGAATTATTCTGTGAAAATCTGAATGAGATAAACATCCTGACTATTTCTAGGTGTGTACATTCAGAGGCTCTCAATGAGTAGCCATGAAAGGATTTCTGAGTATATTCTGCAGGTGCATTATTCAGTAATTCTGAATGTGTCGCCATAAGAATAGACTCTAAATTATTATTTTTTTTTTTTTTTTTAATTTTATTGCATTATAGGTTTGGGGTACATGTGCAGAACGAGCAAGATAGTTGCATAGGCACACACATGGCAGTGTGCTTTGCTGCCTTCCTCCTCACCCACACTTGGCATTCATCCCCAGGCTATCCCCCAGCCCCCGCTGTCCCTCCCCATTCCCCAACAGTCCCCAGTGTATAGTAGACCACCCTCTGTGTCCATGTGTTCATTTTTCTCACCCACCTATGAGTGAGTATATGGTATTTCTTTTCTGTTCTTGTGTCAGTTTGCTGAGAATGATGTTCTCCAGATTCATCCATGTCCCTACAAAGGACACAAACTCATCATTTTGATTGCTGCATAATATTCCATGGTGTATATGTGCCACATTTTCCAGTCCAGTCTATCATCGTTGGGCATTTGGGTTGGTTCCAGGTCTTTGCTATTGTAAACAGTGCTGCAATGAACATTCGTGTGCATGTGTCCTTATAGTAGAACGATTTATAGTCCTTGGATAGATACCCAGTAATGGGATTGCTGGGTCAAATGGAATTTCTATTTCTAGGTCCCTGAGGAATCGCCACACTGTCTTCCACAATGGTTGAACTAATTTACACTCCCACCAACAGTGTAAGAGTGTTCCTATTTCTCCACATCCTCTCCAGCATCTGCTGTCTCCAGATTTTTAATGATCGCCATTCTAACTGGCGTGAGATGGTATCTCAATGTGGTTTTGATTTGCATCTCTAATGACCAATGACGATGAGCACTTTTTCATATGTTTGTTGGCCTCATGTATGTCTTCTTTGTAAAGTTTCTGTTCATATCCTTTGCCCATTTTTGAATGGGCTTGTTTGTTTTTTTCCTGTAAATCTGTTTGAGTTCTTTGTAAATTCTGGATATCAACCCTTTGTCAGATGTGTAAACTGCAAAGATTTTTTCCCATTCTGATGGTTGCCGATTCACTCTAGTGACTGTTTCTTTTGCCGCAGAAGCTGTGGAGTTTGATTAGGTCCCATTTGTCTATTTTGGCTTTTGTTGCCAATGCTTTTGGTGTTTTGTTCATGAAGTCCTTGCCTACTCCTATGTCCTGAATGGTTTTGCCTAGATTTTCTTCTAGGGTTTTTATGGTGTCAGGTCTTACGTTTAAGTCTTTAATCCATCTGGAGTTAATTTTAGTGTAAGGTGTCAGGAAGGGTCCAGTTTCTGCTTTCTGCACATGGCTAGCCAGTTTTCCCAACACCATTTATTAAATAGGAATCCTTTCCCATTGCCTGTTTTTGTCTGGTTTATCAAAGATAATATGGTTGTAGATGTTGTGTTGCCTCCGATGCCTCTGTTCTGTTCCATTGGTCTATATCTCTGTTTTGGTACCAGTACCATGCTGTTTTGATTACTGTAGCCTTGTAGTATAGTTTGAAGTCTGGTAGCTGATGCCTCCGCTGTGTTCTTTTGCTTAGAATTGACTTGGCTATGCGGGCTCTTTTTGGTTCCATATGAAATTCATGGTGGTTTTTTCCAGTTCTGTGAAGAAATTCAATGGTAGTTTGATGGGGATAGCATTGATTGTGTAAATTACTTTGGGCAGTATAGCCATTTTCACGATATTGATTCTTCCTAACCACGAACATGGAATGTTTCTCCATCTGTTTGTGTCCTCTTATTTCGTTGAGCAGTTGTTTGTAGTTTTCCTTAAAGAGGTCCCTTACATTCCTAGTGAGTTGTATTCCTAGGTATTTTATTTTCTTTGTAGCAATTGTGAATGGCAGTTCGTTCTTGATTTGGTTCTCTTTAAGTCTGTTATTGGTGTATAGGAATGCTTGTGATTTTTGAACATTGATTTTATATCCTGAGACTTTGCTGAAGTTGCTTATCAGTTGCAGGAGCTTTTGGGCTGAGGTGATGGGGTCTTCTAGGTATACTATCATGTCGTCTGCAAATAGAGACAATTTGGCTTCCACCTTCCTATTTGAATACCCTTTATTTCTTTTTTGCCTGATTGCTCTGGCTAGAACTTCCAGTACTATGTTGAATAGAAGTGGTGAGAGAGGGCATCCTTGTCTAGTGCCGGATTTCAAAGGAATGCTTTTTTTGCCCATTAAGTATGATATTGGCTGTTGGTTTGTCATAAATAGCTTTTATTACTTTGAGATATGTTCCATCAATACCAAGTTTATTGAGGGTTTTAGCATAAAGGGCTGTTGAATTTTGTCAAATGCCTTCTCTGCATCAATTGAGATAATCATGTGATTTTTGTTTTGCTTCTGTTTATGTGGTGAATTACATTTATAGACTTATATGTTGAACCAGCCTTGCATCCCGGATGAATCCTACTTGATCATGATGGATAAGTTTTTAATGTGCTGTTGCAATCGGTTTGCCAGTATTTTATTGAAGATTTTTGCATCTATGTTCATCATGGATATTGGCCTGAAGTTTTCTTTTCTTGTTGAGTCTCTGCCAGGTTTTGGTATCAGGATGATGTTGGTCTCATAAAATGATTTGGGAAGGGTTCCTCTTTTGGATTATTTGGAATAGTTTCAGAAGGAATGGTACCAGATCCTCTTTGTGTGTCTGGTAGAATTCAGCTGTGAACCCATCTGGACCTGGGCTTTTTTGTGGTAGGTTTAATTGCTGCCTCAACTTCAGACCTTGTTATTGGTCTATTCATAGTTTCGGCTTCCTCCTGGTTTAGGCTTGGGAGGACACAGGCGTCCAGGAATTTATCCATTTCTTCCTGATTTACTAGTTTATGTGCATAGAGTTGTTTGTAGTATTCTGATGATGGTTTGAATTTCTGTGGAATCTGTGGTGATTTCCTTTATCGTTTTTTATTGCATCTATTTGGTTGTTCTCTTCTTTTTATCAGTCTGGCTAGTGGTCTGTCTATTTTGTTGATCTTTTCAAAACCAGCTCTTAGATTTATTGATTTTTGAAGGGTTTTTCTTGTCTCTATCTCCTTCAGTTCTGCTCTGATCTTAGTTATTTCTTGTCTTCGGCTAGGTTTTGAGCTTTTTGATCTTGCTCTAGCTCTTTCAATTTTGACGATAGGGTGTCAATTTTGGATCTCTCCACTCTTCTCATGTGGGCACTTATTGCTATATATTTTCCTCTACAGACTTTTAAATGTGTCCCAGAGATTCTGGTACGTTGTGTCTTCATTCTGGTTTCAAAGAACTTTTTATTTCTGCCTTCATTTCATTGTTTATCCAATCAACATTCAAGAGCCAGTTGTTCAGTTTCCATGAAGCTGTGCGTTCTGAGTTATTTTCTGAATTCTGAGTTCCAACTTGATTGCACTATGGTCTGAGAGACTGTTTGTTATGATTTCCGTTGTTTTGCATTTGCTGAGGAGTGCTTTACTTCCAATTATGTGGTCAATTTTGGAGTAGGATGTGGTGCTGAGAAGAATGTATATTCTGTGGATTTGGGGTGAGAGTTCTGTAAATGTCTATCAGGTTTGCTTGTTCCAGGTCTGAGTTCAAGTCCTGGATATCCTTGTTAATTTTCTGTCTGGTTGATCTGTCTGCTATTGACAGTGGAGTGTTAAAGTCTCCCACTATTATTGTGTGAGTCTAAGTCCTTTGTAAGTCATTAAGAACTTGCCTTATATATCTGGGTGCTCCTACATTGGGTCCATATATATTTAGAATCGTTATCTCTTCTTGTTGTATCGATCCTTTTACCATTATGTAATGACCTTCTTGTCTCTTTGATCTTTGTTACTTTAAAGTCTATTTTATCAGAGATGAGAATTGCAACTCCTTTTTTTTTTTGCTCCATTTGCTTGGTAAATCTTCCTCCATCTTTATTTTGAGCCTTTGTGTATCTTTGCATGTGAGGTGGGTTTCTGGATACAGCACACCGATGGGTTTTGGTTTTTATCCAATTTGCCAGTCTGTGTCTTTTGATTGGTGCATTTAGCCCATTTACATTCAGGGTTAATATTGTTATGTGAATTTGATACTGCCATTTTGATGCTAGCTGGCTGTTTTGCCCATTGGTTCATGTACATTCTTCATTTTGTTGATGGTCTTTAGCATTTGGTATGCTTTTAGGATGGCTGAACTGGTTGTTTTTCTATGTGTAGTGCCTCTTTCAGGAGCTCTTGTAAAGCAGGCCTAGTGGTGACAAAATCTCTGAGTACTTGCTTGTTCGTGAAGGATTTTATTTTTCCTTCACTTATGAAGCTCAGTTTGGCTGGATATGAAATTCTGGGTTGAAAGCTCTTTCTTTAAGGATGTTGAATATTGGCCCCACTCTCTTCTGGCTTGTAGAGTCTCTGCCGAGAGATCTGCTGTGAGTCTGATGGGCTTCCCTTTGTGGGTGACCTGACCTTTCTCTGGCTGCCCTTAGTATTTTCTCCTTCATTTCAACCCTAGTGAATCTGACGATTATGTGCCTTGGGGTTGCTCTTCTTGCAGTATCTTTGTGGTGTTCTCTGTATTTCCTGGAGTTGAGTATTGACCTGTCTTGCTAGGTTGGGGAAATTTTCCTGGATAATATCCTGAAGAGTGTTTTCCAGCTTGATTCATTCTCTTCATCACATTCTGGTACACCTATCAAACGTAGGTTGGGTCTCTTCACATAGTCCCACATTTCTTGGAGATTTTGTTCATTCCTTTTTGCACTTTTTCTTTAATCTTGGTTTCGTTTTATTTCATTGAGTTGATCTTCAACTTCTGATATTCTTTCTTCTGCTTGGTCAATTCGGCTGTTGAAACTTGTGCATGCTTCAAGTTCTCGTGTTGTGTTTTTCAGCTCCTTCAATTCATTCATATTCCTCTCTAAGTTGTCCATTGTTATCAATTCCTCGAATCTTTTTCAAATCTTTTTCTAGGTTCTTAGTTTCTTTGCACTGGTTTAGACATGTTCTTTAGCTCACTGAAGTTTCTCATTATCCACTTTCTGAAGTCTGATTCCGTCATTTCACATTCTCCTCCAGCTTTGTTCCCTTGCTGGTGAGGAGTTTTTTTTTGGAGGTGAGGTGTTTTGGTTTCGGTGTTTCCTCCTTTTGCGCTGGTTTCTTCCCATCTTTATGGATTTATCCGCCTGTCGTCTTAGTATTGCTGATTTTTCAATTGGGTCTCTGTGGACACTGAGATTGTTGATGATGAAGTATTTCTGTTACTTAGTTTTCCTCTAATGATCTATCCTCTGCTGTATGAGTGCTGAGGTCCACCCAGGCCCTGCTTGTCTGGGGTATACCTGCAGCAGCTGCAGAACAGTGAGGATGATACCAGTTTCTTCTTCTGCTGCCCTTGTTCCAGAATGATGCCAGCCAAATGTCAGTCTGATTAGTCCTTTCTGGGGTGACTCTTGATATACAGGGGTCAGGAGCTGCTTGAGGAGACAGTCTGTGCTTTATAGGAGCTCCAGTGCAGTGAGCTCCGTTTGTTCATTCAGGGTTGGGAGGTTGTTTATGTCTGCTGCAATAGAACTCATAAAACACCACTTTTTTTTTTTCACCCTTAGATGCTCTGTCTCAGGAGTTGGGGCTTTTATGAGTATCTGTTGCACTGTCCTGCCCCACTAGATGGCAGTCTATTCACTATTTGCCTGCCGGGGCTCTGACCCGCTGGGCCCCTTCTGCTGTGGAGCGGAGTCTCTGTTATGGCAGGTTGCCTCGGCAACGGCAGGCAGTCCGCGGTAGGCACTCATCATCAATGGTGGACGCCCTCCTGACCGGGGCTGCACCGTCCAGATGCCGGCAACAAAACTCTCAGCCCCAAGCGCCCAGTCGCCCTGCTTGTCCCGTGAGCGTGGGACCCGCCGAGCCCAATCACCCAGCTCCCTGCCTCAGAGTCCGTCTCTCTCTCTTCTCCAAGCTGAAAGGTCGACTCTCACTGGCGCCCCAGGAGCCTGCCGATAGGGCACTGGGATCCGTCGATCTCGCCGCTGCCCACTACCCCGGCTCAGATCACGCTCCCAGGAAACTCCTGGTCTGGCTCATTGTCCAAGTCCCGCTCAATCAGATGGACATGCCAATCTGCCCTTCCAAATCTCAGATTGCCGGTTTAACAGGGCACCCAGACCAGTGAGTTCCGCCGGTCCCGCTGCCGCTGGCCAAGAGGCCGGGAGCCCTGAGCCGGTTAGCTGCGTGTCTCCCACACCTGAACTTTCAACGCTGTGGGCATAAAAGGAACATCCGAGGATGCGGCTAGGACTCACCCTCTGCGCCTTCAAAGAGCTGCAATCCTGAGTCACCTCTGATGCCATCTTGCCTGAAGTTTTCTTTCTTGTTGAGTCTCTGCCAGGTTTTGTATCAGGATGATGTTGGTCTCATAAAATGATTTGGGAAGGGTTCTTTTGGATTATTTGAATAGTTTCAGAAGGAATGGTACCAGATCCTCTTTGTGTGTCTGGTAGAATTCAGCCAGAACCCATCTGGACCTGGGCTTTTTGTGTGGTAGGTTTTAATTGCTGCCTCAACTTCAGACCTTGTTATTGGTCTATTCATAGTTTCGGCTTCTCCTGGTTTAGGCTTGAGGACACAGGCGCCCAGGAATTTATCCATTTCTTCCTGATTTACTAGTTTATGTGCATAGAGTTGTTTGTAGTATTCTCTGATGATGGTTTGAATTTCTGTGAATCTGTGGTGATTTCCTTTATCGTTTTTTATTGCATCTATTTGGTTCTCTTTTTTTTATCAGTCTGGCTAGTGGTCTATTTTGTTGATCTTTTCAAAACCAGTTAGATTGTTGATTTTTGAAGGGTTTTTCTTCTATCTCCTTCAGTTCTGCTCTGATCTTAGTTATTTCTTGTCTTCGCTAGGTTTTGAGCTTTTTGATCTTGCTCCTCTAGCTCTTTCAATTTTGACGATAGTGTCAATTTTGGATCTCCACCTTCTCATGTGGGCACTTATTGCTATATATTTTCCTCACAGACTGTTTAAATGTGTCCCAGAGATTCTGGTACGTTGTGTCTTCATTCGTTGGTTTCAAAGAACTTCTTTATTTCTGCCTTCATTTCATTGTTTATCCAATCAACATTCAAGAGCCAGTTGTTCAGTTTCCATGAAGCGTGGTTCTGAGTTATTTCTGAATTCTGAGTTCCAACTTGATTGCACTATGGTCTGAGAGACTGTTTGTTGATTTCCGTTGTTTTGCATTTGCTGAGGAGTGCTTTACTTCCAATTATGTGGTCAATTTTGGAGTAGGTGTGATGTGGTGCTGAGAAGAATGTATATTCTGTGGATTTGGGGTGGAGTTCTGTAAATGTCTATCAGGTTTGCTTGTTCCAGGAGTTCAAGTCCTGGATATCCTTGTTAATTTTCTGTCTGGTTGATCTGTCTGCTATTGACAATGGAGTGTTAAAGTCTCCCACTATTGTGTGGGAGTCTAAGTCCTTTTGTAAGTCATTAAGAACTTGCCTTATATATCTGGGTGCTCCTACATTGGGTCCATATATATTTAGAATCGTTATCTTCTTGTTGTATCGATCCTTTTACCATTATGTAATGACCTTCTTTGTCTCTTTTGATCTTTGTTACTTTAAAGTCTATTTTATCAGAGATGAGAATTGCAACTCCTGCTTTTTTTGCTCTCCATTTGCTTGGTAAATCTTCCTCCATCCCTTTATTTTGAGCCTTTGTGTATCTTGCATGAGGTGGGTTTCTGGATACAGCACACTGATGGGTTTTGGTTTTTATCCAATTTGCCAGTCTGTGTC
This sequence comes from Saguinus midas, assembly GCA_021498475.1. Lineage (NCBI taxonomy): Eukaryota > Metazoa > Chordata > Mammalia > Primates > Cebidae > Saguinus > Saguinus midas. Next base: position 32,905,393 of record CM038404.1, on the reverse strand, counting down.
TTTTGATTGGCATTTAGCCCATTTACATTCAGGGTTAATATTGTTATGTGAAATTTGATACTGCCATTTTGATGCTAGCTGGCTGTTTGCCTGTTGGTTCATGTACATTCTTCATTTTGTTGATGGTCTTTAGCATTTGGTATGCTTTTAGGATGGCTGGAACTGGTTGTTTCTTTCTATGTGTAGTGCCTCTTTTAGAGCTCTTGTAACGCAGGCCTAGTGGTGACAAAATCTTTGAGTACTTGCTTGTTCGTGAAGGATTTTATTTTTCCTTCACTTATGAAGCTCAGTTTGGCTGGATATGAAATTCTGGGTTGAAAGCTCTTTTCTTTAAGGATGTTGAATATTGGCCTCACTCTTCTGGCTTGTAGAGTCTCTGCCGAGAGATCTGCTGTGAGTCTGATGGGCTTCCTGGGTGACCTGACCTTTCTCTGGCTGCCCTTAGTATTTTCTCCTTGTTTCAACCCTAGTGAATCTATTATGTGCCTTGGGGTTGCTCTTCTTGCAGAGTATCTTTGTGGTGTTCTCTGTATTTCCTGGAGTTGAGTATTGACCTGTCTTGCTAGGTTGGGGAAATTTTCCTGGATAATATCCTGAAGAGTGTTTTCCAGCTTGGATTCATTCTCTTGTCACATTCTGGTACACCTATCAAACGTAGGTTGGGTCTCTTCACATAGTCCCACATTTCTTGGAGATTTTGTTCATTCCTTTTGCACTTTTTCTTTAATCTTGGTTTCTCGTTTTATTTCATTGAGTTGATCTTCAACTTGATATTCTTTCTTCTGCTTGGTCAATTCGGCTGTTGAAACTTGTGCATGCTTCTGTTCTCGTGTTGTGTTTTCAGCTCCTTCAATTCATTCATATTCCTCTGTTGTCCATTCTGTTATCATTCCTAATCTTTTTCAAATCTTTTCAGGTTCTTAGTTTCTTTGCAGTGGTTTAGACATGTTCCTTTAGCTCACTGAAGTTTCTCATTATCCACTTTCTGAAGTCTGATTCCGCTATTTCACATCATTCTCCAGCTTTGTTCCTTGCTGGTGAGGAGTTTTGGTCCTTTTGGAGGTGAGGTGTTTTGGTTTCGGTGTTTTCCTCCTTGCGCTGGTTTCTTCCCATCTTTATGGATTTATCCGCCTGTCGTCTTAGTATTGCTGATTTTTCAATTGGGTCTCTGTGTGGACACTGAGATTGTTGATGATGAAGTATTTCTGTTACTTAGTTTTCCTCTAATGATCTATCCTCTCTGCTGTATGAGTGCTGAGGTCCACCCAGGCCCTGCTTGTCTGGGGTATACCTGCAGCAGCTGCAGAACAATGAGGATGATACCAGTTTCTTCTTCTGCTGCCCTTGTTCCAGAATGATGCCAGCCAAATGTCAGTCTGATTAGTCCTTTTCTGGGGTGACTCCTTGGATATACAGGGGTCAGGAGCTGCTTGAGGATACAGTCTGTGCTTTATAGGAGCTCCAGTGCTAAGTTGTGAGCTCCGTTGTTCATTCAGGGTTGTTGGGAGGTTGTTTATGTCTGCTGCAATAGAACTCATAAAACACCACTTTTTTCACCCTTAGATGCTCTGTCTCAGGAGTTGGGGCTTTCTTTATGAGTATCTGTTGCACTGTCCTGCCCACTAGATGGCAGTCTATTCACTATTTGCCTGCTGGGGCTCTATGGCTCCCTTGCTGTAGCCAGTCTCTGTTATGGCAGGTTGCCTCGGCAATGGCAGGCAGTCCTGGGCGGTACTTAAGTGGGGTGCATTATCAGAGACGCCCTCTGACCGGCTGCGTCCAGATGCCGCAACAAAACTCTCAGCCCCAAGCGCCTCCAGTGTGCTTGTCCTGACTGGGACCTGAGCCCAATCACCCAGCTCCTGCCTCAGAGTCCGTCCTCTCTCTCTCTTCCTCTCCCAAGCTGAAAGGTCGACTCTCTCACTGGCGCCCCAGGAGCCTGCCGATAGCACTGGGATCCTGCATCTGTGGACTAGCTCAGATCACGCTTCCCAGGAAACTCCTGGTCTGGCTCATTGTCCAAGTCCCGTTCAATCAGATGGACATGCCAGTCTGCCCTTCCAAATCTCAGATTGCCGGTTTAACAGGGCACCCAGACCAGTGAGTTCCGCGCGGGTCCTGCGGCGCCACGCGAGGCTGGCGGGAGCGTTGGCTGCTGCTAACGTTTCGTGTCTCTCCACACCTGGAACTTTCAACGCTCTGTGGGCATAAAGGAACATCCGAGGATGCGGCTAGGACTCACCCTCTGTGCCTTCTGAGAGCTGCAATCCTGAGTCACCTCTGACGCCATCTTGCCTCAGTCTTATAATTGAATGGACTCTAAATTATAATACAATTGTGTAATATGTGGTGAGGCTGTGAAGAGTGGCCATATGAATCAGACTTCTTATTACTCCACAGGTGTTCATTATTCACTGATTGTGTGAATCAGCAGCCATATGACATAGACTCCTGACTATTCTTCATGTTACATTATTTAAACAGGTTCTGTATGAGTGTGCATACCAAATAGACTCCTGACTATTCCCAAGCTGTGTATCATTCAGTGAGTTTCTGAATGAGTGGCCATATGAAATAGACTCCTGACTATTCCCCAGGTGTGTATTATTCACTGAGGCACTCAATTTGTGGCTCTCTTAAACAGTGACTTGACTACTCCATAGAAGTTTATTATTTAACTGAGAGGCCATATAAAATAGACACCTGACTATTGCCCGTTGTGAATTATTTTATAAGGCTCTGAATGAGTGGCCATATGAAATAGACTCCTGACTATTCCCCAGGTGTGTATTATTCAGTGAGGCTCTGAATGAGTGGCCATGAAATAGACTCCTGACTATTGCCCAGGTGTGCATTATACACTGAGGCTCTAAATGAGTGGCTATATGAAGTAGACTCTTAACTCTTCCTTAGGTGTGTATTACTGAATGAGACTCTGAATATGTGGGCATAAAAAAAGACTCCTGGCTATTGCCCAGGTGTGCATTATATACAGAGACCCTGAATGTGTAGGCATTAGAAGTAGACTCTTGACTGTTTCCAAAAGGTGTATTATTCACTGAGGCCCTGAACGAGTGGCCATATGAAAGAGATTAATGACTATTCAGATATACATATTATTCACTGAATCACTGAAAGAGTGGCCATATGAAATAGACCCCATTTTACTCCACAGGTGTGCGTTATTCCTTGATATTTCAAACGAATCACCATATGAAATAGACTAGTGTTTATTCCACACGTGCATTATTCACTGAGGCTCTGAATGAGTGGCCATATAAAATAGTCTCCTGACTAGTCCACAGGTGTGTATCATTCAGAGGTGCTTAGTTTGTGGCTACCTTAAATAGGGTCTTGACTACTCCACAACTCTTTATTATGCACTGATGCTCTGAATATGAGGCCATATGAAATAAGATCCTGACTATTTCCTCATTGTACATTATTTGGTAATGCTGTAATTGAGTGGCCATATGGCATGGACTTGTTGTTTATCATTCAGTTGTGTATCATTCAGTGAGTTTCTAAATGAGTGACCATATAAAATAGACTCCTGACTACATCTTTTTGACTCTTTCTCAGCTGTACAATTTTCACTGAGGCACTGGGTGAACAGTCACATCAAATATACACCAGACTATTCCCCAGGTGTGTATTATTCAGTGAGTCTCTGAATAAGTGGCTATATAAATTAAAATCCTGAGTATTTTTAGGTATATATGATTCTTCACTGAGGTTCTCAATGAGTGGCCATATGAAATACACTCCTGACTTTTCCATAGGTCTGTATTATTCAGTGAGTCTCTGAATGAGTGACCATAGGAAAGCGACTACTTAATATTTCTCAGGCGTGCATGTTTAGGTTCAGCTCTAAATGAGTGGCTATAAGACAGAGAAACTTGACTTTCCCCAAGGTGTATGTTATTCAGTGAGGCTCTGAATATTTGACTATATAAAATAGAATACTGACTACAATACAGGTGTTCCTTATTCATTGACGCTCTGAAGAAGAGGCCATATGTAATAGCGTCCTGAGTATTCCCCAGATATGCATTATTCACTGAGGATCTGAAACTTTGGCCATATAAAATAGTCTCCTGACTAGTCAACAGGTGTGTATCATTTAATGAGTCTTTGAGTTAGTGACCATATGAAATAGAATTCTGACTATTCCCCAGGTGTGTATTATTGACTCAGACTCTGAATATGTGGCATATGGAATAAACTACTGACTATTCTAAAGTTGTGCATTACTCACTCAGGCTTTAATTTTGTGGCCATATAAAATAGACTAGTGTCTATTCCACACACGTGCATTATTCACTTAGGCTGTAAATGAGTGGCCATATAAAGTAGACTCCTAACTCTTTTCCAGGTGTGTATTACTCAGTGAGGCTCTCTTTGTGTGATCATATGAAACAGTATGGTGTCTATCCCAAATATTTTTATTATTCAGTGAATTTCTGAATGAGTGGCTTTATGAAATAGACTGCTGAGTACACTACATTTGTGCATTATTCACTGAGGCTATGAGTCAGTGGTATTATAAAATAAAATGCTGACCGTTCCACAGGTGTGTATTATTCACCGAGGCTCTGAATGTGTGGCTGTGTGAAATACACTCCTGGCTACTCCACAGGTGTGAATTCTTCACTGAGGCTATGAATGAGTGTTCATATAACATAGCTTCCTGATTACTGACAGATGTGCTTTACTCAATGAGACTCTTAAACAATGGTGATATGAAATAGAATCCTGACTAATTCCCAGGTGTGAATCAATCAGTTATGCTCTGTTTGAGCGTCCATATGTCATAGACTCTAACTGTTTCACAGATGTGAAACTCAGTGAGTTTCTGAATAATTGGCCACATGAAATAGACTCCTGACTATTCCCCAGGTGTGTATTACCTATTAAAGGTGTGGATGAGTGGCTACATAAAATAGCCACTTCACTATTCCTCCCATGTGCATTTTCCACTGAGGCACTGAATGAACATCATATCAAATAGACTCCAGACTATTTCACAGGTGTGCATTATTCCATGAGTTTCTGAATGAGTGGCCATATGAAATAGACTCCTGAGTATTCCCCAGGTATGTATCATACAATGAGGCTCTGAATGAGTGGCCACATGAAATACAATTTTGACATTTCCACAGATGTGTATTATTCAATGAGGCTGTGAATAAGTGGCCATATGAAATAGACTCCTAATATTCACAGAGTATTCCTCATGTGTGCATTATTCACTGCAGCTCTGAGTGGCCATATAAAATAGACTCCTGACTGTCACACAGGTGTGTATCATTTGGAGAGGTGCTTAATTTGTGGCTACTATAAACAGGGTACTGACTACTCAATAGAAGTTCATTATTCACTGAATCTCTGAAAGAGAGGCCATATGAAATAGACTCCTGACTATTCCCCAGGTGTGTATTATTCACTGATTCTCTGAGTGGCCACATGAAACAGATTTCTTATTACTTCACATGTGTGCATTATTCAAACAGGATCTGCATGAGTGTACATACCAAATAGACTACTGAAAATTTTCCAGGTGTGTATTCTTCAGTTATTCCCAGAATGAGAGATCATATAAAATAGACTCCTGACTATTCCCCAGGTGTGTATTATTCAATGAGGCTCTGAATGAGTGTTCCTATGAAATAGAATCCTGACTAATTCCCAGGTGTGCATTATTCAGTGAGGCTCTGAATGAGTGGCCATATGAAACAGATTTCTTATTACTTCACATGTGTGCATTATTCACTGAGGCTCTGAATGAGTGGCCATATGAAACAGATTTCTTATTACTTCACATGTGTGCATTATTCACTGAGGCTCTGAATGAGTGGCCATATAAAATAGACTCTAATATTAACAGAGTATTCCTCATGTGTGCATTATTCAGTGAGGCTCTGAATGAGTGTTCCTATGAAATAGAATCCTGATAATTCCCAGGTGTGTATTCTTCAGTTATTCCCAGAATGAGAGATCATATAAAATAGACTCCTGACTGTCACACAGGTGTGTATCATTCAGTGAGGCTCTGAATGAGTGGCCATATGAAATAGACTCCTGACTGTCACACAGGTGTGTATTATTCACTGAGGCTCTGAATGAGTGGCCATATGAAATAGACTCCTAATATTCACAGAGTATTCCTCATGTGTGCATTATTCACTGAATCTCTGAAAGAGAGGCCATATGAAATAGACTCCTAATATTCACAGAGTATTCCTCATGTGTGCATTATTCACTGAGGCTCTGAATGAGTGTTCCTATGAAATAGAATCCTGACTAATTCCCAGGTGTGCATTATTCAAACAGGATCTGCATGAGTGTACATACCAAATAGACTACTGAAAATTTTCCAGGTGTGTATTATTCACTGATTGTCTGAATGAGTAGCCATATAACATAGACTCCTAATGATTTTTATGTGTGCATTATTCAGTAAGGCTCTGAATGGGTGGCAATATGGAATAGAATCCTGATAATTCCCAGGTGTGTATTATTCACTGATTCTCTGAGTGGCCACATGAAATAGACTCCTAATATTCACAGAGTATTCCTCATGTGTGCATTATTCACTGAGGCTCTGAATGAGTGGCCATATAAAATAGACTCCTGACTGTCACACAGGTGTGTATTATTCAGTGAGGCTCTGAATGAGTGGCCATATGAAATAGACTCCTGACTGTCACACAGGTGTGTATTATTGAATGAGACTCTGAATAAGTGGGCATAAAAAGACTCCTGTCCATTGCCCAGGTGTGCATTATTCAGTGAGGCTCTGAATGAGTGGCCATATGAAATAGACTCCTAATGATTTTTATGTGTGCATTATTCAGTGAGGCTCTGAATGAGTGGCCATATGAAACAGATTTCTTATTACTTCACATGTGTGCATTATTCACTGATTCTCTGAGTGGCCATATGAAACAGATTTCTTATTACTTCACATGTGTGCATTATTCAAACAGGTTCTGCATGAGTGTACATACCAAATAGACTACTGAAAATTTTCCAGGTGTGTATTATTCACTGATTCTCTGAGTGGCCATATGAAATAGACTCCTGACTATTCCCCAGGTGTGTATTATTCACTGAATCTCTGAAAGAGAGGCCATATGAAATAGACTCCTGACTATTCCCCAGGTGTGTATTATTCAATGAGGCTCTGAATGAGTGGCCATATAAAATAGACTCCTGACTATTCCCCAGGTGTGTATTATTCACTGAGGCTCTGAATGAGTGTTCCTATGAAATAGAATCCTGACTAATTCCCAGGTGTGCATTATTCAAACAGGTTCTGCATGAGTGTACATACCAAATAGACTCCTGAGTATTCCCCAGGTATGTATCATACAATGAGGCTCTGAATGAGTGTTCCTATGAAATAGAATCCTGATAATTCCCAGATGTGTATCATTCAGTGAGGCTCTGAATGAGTGGCCATATGAAATAGACTCCTGACTATTCCACAGGTGTGCATTATTCACTGATTCTCTGAGTGGCCATATAAAATAGACTCCTGACTGTCACACAGGTGTGTATCATTTGGAGAGGTGCTTAATTTGTGGCTATTCAGGACATAGTAGGCAAGGACTTAATGACCAAAACACCAAAAGCATTGGCAACAAAAGCCAAAATAGACAAATGGACCTAATCTCCACAGCTTTTGCACAGCAAAGAAACAGTCACTGAGTGGCAACCAACAGATTGGGAAAAAATCTTTGCAGTTTAACTGACAAAGGGCTGATATCCAGAATTTACAAAGAACTCAGATTTACAGGAAAAATCAAACAATCCCATTCAAAAATGGGCAAAGGATATGAACAGACACTTTACAAAAGAAGACATACATGAGGCCAACAAACACATGAAAAAATGCTCATCATCACTGGTAATTAGAGAGATGCAAATTAAAACCACATTGAGATACCATCTCACGCCAGTTAGAATGGTGATCATTATCTGAGACAGCAGATTCTGGAGAGGATGTGGAGAAATAAGAACACTCTTACACTGTTGGTGGGAGTGTAAATTAGTTCAACCATTGTGGAAGACAGTGTGGTGATTCCTCAAGGACCTAGAAATAGAAATTCCATTTGACCCAGCAATCCCATTACTGGGTATATATCCAAAGGACTATAAATTGTTCTACTATAAGGATACATGCACACGAATATTCATTGCAGCACTGTTTACAATAGCAAAGACCTGGAACCAACCCAAATGCCCATCGATGATAGACTGGACTGGAAAATGTGGCAGATATACACCATGGAATATTATGCAGCAATCAAACATGATGAGTTTATGTAGTTTGTAAGGACATGGATGAATCTGGAGAACATCATTCTCAGCAAACTGATGCAAGAACAGAAAAGGAAATACCACATATTCTCACTCATAGGTGGGTGAGAAAAATGAGAACACATGGACACAGGGAAGGGGTTACTACACACTGGGTTCTTTTGGGGGGAATAGGGGACCGACAGCAGGGGGTGAGCTGGAGAGGGCTTGCCTGGGGAGAAATGCCAAATGTGGGTAAATGGGAGAATGCAGCAAAACACACTGCCATGTGTGTACCTATGAAACAATCTTGCACGTTCTGCACAGGTACCACAAAACCTAAAATGCAATAAAAATTTAAAAAAATGTGGCTATCTTAAATAGGGTCCTGACTACTCCACAGTTGTTTATTATTCACTGAATCTCTGAAAGAGAGGCCATATGAAATAGCCTCATGACTCTTGCCCCATTGTGAATTATGTAGAAGACTCTGAATGAGTGTTCCTATGAAATAGAATCCTGAGGATTCCCTGATGTGTATCATTCACAGAGATACTGAATCAGTGGTCACATTAAACAGGATCATGACAATTGTGGTATGCATTATTCACTGCAGCTCTGAGTGGCCATATAAAATAGACTCCTAATATTCACAGAGTATTCCTCATGTGTGCATTATTCACTGATTCTCTGAGTGGCCACATGACATAGGCTCCAGACTGTATCATAAGTGTATAATATTCGGTGAGGCTGTGAAAGAGTGGCCATATGAAACAGATTTCTTATTACTTCACATGTGTGCATTATTCACTTATTGTCTGAATGAGTAGCCATATAACATAGACTCCTAATGATTTTTTATGTGTGCATTATTCAAACAGGATCTGCATGAGTGTACATACCAAATAGACTACTGAAAATTTTCCAGGTGTGTATTCTTCAGTTATTCCCAGAATGAGAGATCATATAAAATAGACTCCTATCACCCAGGTTTGTGTCATTCAGGGAGGCACTTAATTCGTGGCTACTATAAACAGGGTACTGACTACTCAATAGAAGTTCATTATTCACTGAAGCTCTAAATGAGAGGCCATATAAACTAGTCACCTAACTATTTCCACGTTGTGAGTATTTCAATAAGGCTCTGAATGGGTGGCAATATGGAATAGAATCCTGATAATTCCCAGGTGTGTATCATTCAGTGAGGCACTGAATGAGCAGCTATATGAGAGAGGTCCAGACTATTAATCTGGTGTGAATTATTAACTGAAGATCTAAATGTGTGGCTATATGAAGTAGGCTCTTAACTCTTCTGCTGGTGTGTATTATTGAATGAGACTCTGAATAAGTGGGCATAAAAAAGAGACTCCTGTCCATTGCCCAGGTGTGCATTATTTACAGAGACTCTGAATGTTTAGCAGTTTTAAGTAGACTCCTGACTGTCACACAGGTGTGTATCATTCAGAGAGGTGCTTAATTTGTGGCTATCTTAAATAGGGTCATGACTACTCCACAGGTGTTCATTATTCAGTGAAGCTCTGAAAATGAGGCCATATGGAATAGACTCCTGACTATTGCCCTGTTGTGCATTATTCAGTAAGGCTCTGAATGAATGGTCCTATGGAACAGAATCCTGATGATTCCCTGGTGTGTTATTCAGTGAGATACTGAATCAGTGGTCATATGAAACAGGATCCTGACTATTATTGTGGTGTGCATTATTCACTGAGGCTCTCTGTGGCCATATGAAGTAGACTCCTAATATTCACGGAGTATTCCTCATGTGTGCATTATTCACTGATTCTCCGAGTCGCCATATTAAATAGACTCCTGAGTATTTCCAAATAGTGTATGATTTCTCAGGGTTCCTAATGACTCACCATATAAAATTGACTTATGATTATTTCAAAAGTGTGTAATATTCAGGGAATCTATGATTTGGGGTGTAATATAATTTAGTATACTCAGCATTCCACAGACATGCGTGATTCCCTTAATCTCATAATGAGTATTTATATTAAATAGAATCCTGATTATTCCCAAGCTTTGCATCATTCAGTTAGGCACTGAATGATTCGCCATATGAGAAAGGCTCCTGAGTACTCAACAGCTGTGAATTATTCACTGAGCCTCTGAATGAGTGGCCATGTGAAATACACCCCTGACATTTTTCCAGTTGTGTACTATTCAGTGAGGATCGATATGAGTGGCCATATGAAACAGATGCCTCAGTACTCGACATACCTGCATTATTCACTGAGGGGTTGAATGAGAGGGCATAAGCAATAGACTCCTGATTATTTCTTTGGTGTGCATGACTCACTGAGGCTCCAAATATGTGGCCACTTGGAATGGATTCCTCACAATTCCCTAGGTGTGTTATTCACAGAGTCTCTGAATGCATTGCCATTCCAAATAGACTCTTGAAAATTCTCCAGGTGTGCACTATTCCGTGAGGCTCTGAATGAGTGGCCACATGAAACACACTCCCCAATGTTTTCTAGGTGTGTATTATTCACTGAGGCTCTGAAAGTGTGACCAAATAAAATAGATTTTTGACTATTCCACAGGTGTGCATTATTCAGTGAGGCACTCATTGAGTGTCCACATGAAACTGTCCTGACTATTCCCCAGGTGTGTACCACTCAGTAAGGTACTGAGAGAGTGGCCATATAAAATAGACTCTTGACTATTCCCCAAGTGTGTATTATTCACTGAGGCTCTGAATGAGTGGCCATATAATATAGACTCCTGATTATTTCACAGGTGCATATTATCCACTGAGGCTAAGAATGAGTGTCTAAATGAAATAGACTCCTGGCTACTCCACACGTGTGCATTATTCACCAAGGCACTGAATGAGTGTCCATCAGAAATAGACTCCAGAACATTCTCCAGGTGTGCACTATTCCGTGAGGCTCTGAATATGTGGCCATATTAATTAGATTCCTTACTATCACACGAGTGTGTATTATTCACTGAGGCTCTGAATATGTGTCTACATGAAATAGACTCCTGACTATTGCCCCATTGTGCATTATTCAGTGAGGCACTGAATGAGTGGCCATATAAAATAGACTCCTGACTATTCCACAGGTGTGCATTACTCAGTGAGACTCTGAATGAGGGAATAAAACAGAATCCTGACTATTTCCCAGGTGTGTACATTCAGTGAGGCTCTCAAACAGTAGCCATTAAGAAAGAGACTTCTTACAATTCAGCAGGTGTGCATTATTCAGTAATTCTCTGAATGAGTGGCCATAAGAAATAGACTCCATATTATATCACAACTGTGTAATATGCGGTGAGGCTGTGAAGGAGGGGCCATATGACACTGACTTCTTATTACTTCACAGGTGTGCGTTATTCACTGATTGTGTGAATCAGTAGCCATATGACATAGACTCCTAATTATTCTCCATGTTCGCATTATTTAAACAGGTTCTGTATGACTGTGCATACCACATATCCTGCTGACACTCCATCATGTGTGTATACTTCAGTGATTCCCAGAATGAGAGGTCATATGAAATAGACTCCTGACTATCACCCAGGTGTGTATCATTCATGGAGGCACTTAATTCGTGGCTGTGTTAAACAGTGACTTGAGAACTCCATAGAAGTTCATTATTCAATTTAAGCTCTGAATGAGGCCATATAAAATACACACCTGACTATTGCCCATTGTGAATTATTCTATAAGGTTCTTAATGAGTGGTAGTATGGAATAGAATCCTTATGATTCCCCAGGTTTGTATCATTCAGTGTGGCACTGAATGAGTGGCCATATAAAAGAGGCTCCAGACTATAACCCTGGTGTGCATTTTTCTCTGAGGCTCTAAATGAGTGGCTATATGAAGTAGACTCTTAACACTTCCTTATGTGTGTATTATTGAATGAGACTCTGAATCAGTGGGCATAAAAAAGAGACTCCTGGCTATTGCCCAGGTGTGCATTATTTACAGAGACCCTGAATGTGTAGACATTTGAAGACTGTTTTCAAGAAGTGTATTATTCACCGAGGTTCTGAATGAGTGGCCATATGAAAGAGATTCCTAACTATTCAGATATACATATTATTCACTGAAATACTGAAAGTGTGGCCATATGAAACAGACCCTATTTTACTCCACAGGTGTGCATTATTCACTGATTGTGTGAATCAGTAGCCATATGACATAGACTCCTAATTATTCTCCATGTTCGCATTATTTAAACAGGTTCTGTATGACTGTGCATACCACATATCCTGCTGACACTCCGTCATGTGTGTATACTTCAGTGATTCCCAGAATGAGAGGTCATATGAAATAGACTCCTGACTATCACCCAGGTGTGTATCATTCATGGAGGCACTTAATTCGTGGCTCTGTTAAACAGTGACTTGAGAACTCCATAGAAGTTCATTATTCAATTTAAGCTCTGAATGAGGGGCCATATAAAATACACACCTGACTATTGCCCATTGTGAATTATTCTATAAGGTTCTTAATGAGTGGTAGTATGGAATAGAATCCTTATGATTCCCCAGGTTTGTATCATTCAGTGTGGCACTGAATGAGTGGCCATATAAAAGAGGCTCCAGACTATAACCCTGGTGCGCATTTTTCTCTGAGGCTCTAAATGAGTGGCTATATGAAGTAGACTCTTAACACTTCCTTATGTGTGTATTATTGAATGAGAGTCTGAATCAGTGGGCACAAAAAAGAGACTCCTGACTATTGCCCAGGTGTGCATTATTTACAGAGACCCTGAATGGGTAGACATTTGAAGACTGTTTTCAAGAAGTGTATTATTCACCGAGGTTCTGAATGAGTGGCCATATGAAAGAGATTCCTAACTATTCAGATATACATATTATTCACTGAAATACAGAAAGTGTGGCCATATGAAACAGACCCTATTTTACTCCACAGGTGTGCGTTATTCACTGATTGTGTGAATCAGTAGCCATATGACATAGACTCCTAATTATTCTCCATGTTCGCATTATTTAAACAGGTTCTGTATGACTGTGCATACCACATATCCTGCTGACACTCCATCATGTGTGTATACTTCAGTGATTCCCAGAATGAGAGGTCATATGAAATAGACTCCTGACTATCACCCAGGTGTGTATCATTCATGGAGGCACTTAATTCGTGGCTCTGTTAAACAGTGACTTGAGAACTCCATAGAAGTTCATTATTCAATTTAAGCTCTGAATGAGGGGCCATATAAAATACACACCTGACTATTGCCCATTGTGAATTATTCTATAAGGTTCTGAATGAGTGGTAGTATGGAATAGAATCCTTATGATTCCCCAGGTTTGTATCATTCAGTGTGGCACTGAATGAGTGGCCATATAAAAGAGGCTCCAGACTATAACCCTGGTGTGCATTTTTCTCTGAGGCTCTAAATGAGTGGCTATATGAAGTAGACTCTTAACACTTCCTTATGTGTGTATTATTGAATGAGACTCTGAATCAGTGGGCATAAAAAGAGACTCCTGGCTATTACCCAGGTGTGTATTATTCACTGAGGCTCTGAATGAGTGGCCATATGAAACAGACCCTATTTTACTCCACAGGTGTGCATTATTCACCGAGGTTCTGAATGAGTGGCCATATGAAAGAGATTCCTAACTATTCAGATATACATATTATTCACTGAAATACAGAAAGTGTGGCCATATGAAACAGACCCTATTTTACTCCACAGGTGTGCGTTATTCCTTGATATTCCAAACGAATCACCATAAAAAATAGACTAGTGTTTATTCCCCACATGTGCAGTGTTTGAAGATGTTCTGCATGCATGTCCATATAAAATAGCCTCCTGACACTCACTCATGTGTATCATTCAGAAAGGTTCTTAATTTGGTTCTACCTTAAGTAGGGTTCTGACTACTCCACAGCTGTTTATTATTCACTGAAGCTCTGAATAAGAGGCCATATGAAATATACTCCTGACTATTGCCCCATTGTGCATTATTCAGTAATAATGTGATTGAGTGGCAATATGGCATGGACTCTGACTATTCCCCAGTTGTGTATTATTCAGTGAGTTTCTGAATGAGTGACCACATAAAATAGACTCCTGCCTATATCCTCTTGACTATTTTCAGCTATGCATTTTCCACTGAAACACTGGGTGAACAGTCATATCAAATAGACTCCAGAACATTCTCCAGGTGTGCAATATTCAGTGAGTCTCTGAATGAGTGGCCATATAAAGTAGCCTCCTGACACTCACTCATGTGTGTATCATTCAGAAAGGTGCTTAATTTGGTTCTACCTTAAGTAGGGTTCTGACTACTCCACAGCTGTTTATTATGCACTGTAACTCTGAATAAGTGGCTATATTAAATAGAATCCTGAGTATTCCCCAGGTATGTATGATTTTACACAGAGGTTCTGAATGAGTGGCCATGTGAAATACACTCCTGACTTTTCCATATCTCTGTATTATTCAGTGAGGCTCTGAATGAATGGCCATAGGAAAGTGACCACTGAATACTCCTCAGGCATGCATTTTTAGGTTCAGCTCTAAATGAGTGGCTACACGACATAGAAACTTGACTTTCTCCAAGGTGTATGTTATTCAGTGAGGCTCTGAATATGTGGCTATATGAAATAGAATTTGGACTCCAATACAGGTGTTCCTTATTCAGTGAAACTCTGAAGAAGAGGCCATATGTAATAGCATCCTGAGTATTCCTCAGATATGCATTATTCACTGAGGCTCTGACTTTGGCCATATAAAATAGTCTCCTGACTAGTACACAGGTGTGTATCATTTAATGAGTCTTTGAGTTACTGACCATATGAAATA
Source organism: Saguinus midas (assembly GCA_021498475.1). Classification (NCBI taxonomy): domain Eukaryota; kingdom Metazoa; phylum Chordata; class Mammalia; order Primates; family Cebidae; genus Saguinus; species Saguinus midas. Next base: position 32,890,270 of record CM038404.1, on the reverse strand, counting down.
GACTTCTGACAATTCCCCAGGTGTGTATTATTGACTCAGAGTCTAAATATGTGGGCATATAAAATAGACTACTGACTATTCCAAAGATGTGCAATACTCACTCAGGCTTTGATTTTGTGGCCACATAAAATAAACTAGTGTCTATTCCACACAAGTGCATTATTCCCTGAGGCTGTAAATGAGTGGCCATATAAAGTAGACTCCTAACTCTTCCCCAGGTGTGTATTACTCAGTGAGGCTCTCCTTGTGTGATCATATAAAACAGAATGATGTCTATTCCAAATATTTTTATTATACAGTGAATTTCTGAATGAGTGGCTTTATGAAATCGACTGCTGAGTACTGTACATTTGTGCATTCTTCACTGAGGCTATGAGTCAGTGGCCTTATGAAATGAAATGCTGACTGTTCCACAGGTGTGTATTATTCTCTGAGGCTCTGAATGAGTGGCCATATGAAATAGACTCCTGACTATTCCCCAGGTGTGTATTATTCACTGAGGCTCTGAATGAGTGTTCATATGACATAGCCTTCTGATTACTGACAAGATGTGCATTACTCAATGAGGCCCTTAAACAATGGTGATATGAAATAGAATCCTGACTAATTCCCAGGTGTGCATCAATCAGTAATGCTCTGATTGAGCGGCCATGTGTCATAGACTCTAACTAGACCACAGGTGTGAAGCATTCACTGAGTTTCTGAATAATTGGCCACATAAAATAGACTCCTGACTATTCCCCAGGTGTGTATTACCTACTAAGGGTATGGATGAGTGGCTACATAAAATAGACTCCTGACTATTCCCCAGTTGTGTATTATTCACTGAGGCTCTGAATGAGTGGCCATATAAAATAGACTCCTGACTATTCCCCAGGTGTGTATTATTCACTGAATCTCTGAATGAGTGGCCATATGAAATAGACTCCTGAGTATTCCCCAGGTATGTATCATTGAATGAGGCTCTGTATGAGTGGCCTCGTGGAATACAATTTTGACATTTCCACAGATGTGTAGTATTCAATGAGGCTGAGAATAAGTGGACAAAGGAAAGAGACTCCTGAATACTCGCAGGAGTGCATTTTTAGGTTTGGCTCTGAAAGAGTTTCTTTTTGAAATAGAATCCTGACTTTCCCCAAGGTGTTCATTATTCAGTGAATCTCTGAATGAGAGGCCATATGTAATAGTGTCCTGAGTATGCCCCGGTATGTATTAGTCACTGAGGCTCTGAATGTTTGGCTATATAAAATAGAGAACATCATTCTCAGCAAACTGACACAAGAACAGAAAAGAAATAATATACTCACTCATAGGTGGGTGAGAAAATAAGAACACATGGACACAGAGAGGCTGTCTACTATACACTGGGGACTGTTGGGGGAATGGGGAGGGACAGCGGGGGGCTGGGGGATAGCCTGGGGATGAATACCAAGTGTGGGTGAGGGGAGGAAAGCAGCAAACACACTGCCATGTGTGTACCTATGCAACTATCTTGCTCGTTCTGCACATGTACCCCCAAACCTATAATGCAATAAAAATTAAAAAAAAATAGCCTCCTGACTCTTCCACAGGTGTGTATTATTTAATAAGGCTTTGAGTTAGTAATTAGATGAAATAGATTTCTTAGTATTACTAAGGTGTGTATTATTCACTGATACACTGATTAAGTGGGCATATTAAATAGACTCCTCATTATTTCAAAATGTGCACTACTCACACAGGCTTTGATTTTGTGGCCACATAAAATAAACTAGTGTCTATTCCACACAAGTGCATTATTCCCTGAGGCTGCAAATGAGTGGCCATATAAAGTAGACTCCTAACTCTTCCCCAGGTGTGTATTACTCAGTGAGGCTCTCCTTGTGTGATCATATGAAACAGAATGATGTCTATTCCAAATATTTTTATTATACAGTGAATTTCTGAATGAGTGGCTTTATGAAATCGACTGCTGAGTACTGTACATTTGTGCATTCTTCACTGAGGCTATAAGTCAGTGGCCTTATGAAATGAAATGCTGACTGTTCCACAGGTGTGTATTATTCTCTCAGGCTCTGAATGACTGGCTGTGGGAAATACAATCCTGGCTATTCCAGAGGTGTGCCTTATTCACTAAGGCTATGAATGAGTGTTCATATGACATAGCCTTCTGATTACTGACAAGATGTGCATTACTCAATGAGGCTCTTAAACAATGGTAATATGAAATAGAATCCTGACTAATTCCCAGGTGTGCATCAATCAGCAATGCTCTGATTGAGCGGCCATGTGTCATAGACTCTAACTAGACCACAGGTGTGAAGCATTCACTGAGTTTCTGAATAATTGGCCACATAAAATAGACTCCTGACTATTCCCCAGGTGTGTATTACCTACTAAGGGTATGGATGAGTGGCTAGATAAAATAGCCAGTTCACTATTCCTCCTGTGTGCATTTTCCACTGAGGCACTGAATGAACCATCATATCAAATAGACTCCAGACTATTTCACAGGTGTGCATTATTCCACGAGTTTCTGAATGAGTAGCCATATGAAATAGACTCCTGAGTATTCCCCAGGTATGTATCATTGAATGAGGCTCTGTATGAGTGGCCTCGTGGAATACAATTTTGACATTTCCACAGATGTGTAATTTTCAATGAGGCTGTGAATAAGTGGACAAAGGAAAGGGACTCCTGAATACTCGCAGGAGTGCATTTTTAGGTTTGGCTCGGAAAGAGTGTCTTTTTAAAATAGAATCCTGACTTTCCCCAAGGTGTTCATTATTCAGTGAATCTATGAATGAGAGGCAATATGTAATAGTGTCCTGAGTATGCCCCGGTATGTATTAGTCACTGAGGCTCTGAATGTTTGACTATATAAAATAGAGAACATCATTCTCAGCAAACTGACACAAGAACAGAAAAAGAAATACCGCATATACTCACTCATAGGTGGGTGAGAAAAATAAGAACACATGGACACAGAGAGGCTGTCTACTATACACTGGGGACTGTTGGGGGGAATGGGGGAGGGACAGCGGGGGGGGCCTGGGGGATAGCCTGGGGATGAATACCAAGTGTGGGTGAGGGGGAGGAAAGCAGCAAAGCACACTGCCATGTGTGTACCTATGCAACTATCTTGCTCGTTCTGCACATGTACCCCCAAACCTATAATGCAATAAAAATAAAAAAATAGCCTCCTGACTCTTCCACAGGTGTGTATTATTTAATAAGGCTTTGAGTTAGTGATTAGATGAAATAGATTTCTTAGTATTACTAAGGTGTGTTTTATTCACTGAGACACTGATTAAGTGGGCATATTAAATAGACTCCTCATTATTTCAAAATTGTGCACTACTCACACAGGCTTTGATTCTGTGGCCATACAAAATAGACCAGTGTCTGTTCCACAGGTGTGCATTATTTACTGAGGCTCAAAATGAGTGGCTATATGAAGAAGACTCTTAACTCTTTTTCAGGTGTGTATTACTGAATGAGACTGAATAAGTAAGCCTAAGAAAGAGACTCCTGTCTATTCCCCATGTGTGTATTATTCTCTGAGGCTCTGAATGAGTGGCCATATGAATTAGACACTAGACAATTTCCCAAGTGTGTATTATTCACTGAGGCCCTGAATGAGTGGCCATATGAAAGAGATTCCTGGCAATTCCAGATATATATATTACTCACTGAAACACTGAAATGGTGGCCATATGAAATAGACAAGATTTTACTTCACAGGTGTGTGTTATTCAATGATTCTCTAAAGGAATCACCATATGAAATAGACAAGATTTTACTTCACAGGTGTGTGTTATTCACTGATTCTCTGAGTGGCCATATGAAATAGACTAGTGATTATTCTTCACATGTGCATTATTCAAAGTGGTTCTGTATGAGTTTCCATATCAAATAGACTCCTGATGGTCACACAGGTGTGTATCATTCAGGGCCATGTTTAATTTGTGACTATCTTAAATAGGGTTCTGACTACTCCACAGGTGTTGATTATTCACTGAATCTCTGAATGACAGGCCATATGAAATAGACTCCTAAGCCTTGCCCCACTGTGCAGTATTTAGTAAGGCTCTGAATGAGTGTTCCTATAAAATAGAATCCTGAAGATTTCCTGGTGTGTACCATTCAGAGAGATACTGAGTCAGTGGTCACATGAAACAGGATCCTGACTATTACCGTGGTGTGCATTATTCACTGTGGCTCTGAGTGACCATATAAAATAGACTCTTAATAATCACAGAGTATTCCTCATGTGTGCATTATTCACTGATTCTCTGAGTGGCCACATGAAATAGACTCCAGACCCTATCATAAGTGTATAATATTCGGTGAGGTTGAGAAAGAGTGGCCAAATGAAACAGACTCCTGACTATTCCCCAGGTGTGTATTATTCACTGATTGTCTGAATGAGTAGCCATATGACATGGACTCCTAATTATTCTCCATGTGTGCATTATTCAAACAGGTTCTGAATGAGTGTTCCTATAAAATAGAATCCTGACTATTCCCAAGATGTGTATCATTCAGTGAGGCTCTGAATGAGTGTTCCTATAAAATAGAATCCTGACTATTCCCCAGGTGTGTATCATTCAGGGCCATGTTTAATTTGTGACTATCTTAAATAGGGTCCTGACTACTCCACAGGTGTTCATTATTCACTGAGGCTCTGAATGAGTGGCCATATAAAATAGACTCCTGACTATTCCACAGGTGTGCATTATTCAGTAAGGCTCTGAATGAGTGGCAGTATGGAATAGAATCCTGATGATTCCCAGGTGTGTATCATTCAGTGAGGCACTGAATGAGTGGCCATATGAAATAGACTCCTGATTATTACCTTGGTGTGCATGATTCACTGAGGCTCTGAATGAGTGGCTATATGAAGAAGACTATTAACTCTTTTCAGGTGTGTATTACTGAATGAGACTCTGAATAAGTGGGCATAAAGAGACTCCTGTCTATTCCCCAGGTGTGCATTATTCACTGAGCCTCTGAATGAGTAGCCATATGAAATAGACTCCTGACTGTCACACAGGTGTGTATCATTCAGGGCCATGTTTAATTTGTGACTATCTTAAATAGGGTTCTGACTACTCCACAGGTGTTGATTATTCACTGAATCTCTGAATGACAGGCCATATGAAATAGACTCCTGATTATTACCTTGGTGTGCATGATTCACTGAGGCTCTGAATGAGTGTTCCTATAAAATAGAATCCTGAAGATTTCTTGGTGTGTACCATTCAGAGAGATACTGAGTCAGTGGTCACATAAAACAGGATCCTATTACCGTGGTGTGCATTATTCACTGTGGCTCTGAGTGACCATATAAAATAGACTCCTAATAATCACAGAGTATTTCTCATGTGTGCATTATTCACTGATTCTCTGAGTGGCCATATGAAATAGACTTCTGACAATTCTCCAGTAGTGTATTATTTCTTGGGGTCCCTAATGCGTCACCATATGGAATAGACCTCTGATTATTTTACAAGTGTGTAATATTCAGAAAATTTATTTATTGGGAGTAATATGAATTAGTACCCTCACTATTCCACGGACATGTGTGATTCACTGAGGCTGATAATCAGGGTTTATATTAAATAGAATCCTGACTATTCCCAAGATGTGTATCATTCAGTGAGGCTCTGAATGATTCCCATATGAGAAAGGCTCCTGAGATCTCAACAGCTGTGAATTATTCACTGAGCCTCTGAATGAGTAGCCATGTGAAATACACCCCTGACTTTTCTCCAGTGGTGTACTATTCAGTGAGGCTCGAATTGAGGGGCCATATGAAACAAACCCCTCAGTATTCGACAGACGTGTATTATTCACTGAGGGGCTGAATGAGAGAGCATAAGCAATAGACTCCTGATTATTACCTTGGTGTGCATGATTCACTGAGGCTCTAAATATGTGGCTATTTAAGATGGATTTCTCACAATTTCCTAGGGGTGTGTTATTCACAGAGTCTCTGAATGCATTGCCATTCCAAATAGACTCTTGAGAATTCTCCAGGGGTTCACTATTCCGTGAGGCTCTGAATGAGTGGCCACATGAAACACACACCCCAATGTTTTCTAGGTGTGTATTATTCAATGAGGCTCTGAAAGTGTAACCAAATGAAATAGATTCCTGACTATTCCACAGGTGTGCATTATTCAGTGAGGCATTTATTGAGTGTCCATATGAAACTGTCCTGACTATTCCCCAGGTGTATACCACTCAGTAAGTTACTGAGAGAGTGGCCATATAAAATAGATTCTTGACTATTCCCCAAGTGTGTATTATTCACTGAGGCTCTGAATGAGTGGCCATATGAAATAGACTCCTGACCATTTCACATGTGCATATCATGCACTGAGGCTATGAATGAGTGTCCAATTGAAATAGACTCTTGGCTACTCCACAGGTGTGCATTATTCACCGAGGCTCTGAATGAATGTCCATCGAAAATAGACTCCAAATTATTTTCCAGGTGTGTATTATTCAGTGAGGCTCTGAATATGTGGCCATATTAATTAGATTCCTCACTATCACATGGGTGTGTATTATTAACTGAGGCTCAGAATATGTGTCTACATAAAATAGACTCCTGATTACTCCACATTATTCAGTGACACTCCGAATGAGAGGCCACATGAAAAAGACACCTGACTATTCCACAGGTGTGCATTATTAAGTGAGGCTCTAAATGAGGCGATAAAACAGAATCCTGATTGTTTCCCCAGGTTTGTACATTCAGTGAGGCTCTCAATGAGTAGCCATAGAAAAGAGACTTCTGACTATTCTGCAGGTGTGCATTATTCAGTAATTCTTTGAATGAGTGGCCATGAGAAATAGACTCCAGATTATATCACAAGTGTGTAATATGCGGTGAGGCTGTGAAAGAGTGGCTATATAAAATAGACTTCTTATTACTCCACACGTGTGCGTTATTCACTGGTTGTGTGAATCAGTAGCCAAAAGACATAGACTTTTAATTATTTTCCATGTTTGCATTAATTAAAAACGTTATGTATGAGTGTGCATACCAAATATCCTGCTGACCCTTAGTCATTTGTGTATTCTTCAGTGATTTCCAGAATGAGAGGTCATATGAAATAGACTCCTGATTATCACCCAAATGTGTATCATTCCAGAAGGCACTTAATGCGTGGCTCTCTTAAACAGTGACTTGACCACTCCATAAAAGTTTATTATTTAACTGAGACGTCATACAAAATTGACACCTGAGTATCGCTTGTTGTGAATTCTTTTGTGAAATTTAAATTTTTTATTGCATTTTAGGTTTAGGGGTACATGTGCAGAACGTGCAAGATAGTTGCATAGGTACACACTTGGCTTTGTTTTTTGCTAACTTTCTCCCCTTCACCCACATTTGGCATTTCTCCCCAGGCTATTCCTCTTCAGCTTTTCCCCTGCTGTCCCTCCTCCATTCCCCACAATAGAATCCAGTGTGTAGTAGATTCCCTCCCTGTGTCCATGTGATCTCTTTTTCCTCACTCGGCTATGAGTGAGAATATGCAATATTTCCTTTTCTGTTTTTGTGTCAGTTTGCTGAGAATGATGTTCTCCAGATTCATCCATGTTCTTAGGAAGGACAAAAACTCATCAATTTTGATTGCTGCATAATAATCCATGGTGTAGAAGATGGCGTCGTAGAGGCAACTCAGGATTGCAGCTCTCAGTGAAGGCGCAGAGGGTGAGTCCTAGCCGCATTCTCGGATGTTCCTTTTATGCCCACAGAGCGTTGAAAGCCCCAGGTGTGGGAGAGACACGGGACGCTAGCAGCCGGCTAACGCAGCCGGCTCCCACTGCCTCTTTGGCCTGCGCCTCAGAGGAACCCGGCGAGGAACACACTTGTCTGGGTGCCCTGTTAAACCGGCAATCTGAGATTTGGAAAAGCAGATTGGCATGTTCATCTGATTGAACGGGACTTGGACAATGAGCCAGACCAGGAGTTTACTTGGAAGCGTGATCTAAGCTGGAGTAGTGGGCAGCGGCACGGGAGATTGCATGGATCCAAGTGCCCTATCGGCAGGCTACTGGGGCGCCAGTGAGAGAGTCGACTTTTCAGCTTGGGGAGAGGAAGAGAGAGAGAGAGAGGACGGACTCTGAGGCAGGGAGCAGGGTGATCGGGCTCGGCGGGTCCCACGCTCACGGGGACAAGCAGGGCGGCGACTGGAGATGCTTGGGGCTGAGAGTTTTGCTGCCGGCATCTAGGACGGTGCAGCCCAGTGAGAGAGGGGCGTCCGCCATTGCTGATGCAGTCCACCCCCACAGAAGTACCGCCCAGGACTGAGGCGGCCTGCCGTTGCCGAGGCAACCTGCCATAACAGAGAGACTCCGCGCTCCACAGCCCAGCAGCAACATGTCGAACCCGCGCTAGCAGGCCAGAGCCCCGGAAGGCTAATAGTGAACAGACTGCGCCTAGTGGGGCAGGACAGTGTAACAGATACTCATAAAGAAAGCCCGAACTCCCTGAGTCAGAGCATCTAAGTGGGGGGAAAAAAGGGTGGTGTTTTATGAGTTCTATAGCAGCAGACATAAACAACCTCCCAACAACGCTGAATGAACAACGGAGCTCACAGCTCAGCACTGGAGCTCCTATAAAGCACAGACTGTCTCCTCAAGCAGCTCCCTGACCCCTGTATATCCAAGGAGTCACCCCATAAAAAACCAATCAGACTGACATTTGGCTGGCATCATTCTGGAACAAGGACAGCAGAAGAAGAAATTGGTATCATCCCTCACAGTTCCGCAGCTGCTGCAGTTATACCCCAGACAAGCAGGGCCTGAAGTGGACCTCAGCACTCATACAACAGAGGGAATAGACCATTAGAGGGAAAACTAAGAAACAGAAATACTTCATCATCAACAATCTCAGCGTCCACACAGAGACCCAATTAATGAATGTGACGAAATGACGGAATCAGATTTCAGAAAGTGGATAATGAGAAACTTCAGTGAGCTCAAGGAACATGTAATAAACCACTGCAAAAAAACTAACAACCTTGAAAAAAGATTCGAGGAATTGATAACAAGAATGGACAACTTAGAGAGGAATATGAATGAATTGAAGGAGCTGAAAAACACAACACGAGAATTTCACGAAGCATGCACAAGTATCAACAACCGAATTGACCAAGCAGAAGAAAGAATATCAGAAGGTGAAGATCAACTCAATGAAATAAAACGAGAAACCAAGAATAAAAAAAAGTACAAAAGGAATGAACAAAATCTCCAAGAAATGTGGGACTATGTGAAGAGACCCAACCTACGTTTGACAGGTGTACCAGAATGTGACTAAGAGAATGAATCCAAGCTGGAAAACACTCTTCAGATATTATCCAGGAAAATTTCCCCAACCTAGCAAGACAGGTCAATAATCAACTCCAGTAAATACAGAGAACACCACAAAGATACTCCCCAAGAAGACCAACCCCAAGGCACATAATCGTCAGATTCACCAGTGTTGAAATGAAGGAGAAAATACTAAGGGCAGCCAGAGAGAAAGGTCAGGTCACCCACAAATGGAAGCCCATCAGACTCACAGCAGATCTCTCAGCAGAGACTCTACAAGCCAGAAGAGACTGGGGGCCAATATTCAACATCCTTAAAGAAAGACCTTTCAACCCAGAATTACATATCCAGCCAAACTGAGCTTCATAAGTGAAGGAAAAATAAAATTCTTCACGAAAAAGCAAGTACTCAGAGATTTTGTCACCACTAGGACTGCTTTAAAAGAGCTCCTGAAAGAGGCACTACACATAGAAAGAAACAACCAGTTCCAGCCATCCTAAAAGCATACCAAATGCTAAAGACCATCAACAAAATGAAGAATGTACATGAACCAACGGGCAAAACAGCCAGCTAGCATCAAAATGGCAGTATCAATTTCACACATAAAAAGATTAACCCTGGAGAGGGAGGCAAGATGGCGTCAGAGAGGTGACTCAGGATTGCAGCTCTCGGTGAAGGCGCAGAGGGTGAGTCCTAGCCGCATTCTCGGATGTTCCTTTTATGCCCACAGAGCGTTGAAAGTTCCAGGTGTGGGAGAGAAATGCTAGCAGTCGGCTAACAAACGCAGCCGGCTCCCGCCGCCTATTCGGCCGCCGCAGCGCGGCGTCGCGGAACCCGGTGCGGAACTCACTGGTCTGGGTGCCCTGTTAAACCGGCAATCTGAGATTTGGAAGGGCAGACTGGCATGTCCATCTGATTGAACGGGACTTGGACAATGTGCCAGACCAGGAGTTTCCTGGGAAGCGTGATCTGAGCCGGGGTAGTGGGCAGCGGCACGGGAGATCACACGGATCCCAGTGCCCTATCGGCAGGCTCCTGGGGCGCCAGTGAGAGAGTCGACCTTTCAGCTTGGGGAGAGGAAGAGAGAGAGAGAGAGGACGGACTCTGAGGCAGGGAGCTGGGTGATCGGGCTCGGCGGGTCCCACGCTCACGGGACAAGCAGGGCGGCGACTGGAGGAGCTTGGGGCTGAGAGTTTTGTTGCCGGCATCTAGGACGGTGCAGCCCGGTCAGGGAGGGACGACCACCATTGATGACGAAGTGCACCCCCACTTAAGTCCCGCCCAGGACTGCCTGCCGTTGCCGAGGCAACCTGCCATAACAGAGAGACTCCGTGCTCCACAGCAGAAGGGAGCCCAGCGGGTCAGAGCCCGGGCAGGCAAATAGTGAATAGACTGCCATCTACTGGGGCAGGACAGTGCAACAGATACTCATAAAGAAAGCCCCAACTCCCTGAGACAGAGCATCTAAGGGAGAAAAAAAAAAAGAGTGGTGTTTTATGAGTTCTATTGCAGCAGACATAAACAACCTCCCAACAACCCTGAATGAACAACGGAGCTCACAGCTCAGAACTGGAGCTCCTATAAAGCACAGATTGTCTCCTCAAGCAGCTCCCTGACCCCTGTATATCCAGAGTCACCCCAGAAAAGGATTAATCAGACTGATATTTGGCTGGCACCATTCTGGAACAAGGGCAGCAGAAGAAGAAACTGGTATCATCCCTCATTGTTCTGCAGCTGCTGCAGGTATACCCCAGACAAGCAGGGCCTGGAGTGGACCTCAGCACTCATACAGCAGAGGATAGATCATTAGAGGAAAACTAAGTAACAGAAATACTTCATCATCAACAATCTCAGTGTCCACACAGAGACCCAATTGAAAAATCAGCCAATACTAAGACAACAGGCGGATAAATCCATAAAGATGGGAAGAAACCAGCGCAAAAGGAGAAAACACCGAAACCAAAACACCTCACCTCGAAAAAGGACCAAAACTCCTCACCAGCAAGGCAACAAAGCTGGACGGAGAATGAATTTGACGAAATGACGGAATCAGACTTCAGAAAGTGGATAACGAGAAACTTCAGTGAGCTAAAGAACATGTTCTAAACCAGTGCAAAGAAACTAAGAACCTAGAAAAAGATTTGAAAAAGATTCGAGGAATTGATAACAGAATGGACAACTTAGAGAGGAATATGAATGAATTGAAGGAGCTGAAAAACACAACACGAGAACTTGAAGCATGCACAAGTTTCAACAGCCGAATTGACCAAGCAGAAGAAAGAATATCAGAAGTTGAAGATCAACTCAATGAAATAAAACGAGAAACCAAGATTAAAGAAAAAGTGCAAAAGGAATGAACAAAATCTCCAAGAAATGTGGGACTATGTGAAGAGACCCAACCTACGTTTGATAGGTGTAACAGAATGCGACGAAGAGAATGAATCCAAGCTGGAAAACACTCTTCAGGATATTATCCAGGAAAATTTCCCCAACCTAGCAAGACAGGTTCAATACTCAACTCCAGGAAATACAGAGAACACCACAAAGATACTCTACAAGAAGAGCAACTCCAAGGCACATAATCGTCAGATTCACTAGGGTTGAAACGAAGGAGAAAATACTAAGGGCAGCCAGAGAGAAAGGTCAGGTCACCCACAAAGGAAGCCCATCAGACTCACAGCAGATCTCTCGGCAGAGACTCTACAAGCCAGAAGAGAGTGGGGCCAATATTCAACATCCTTAAAGAAAGAGCTTTCAACCCAGAATTTCATATCCAGCCAAACTGAGCTTCATAAGTGAAGGAAAAATAAAATCCTGATTACTCCACATTATTCAGTGACACTCCGAATGAGAGGCCACATGAAAAAGACACCTGACACAGGTGTGCATTATTAAGTGAGCCTCTAAATGAGGCGATAAAACAGAATCCTGATTGTTTCCCCAGGTTTGTACATTCAGTGAGGCTCTCAATGAGTAGCCATAGAAAAGAGACTTCTGACTATTCTGCAGGTGTGCATTATTCAGTAATTCTTTGAATGAGTGGCAATAAGAAATAGACTCCAGATTATATCACAGGTGTGTAATATGTGGTGAGGCTGTGAAAGAGTGGCTATATAAAATAGACTTCTTATTACTCCACAGGTGTGCGTTATTCACAGGTTGTGTGAATCAGTAGCCGTAAGACATAGACTTCTAATTATTTTCCATGTTTGCATTAATTGAAAAGGTTATGTATGAGTGTGCATACCAAATATCCTGCTGACACTTCGTCATTTGTGTATGCTTCAGTGATTCCCAGAATGAGAGGTCATATGAAATAGACTCCTGACTATCACCCAGGTGTGTATCATTCCAAAAGGCACTTAATTCATGGCTCTATTAATCAGTGACTTGACCACTCCATAGAAGTTTATTATTTAACTGAGAAGCCATATAAAATAGACATCTGAGTATTGCTTGATGTGAATTCTTCTTTTTTTTAATTTAAATTTTTATAGCATTTTAGGTTTTGGGGTACATGTGCAGAACGTGCAAGATAGTTGCATAGGTACACAAGTGGCTATGTTTTTTGCTAACTTTCTCTCATTCACCCACATTTGGCATTTTTCCCCAGGCTATTCCTCTTCAGCTTTTCCCCTGCTGTCCCTCCTCCATTACCCCCAATAGACCCCAGTGTGTAGTAGATTCCCTCCCTGTCTCCATGTGATCTCTTTTTCCTCACTGAGCTATGAGTAAGAATATGCAATATTTCCTTTTATGCTTTTGTGTCAGTTTGCTGAGAATTATGTTCTCCAGATTCATCCATGTCTTTACGAAGGACAAAAGCTCATCATTTTTGATTGCTGCATAATAATCCATGGTGTAGAAGATGGCGTCGTAGAGGCAACTCAGGATTGCAGCTCTCAGTGAAGGTGCAGAGGGTGAGTCCTAGCCGCATTCTCGGATGTTCTTTATGTGTTAAAGCAGGTGTAGAACACAATATAGAGGCTACTGCTCTTTGGCCATGTGAAGAGGCAGAATCTTGTCTGGTGCCCTGTTAAACCGGCAATCTGAGATTTGGAAAAGCAGATTGGCATGTTCATCTGATTGAACGGGACTTGGACAATGAGCCAGACCAGGAGTTTACTTGGAAGCGTGATCTAAGCCGGAGTAGTGGGCAGCGGCACGGGAGATTGCATGGATCCAAGTGCCCTATCGGCAGGCTACTGGGGCGCCAGTGAGAGAGTCGACTTTTCAGCTTGGGAGAGGAAGAGAGAGAGAGGACGGACTCTGAGGCAGGGAGCAGGGTGATCGGGCTCGGCGGGTCCCACGCTCACGGGGACAAGCAGGCGGCGACTGGAGATGCTTGGGGCTGAGAGTTTGCTGCCGGCATCTAGGACGGTGCAGCCCAGTGAGAGAGGGCGTCCGCCATTGCTGATGCAGTCCACCCCACAGAAGTACCGCCCAGGACTGAGGCGGCCTGCCGTTGCCGAGGCAACCTGCCATAACAGAGAGACTCCGTGCTCCACAGCAGAAGGGAGCCCAGCGGGTCAGAGCCCGCAGGCAAATAGTGAATAGACTGCCATCTAGTGGGGCAGGACAGTGTAACAGATACTCATAAAGAAAGCCCGAACTCCCTGAGTCAGAGCATCTAAGTGGGGAAAAAGGGTGGTGTTTATGAGTTCTATAGCAGCAGACATAAACAACCTCCCAACAACGCTGAATGAACAACGGAGCTCACAGCTCAGCACTGGAGCTCCTATAAAGCACAGACTGTCTCCTCAAGCAGCTCCCTGACCCCTGTATATCCAAGGAGTCACCCCATAAAAAAACCAATCAGACTGACATTTGGCTGGCATCATTCTGGAACAAGGACAGCAGAAGAAGAAATTGGTATCATCCCTCACAGTTCCGCAGCTGCTGCAGTTATACCCCAGACAAGCAGGGCCTGAAGTGGACCTCAGCACTCATACAACAGAGGGAATAGACCATTAGAGGGAAAACTAAGAAACAGAAATACTTCATCATCAACAATCTCAGCGTCCACACAGAGACCCAATTAATGAATGTGACGAAATGACGGAATCAGATTTCAGAAAGTGGATAATGAGAAACTTCAGTGAGCTCAAGGAACATGTAATAAACCACTGCAAAAAAACTAACAACCTTGAAAAAAGATTCGAGGAATTGATAACAAGAATGGACAACTTAGAGAGGAATATGAATGAATTGAAGGAGCTGAAAAACACAACACGAGAATTTCACGAACCATGCACAAGTTTCAACAACCGAATTGAGCAAGCAGAAGAAAGAATATCAGAAGTTGAAGATCAACTCAATGAAATAAAACGAGAAACCAAGAATAAAAAAAAGTACAAAAGGAATGAACAAAATCTCCAAGAAATGTGGGACTATGTGAAGAGACCCAACCTACGTTTGACAGGTGTACCAGAATGTGACTAAGAGAATGAATCCAAGCTGGAAAACACTCTTCAGATATTATCCAGGAAAATTTCCCCAACCTAGCAAGACAGGTCAATAATCAACTCCAGTAAATACAGAGAACACCACAAAGATACTCCCCAAGAAGACCAACCCCAAGGCACATAATCGTCAGATTCACCAGTGTTGAAACGAAGGAGAAAATACTAAGGGCAGCCAGAGAGAAAGGTCAGGTCACCCACAAATGGAAGCCCATCAGACTCACAGCAGATCTCTCAGCAGAGACTCTACAAGCCAGAAGAGACTGGGGGCCAATATTCAACATCCTTAAAGAAAGACCTTTCAACCCAGAATTACATATCCAGCCAAACTGAGCTTCATAAGTGAAAGAAAAATAAAATTCTTCACGAAAAAGCAAGTACTCAGAGATTTTGTCACCACTAGGCCTGCTTTAAAAGAGCTCCTGAAAGAGGCACTACACATAGAAAGAAACAACCAGTTCCAGCCATCCTAAAAGCATACCAAATGCTAAAGACCATCAACAAAATGAAGAATGTACATGAACCAACGGGCAAAACAGCCAGCTAGCATCAAAATGGCAGTATCAATTTCACACATAAAAAGATTAACCCTGGAGAGGGAGGCAAGATGGCGTCAGAGAGGTGACTCAGGATTGCAGCTCTCGGTGAAGGCGCAGAGGGTGAGTCCTAGCCGCATCCTCGGATGTTCCTTTTATGCCCACAGAGCGTTGAAAGTTCCAGGTGTGGGAGAGAAATGCTAGCAGTCGGCTAACAAACGCAGCCGGCTCCCGCCGCCTATTCGGCCGCCGCAGCGCGGCGTCGCAGCGGAACCCGGTGCGGAACTCACTGGTCTGGGTGCCCTGTTAAACCGGCAATCTGAGATTTGGAAGGGCAGACTGGCATGTCCATCTGATTGAACGGGACTTGGACAATGTGCCAGACCAGGAGTTTCCTGGGAAGCGTGATCTGAGCCGGGGTAGTGGGCAGCGGCACGGGAGATCACACGGATCCCAGTGCCCTATCGGCAGGCTCCTGGGGCGCCAGTGAGAGAGTCGACCTTTCAGCTTGGGAGAGGAAGAGAGAGAGAGAGGACGGACTCTGAGGCAGGAGCTGGGTGATCGGGCTCGGCGGGTCCCACGCTCACGGGACAAGCAGGGCGGCGACTGGAGGAGCTTGGGGCTGAGAGTTTTGTTGCCGGCATCTAGGACGGTGCAGCCCGGTCAGGGAGGGACGACCACCATTGATGACGAAGTGCACCCCCACTTAAGTCCCGCCCAGGACTGCCTGCCGTTGCCGAGGCAACCTGCCATAACAGAGAGACTCCGTGCTCCACAGCAGAAGGGAGCCCAGCGGGTCAGAGCCCGGCAGGCAAATAGTGAATAGACTGCCATCTACTGGGGCAGGACAGTGCAACAGATACTCATAAAGAAAGCCCCAACTCCCTGAGACAGAGCATCTAAGGGAGAAAAAAAAAGAGTGGTGTTTTATGAGTTCTATTGCAGCAGACATAAACAACCTCCCAACAACCCTGAATGAACAACGGAGCTCACAGCTCAGAACTGGAGCTCCTATAAAGCACAGATTGTCTCCTCAAGCAGCTCCCTGACCCCTGTATATCCAAAGAGTCACCCCAGAAAAGGATTAATCAGACTGATATTTGGCTGGCACCATTCTGGAACAAGGGCAGCAGAAGAAGAAACTGGTATCATCCCTCATTGTTCTGCAGCTGCTGCAGGTATACCCCAGACAAGCAGGGCCTGGAGTGGACCTCAGCACTCATACAACAGAGAGGATAGATCATTAGAGGGAAAACTAAGTAACAGAAATACTTCATCATCAACAATCTCAGTGTCCACACAGAGACCCAACTGAAAAATCAGCCAATACTAAGACAACAGGCGGATAAATCCATAAAGATGGGAAGAAACCAGCGCAAAAAGGAGAAAAACACCCGAAACCAAAACACCTCACCTCGAAAAAAGGACCAAAACTCCTCACCAGCAAGGCAACAAAGCTGGACGGAGAATGAATTTGACGAAATGACGGAATCAGACTTCAGAAAGTGGATAATGAGAAACTTCAGTGAGCTAAAAGAACATGTTCTAAACCAGTGCAAAGAAACTAAGAACCTAGAAAAAAGATTTGAAAAAAGATTCGAGGAATGGATAACGAGAATGGACAACTTAGAGAGGAATATGAATGAATTGAAGGAGCTGAAAAACACAACACGAGAACTTCGCGAAGCATGAACAAGATTCAACAGCCGAATTGACCAAGCAGAAGAAAGAATATCAGAAGTTGAAGATCAACTCAATGAAATAAAACGAGAAACCAAGATTAAAGAAAAAAGTGCAAAAAGGAATGAACAAAATCTCCAAGAAATGTGGGACTATGTGAAGAGACCCAACCTACGTTTGATAGGTGTACCAGAATGTGATGAAGAGAATGAATCCAAGCTGGAAAACACTCTTCAGGATATTATCCAGGAAAATTTCCCCAACCTAGCAAGACAGGTCAATACTCAACTCCAGGAAATACAGAGAACACCACAAAGATACTCTGCAAGAAGAGCAACCCCAAGGCACATAATCGTCAGATTCACTAGGGTTGAAACGAAGGAGAAAATACTAAGGGCAGCCAGAGAGAAAGGTCAGGTCACCCACAAAGGGAAGCCCATCAGACTCACAGCAGATCTCTCGGCAGAGACTCTACAAGCCAGAAGAGAGTGGGGGCCAATATTCAACATCCTTAAAGAAAAGAGCTTTCAACCCAGAATTTCATATCCAGCCAAACTGAGCTTCATAAGTGAAGGAAAAATAAAATCCTTCACGAACAAGCAAGTACTCAGAGATTTTGTCACCACTAGGCCTGCTTTAAAAGAGCTCCTGAAAGAGGCACTACACATAGAAAGAAACAACCAGTTCCAGCCATCCTAAAAGCATACCAAATGCTAAAGACCATCAACAAAATGAAGAATGTACATGAACCAACGGGCAAAACAGCCAGCTAGCATCAAAATGGCAGTATCAAATTCACACATAACAATATTAACCCTGAATGTAAATGGGCTAAATGCACCAATCAAAAGACACAGACTGGCAAATTGGATAAAAAAACAAGACCCATCAGTATGCTGTATACAGGAAACCCACCTTACATGCAAAGATACACAAGGGCTCAAAATCAAAGGATGGAGGAAGATTTACCAAGCAAATGGAGAGCCAAAAAAAGCAGGAGTTGCAATTCTCATCTCTGATAAAATAGACTTTAAAGTAACAAAGATCAAAAGGGACAAAGAAGGTCATTACACAAGGGTAAAAGGATCGATACAACAAGAAGAGCTAACGATTCTAAATATATATATGGACCCAATGTAGGAGCACCCAGATATATAAGGCAAGTTCTTAATAAATTACAAAGAGACTTAGACTCCCACACAATAATAGTGGGAGACTTTAACACTCCACTGTCAATAGCAGACTGGTCAACCAGACAGAAAATTAACCAGGATATCCAGGACCTGAACTCAGACCTAGAGCAAGCAAACCTGATAGACATTTACAGAACTCTCCACCCCAAATCCACAGAATATACATTCTTCCCAGCACCACATCACACCTACTCCAAAATTGACCACATAATTGGAAGTTAAGCACTCCTCAGCAAATGCAAAACAACGGAAATCATAACAAACAGTCTCTCAGACCATAGTGCAATCAAGTTGGAACTCAGAATTCAGAAAATAACTCAGAACCGCACAGCTTCATGGAAACTGAACAACTGGCTCTTGAATGTTGATTGGATAAACAATGAAATAAAGGCAGAAATAAAGAAGTTCTTTGAAACCAACGAGAATGAAGACATAACGTACCAGAATATCTGGGACACATTTAAAGCAGTCTGTAGAGGAAAATATATAGCAATAAGTGCCCACATGAGAAGAGTGGAGAGATCCAAAATTGACACCCTATCGTCAAAATTGAAAGAGCTAGAGGAGCAAGATCAAAAAAGCTCAAAACCTAGCCGAAGACAAGAAATAACTAAGATCAGAGCAGAACTGAAGGAGATAGAGACAAGAAAAATCCTTCAAAAAATCAATAAATCTAAGAGCTGGTTTTTGAAAAGATCAACAAAATAGACAGACCACTAGCCAGACTGATAAAAAGAAAGAGAGAACAACCAAATAGATGCAATAAAAACGATAAAGAAGAAATCACCACAGATTCCACAGAAATTCAAACCATCATCAGAGAATACTACAAACAACTCTATGCACACAAACTAGTAAATCAGGAAGAAATGGATAAATTCCTGGACGCCTGTGTCCTCCCAAGCCTAAACCAGGAGGAAGCCGAAACTATGAATAGACCAATAACAAGGTCTGAAGTTGAGGCAGCAATTAAACTCAGACCTGGAACAAGCAAACCTGATAGACATTTACAGAACTCTCCACCCCAAATCCACAGAATATACATTCTTCTCAGCACCACATCACACCTACTCCAAAATTGACCACATAATTGGAAGTAAAGCACTCCTCAGCAAATGCAAAACAACGGAAATCATAACAAACAGTCTCTCAGACCATAGTGCAATCAAGTTGGAACTCAGAATTCAGAAAATAACTCAGAACCGCACAGCTTCATGGAAACTGAACAACTGGCTCTTGAATGTTGATTGGATAAACAATGAAATGAAGGCAGAAATAAAGAAGTTCTTTGAAACCAACGAGAATGAAGACACAACGTACCAGAATCTCTGGGACACATTTAAAGCAGTCTGTAGAGGAAAATATATAGCAATAAGTGCCCACATGAGAAGAGTGGAGAGATCCAAAATTGACACCCTATCGTCAAAATTGAAAGAGCTAGAGGAGCAAGATCAAAAAAGCTCAAAACCTAGCCGAAGACAAGAAATAACTAAGATCAGAGCAGAACTGAAGGAGATAGAGACAAGAAAAACCCTTCAAAAAATCAATAAATCTAAGAGCTGGTTTTTTGAAAAGATCAACAAAATAGACAGACCACTAGCCAGACTGATAAAAAGAAAGAGAACAACCAAATAGATGCAATAAAAAACGATAAAGAAGAAATCACCACAGATTCCACAGAAATTCAAACCATCATCAGAGAATACTACAAACAACTCTATGCACACAAACTAGTAAATCAGGAAGAAATGGATAAATTCCTGGACGCCTGTGTCCTCCCAAGCCTAAACCAGGAGGAAGCCGAAACTATGAATAGACCAATAACAAGGTCTGAAGTTGAGGCAGCAATTAAGAGCCTACCACACAAAAAGCCCAGGTCCAGATGGGTTCACAGCTGAATTCTACCAGACACACAAAGAGGATCTGGTACCATTCCTTCTGAAACTATTCCAAATAATCCAAAAAGCGGGAACCCTTCCCAAATCATTTTATGAGACCAACATCATCCTGATACCAAAACCTGGCAGAGACTCAACAAGAAAAGAAAACTTCAGGCCAATATCCATGATGAACATAGATGCAAAATCTTCAATAAAATACTGGCAAACCGATTGCAACAGCACATTAAAAACTTATCCATCATGATCAAGTAGGATTCATCCGGGGATGCAAGGCTGGTTCAACATCCGCAAGTCTATAAATGTAATTCACCACATAAACAGAAGCAAAACAAAACCACATGATTATCTCAATTGATGCAGAAGGCATTTGACAAAATTCAACAGCCCTTTATGCTAAAACCCTCAATAAACTTGGTATTGATGGAACATATCTCAAAGTAATAAAAGCTATTTACGACAAACCAACAGCCAATATCATACTTAATGGGCAAAACTGGAAGCATTCCCTTTGAAATCCGGCACTAGACAAGGATGCCCTCTCTCACCACTTCTATTCAACATAGTACTGGAAGTTCTAGCCAGAGCAATCAGGCAAGAAAAAGAAATAAAGGGTATTCAAATAGGAAAGGTGGAAGCCAAATTGTCTCTATTTGCAGACGACATGATAGTATACCTAGAAGACCCCATCACCTCAGCCCAAAAGCTCCTGCAACTGATAAGCAACTTCAGCAAAGTCTCAGGATATAAAATCAATGTTCAAAAATCACAAGCATTCCTATACACCAATAACAGACTTAAAGAGAACCAAATCAAGAACAAACTGCCATTCACAATTGCTACAAAGAAAATAAAACTTCAGGCCAATATCCATGATGAACATAGATGCAAAATCTTCAATAAAATACTGGCAAACCGATTGCAACAGCACATTAAAAACTTATCCATCATGATCAAGTAGGATTCATCCTGGGATGCAAGGCTGGTTCAACATCCGCAAGTCTATAAATGTAATTCACCACATAAACAGAAGCAAAACAAAACCACATGATTATCTCAATTGACGCAGAGAAGGCATTTGACAAAATTCAACAGCCCTTTATGCTAAAAACCCTCAATAAACTTGGTATTGATGGAACATATCTCAAAGTAATAAAAGCTATTTACGACAAACCAACAGCCAATATCATACTTAATGGGCAAAAACTGTAAGCATTCCCTTTGAAATCCGGCACAAGACAAGGATGCCCTCTCTCACCACTTCTATTCAACATAGTACTGGAAGTTCTAGCCAGAGCAATCAGGCAAGAAAAAGAAATAAAGGGTATTCAAATAGGAAAGGTGGAAGCCAAATTGTCTCTTTTTGCAGACGACATGATAGTATACCTAGAAGACCCCAACACCTCAGCCCAGAAGCTCCTGCAACTGATAAGCAACTTCAGCAAGTCTCAGGATATAAAATCAATGTGCAAAAATCACAAGCATGCCTATAAACCAATAACAGAGTTAAAGAGAACCAAATCAAGAACAAACTGCCATTCACAATTTCTACAAAGGAAACAAAATACCTAGGAAAACAACTCACTAGGAATGTAAGGGACCTCTTTAAGGAAAACTACAAACAACTGCTCAACGAAATAAGAGAGGACACAAACAGATTGAGAAACATTCCATGTTCGTGGTTAGGAAGAATCAATATTATAAAAATGGCTATACTGCCCAAAGTAATTTACACATTCAATGCTATCCCCATCAAACTACCATTGAATTTCTTCACAGAACTGGAAAAAACCACCATGAATTTCATATGGAACCAGAAAAGAGCCCGCATAGCCAAGTCAATTCTAAGCAAAAAGAACACAGCGGGAGGCATCACGATACCAGACTTCAAACTATACTACAAGGCTACAGTAATCAAAACTGCATGGTACTGGTACCAAAACAGAGATATAGACCAATGGAACCTTACAGAAGCATCGGAGGCAACACAACATATCTACAACCATATTATCTTTGATAAACCAGACAAAAACAGGCAATGCGGAAAGGATTTGCTATTTAATAAATGGTGTTGGGAAAACTGGCTAGCCATGTGCAGAAAGCAGAAACTCGACCTTTTTCTGACACCTTACACTAAAATTTACTCCAGGTGGATTAAAGACTTAAACGTAAGACCTGACACCATAAAAACCCTAGAAGAAAATCTAGGCAAAACCGTTCAGGACATAGGAGTAGGCAAGGACTTCAAGAACAAAACACCAAAAGCATTGGCAACAAAAGCCAAAATAGACAAATGGGACCTAATCAAACTCTACGGCTTCTGCACAGCAAAAGAAACAGTCACTAGAGTGAATCGGCAACCATCAGAATGGGAAAAAAATCTTTGCAGTTTACACATCTGACAAAGGGCTGATATCCAGAATTTACAAAGAACTCAAACAGATTTACAGAAAAAAAAACAAACAAGCCCATTCAAAAATGGGCAAAGGATATGAACAGAAACTTTACAAAAGAAGACATACATGAGGCCAACAAACATATGTAAACGTGCTCATCATCATTGGTCATTAGAGAGATGCAAATCAAAACCACATTGAGATATCATCTCACACCAGTTAGAATGGCGATCATTAAAAAATCTGGAGACAGCAGATGCTGGAGAGGATGTGGAGAAATAGGAACTCTCTTACACTGTTGGTGGGAGTGTAAATTAGTTCAACCATTGTGGAAGACAGTGTGGCGATTCCTCAGGGACCTAGAAATAGAAATTCCATTTGACCCAGCAATCCCATTACTGGGTATCTATCCAAAAGACTATAAATCGTTCTACTATAAGGACACATGCACACGAATGTTCATTGCAGCACTGTTTACAATAGCAAAGACCTGGAACCAACCCAAATGCCCATCGATGATAGACTGGACTGGAAAAATGTGGCACATATACACCATGGAATATTATGCAGCAATCAAAAATGATGAGTTTGTGTCCTTTGTAAGGACATGGATGAATCTGGAGAACATCATTCTCAGCAAACTGACACAAGAACAGAAAAAGGAATACTGCATATACTCACTCATAGGTGGGTGAGAAAAATGAGAACACATGGACACAGAGAGGCGGTCTACTATACACTGGGGACTGTTTGGGGAAAATGGGGGAGGGACAGCGGGGGGCTCGGGAAGATAGCCTGGGGATGAATACCAAGTGTGGGTTAAGGGGAGGAAGGCAGCAGAACACACTGCCATGTGTATACCTATGCAACTATCTTGCACGTTCTGCACATGTACCCCAAAACCTATAATGCAATAAAAATTTTTTAAAAAAGAAGAAAATACTCAAATAAAGCTGACACAAGAAAAATCCTAGAAGAAAATCTAGGCAAAACCATTCAGGACATAGGAGTAGGCAAGGACTTCAAGAACAAAACACCAAAAGCATTGGCAACAAAAGCCAAAATAGACAAATGGGACCTAATCAAACTCCACAGCTTCTGCACAGCAAAAGAAACAGTCACTAGAGTGAATCGGCAACCATCAGAATGGGAAAAAATCTTTGCAGTTTACACATCTGACAAAGGGCTGATATCCAGAATTTACAAAGAACTCAAACAGATTTACAGAAAAAAAACAAACAAGCCCATTCAAAAATGGGCAAAGGATATGAACAGAAACTTTACAAAAGAAGACATACATGAGGCCAACAAACATATGAAAAAGTGCTCATCATCATTGGTTATTAGAGCGATGCAAATCTAAACCACATTGAGATATCATCTCACACCAGTTAGAATGGCGATCTTTAAAAATCTGGAGACAGCAGATGCTGGAGAGGATGTGGAGAAATAGGAACACTCTTACACTGTTGGTGGGAGTGTAAATTAGTTCAACCATTGTGGAAGACAGTGTGGCGATTCCTCAGGGACCTAGAAATAGAAATTCCATTTGACCCAGCAATCCCATTACTGGGTATCTATCCAAAGACTATAAATCGTTCTACTATAAGGACACATGCACACGAATGTTCATTGCAGCACTGTTTACAATAGCAAAGACCTGGAACCAACCCAAATGCCCATCGATGATAGACTGGACTGGAAAATGTGGCACATATACACCATGGAATATTATGCAGCAATCAAAATGATGAGTTTGTGTCCTTTGTAAGGACATGGATGAATCTGGAGAACATCATTCTCAGCAAACTGACACAAGAACAGAAAAAGGAATACTGCATATACTCACTCATAGGTGGGTGAGAAAAATGAGAACACATGGACACAGAGAGGCGGTCTACTATACACTGGGGACTGTTTGGGGAAAATGGGGGAGGGACAGCGGGGGGGGCTCGGGGAGATAGCCTGGGGATGAATACCAAGTGTGGGTTAAGGGGAGGAAGGCAGCAGAACACACTGCCATGTGTATACCTATGCAACTATCTTGCACGTTCTGCACATGTACCCCAAAACCTATAATGCAATAAAAATTTTTTAAAAAAGAAGAAAATATTCAAATAAAGCTGACACAAGAAAAATCCAAAAAAAAAATAAATAGATCAAATAAAACCAAATAAATCAGTAACAACCTAAAAAATGACTCCACAATCAGGCAATGGATTAAAAACAAAGATGGAATAGAAATGAAATAAACTCTACAGTTTGACTACTAAAAAAAACATAATAATCCATGGTGTATATGTGCCACATTTTTCCAGTCCAGTTTATCATCGATGGGCATTTCCGTTTGTTTCAGGTCTTTGATATTGTAAACAGTGCTGCAATGAACATTCGTATGCATGTCTTTATAGTAGAACGATTTATAGTCCTTTGGATATATACCCAGTAATTGGATTGCTGGGTCAAATGGAATTTCTATTTCTAGGTCCATGAGGAATCGCCACACTGTCTTTCACAATGGTTGAACTAATTTACACTCCCACAAACAGTGTAAGAGTGTTCCTATTTCTCCACATCCTCTCCAGCATCTGTTGTCTCCAGATTTTTTAATGATCGCCATTCTAGCTGGCGTGAGATGGTATCTCAATGTGGGTTTGATTTTCATCTCTCTAATGACCAGTGATGATGAGCATTTTTTCATGTTTTTGTTGGCAAGATGTATGTCTTCTTTTTTAAAGTGTCTGTTCATATTCTTTGCCCCTTTTTGAATGGGCTTGTTTTTTCCTGTAAATCTGTTTGAGTTCTTTGTAAATTCTGGGTATCAGCCCTTTGTCAGATGAGTAAACTTCGAAGATTTTTTCCCATTCTGATGGTTGCCGATTCACACTAGTGACGGTTTCTTTTGATGTGCAAAAGCTGTGGAGCTTGATTAGGTCCCATTTGTCTATTTTTGCCTTTGTTGCCAATACTTGTGGTGTTTTGGTTATAAAGACCTTGCCTACTTTTACGTCCTAAATACTTTTGCCTAGATTTCTTTTAAGGTTTTCATGGTTCTAGGTCTTACGTTTAAGTCTTTAATCCATCTGAAGTTAATTGTAGTTTAAGCTCTCAGGAAGGGATCCAGATTCTGCTTTCTGCACATGGCTAGACAGTTTTCTCAACACCACTTATTAAACAGGGAAATCTTTCCTTATTGCTTGTTTTTATTGGTTTTATCAAAGATTATATTGTTGTAGATATGTTGTGTTGCCTTCGATGCCTCTGTTCAGTTCCACTGGTCTATATCTCTGTTTTGGTACCAGTACCATGCTGTTTTGATTACTGTAGCCTTGTAGTATAGTTTGAAGTCTGGTAGTGTGATGCCTCCCGCTGTTTTCTTTTTGCTTGGAATTGACTTGGCTATGCGGGCTCTCTTTTCATTTCATATAAAGTTCATGGTGTTTTTTTTTTCAGTTCTGTGAATAAATTCAACGGTATTTTGATGGAAATAGCATTGATAGTGTAAATTACTGTAAGCAGTATAGCCATTTTCATGATATTGGGTCTTCTTAACCACGAACATCGAATGTTTCTCTATCTGTTTGTGTCCTCTCTTATTTCGTTGAGCTGTGGTTTGTAGTTTTCCTTAAAGAGGTCCCTTACGTTCCTGGTGAGTTGTATTCCTAGGTATTTTATTCTTATTGTAGCCATTGTGAATGGCAGTTCGTTCTTGATTTGGTTCTCTTTTAGTCTGTTATTGGTGTATAGAAATGCTTGTGATTTTTGCACATTGATTTTATATCCTGAGACTTTGCTGAAGTTGATAATCCCTTTATTTCTCTTTCTTGCCTTATTTCTCTGGCTAGAACTTACAGTACTATGTTGAATAGCAGTGGTGAGAGAGGGCATCCTTGCCTAGTGCTGAATATCAAAAGAAATGCTTCCAGTTTTTGCACATAAAGTATGATATTGGCTGCTGGTTTGCAGAAATAGCTTTTATTACTTTCAGATATGTTCCATCAATGCCATGTTCATTGATGGTTTTTAGCATAAAGGCTGTTGAATTTTGTCAAATGCCTTCTCTGCATCAATTGAGATAATTATCTGTTTTTTGTTTTTGGTTCTGTTTATGGGGTGAATTGCAGTTATAGAGTTCCATATGTTGAACCAGCCTTGCATCCCCGGGATGAATCCTACTTGATCATAATGGAAAAGTTATTTAATGTGCTGTTGCAATCGGTTTGCCAGTATCTTATTGAAGATTTCTGCATCTATGTTTATTATTAATATTGGCCCAAAGTTTTCTTTTCTTGTTGAGTCTCTGCCAGGTTTTGGTATCAGGATGATGTTGGTCTCATAAAATGATTTGGGAAGGGTTCCCTCTTTTTGCATTATTTGGAATAGTTTCAGAAGGAATGGTACCAGATCCTCTTTGTGTGTTTGGTAGAATTAGGCTGTGAACTCATCTGGACCTGGGCTTTTTTTGTGTGGTAGGCTCTTAATTGCTGCCTCAACTTCAGACTTTGTTATTGGTCTATTCATAGTTTTGGCTTCCTCCTGGTTCGGAATGGGAGGACACAGGTGTCCAGAAATTTATCCATTTCCTCCTGGTTTACTACTTTATGTGCATAGAGTTGTTTGTAGTATTCTCTGATGATGGTTTAAATTTCTGCGGAATCTGTGGTGATTTTCCCTTTACAATTTATTATTGCATCTATTTTGTTGTTCTCTCTTTTCCTTTTTATCAGTCTGGCTATTGTTCTCTCTATTGTGTTGACCTTTTCAAAAACCCAGCTCTTGGATTTATTGAGATTTTGAAAGGTTTTTCATGTCACTATCACCTTCAGTTCTGCTCTGATCTTAGTTATTTCTTGTCTTTGGTTAGGTTTTGAGTACTTTTTATCTTGCTTCTCTACCTCTTTCAATTTAGATAATAGGGTGTCAATAATGGAACACTTTACTCTTCTCATGTGGGCACTTATTGCTATATGTTTTCCTCTACAGACTGCTTTAAATGTGTCCCAGAGATTCTGGTAAGTTGTGTCTTCATTTTCGTTGGTTTCAAAGAACTTCTTTATTTCTGCCTTCATTTCATTGTTTATCCAATCAACATTCAAGAGCCAGTTGTTCAGTTTCCATGAAGCTGTGTGGTTCTGAGTTATTTTCTGAATTCTGAGTTCCAACTTGATTGCACTATGGCCTTAGAGACTGTTTGTTATGATTTCAGTTGTTTTGCATTTGCTTAGGACTGCTTAACTTCCAATTATGTGGTCAATTTTGGAGTAGGTGTGATGTGGTGCTGAGAAGAATGTATATTCTGTTGATTTGGGGTGGAGAATTCTGTAAATATCTATCAGGTTTGCTTGTTCCAGGTCTGAGTTCAAGTCCTGGATATCCTTGTTAATTTTCTGTCTGGTTGATCTGTCTGATATTGAAAGTGGAGTGTTAAAGTCTCCCATTATTACTGTGTGGGAGTCTAAGTCTCTTTGTAAGTCATTAAGAACTTGCCTTATATATCTGGGTGCTCCTACATTGGGTCCATATATATTTAGAATCGTTAGCTCTTGTTGTATCGATCCTTTTTCCATTATGTAATGACCTTATTTGTCCCTTTTAATCTTTGTTGCTTTATAGTCTATTTTAACAGGGATGAGAATTGCAACTCCTGCTTTTCTTTGCTGTCCATTTGCTTGGTAAATCATCCTCCATCCTTTGATTTTGAGCCTTTGTGTATCTTTGCGTGTCAGGTGGGTTTCCTGGATACAGCACACCGATGGGTTTTAGTTTTTTATCCAATTTGCCAGTCTGTGTCTTCCGATTGGTGCATTTATTCCATTTACATTTTGGGTTAATATTTCTATGTGTGAATTTGATACTGCCATTTTGATGCTAGCTGGATGTTTTGCCCATTGGTTCGTGTAGATTCTTCATTTTGTTGATGCTCTTTAGCATTTGGTATGCTTTTTAGATGGCTGGTACTGGTTGCTTCTTTCTATGTGTAGTGCCTATTTCAGGAGCTCTTGTATAGCAGGCCTAGTGGTGACAAAATCTCTGAGTACTTGCTTGTTCATTAAGTAGTTTATTTTTTCTTCACTTCTGAAGCTCAGTTTGGCTGGATATGAAACTCTGGGTTGAAAGTTCTTTTCTTTAAGGATGTTGAATATTGCCCCTTACTCTTTTCTGGCTTGTAGAGTCTCTGCCGAGAGATCTGCTGTGAGTCTGATGGGCTTCCCTTTGTGGGTGACCCGACCTTTCTCTCTGGCTGCCATTAGTATTTTCTCCTTCATTTCAACCCTGGTGAATCTGACGATTATGTGCCTTGGGGTTGCTCTTCTTGCGGAGTATCTTTGTAGTGTTCTCTCTATTTCCTGGAGTTGAGTATTGACCTGTCTTGCTAAGTTGGGAAAATTTTCTTGGTAAATCATCCTCCATCCTTTGATTTTGAGCCTTTGTGTATCTTTGCGTGTCAGGTGGGTTTCTGGATACAGCACACCGATGGGTTTTAGTTTTTTATCCAATTTGCCAGTCTGTGTCTTCCGATTGGTGCATTTATTCCATTTACATTTTGGGTTAATATTTCTATGTGTGAATTTGATACTGCCATTTTGATGCTAGCTGGATGTTTTGCCCATTGGTTCGTGTAGATTCTTCATTTTGTTGATGCTCTTTAGCATTTGGTATGCTTTTTAGATGGCTGGTACTGGTTGCTTCTTTCTATGTGTAGTGCCTATTTCAGGAGCTCTTGTATAGCAGGCCTAGTGGTGACAAAATCTCTGAGTACTTGCTTGTTCATTAAGTAGTTTATTTTTTCTTCACTTCTGAAGCTCAGTTTGGCTGGATATGAAACTCTGGGTTGAAAGTTCTTTTCTTTAAGGATGTTGAATATTGCCCCTTACTCTTTTCTGGCTTGTAGAGTCTCTGCCGAGAGATCTGCTGTGAGTCTGATGGGCTTCCCTTTGTGGGTGACCCGACCTTTCTCTCTGGCTGCCATTAGTATTTTCTCCTTCATTTCAACCCTGGTGAATCTGACGATTATGTGCCTTGGGGTTGCTCTTCTTGCGGAGTATCTTTGTAGTGTTCTCTCTATTTCCTGGAGTTGAGTATTGACCTGTCTTGCTAAGTTGGGAAAATTTTCTTGGATAATATCCTGAAGAGTGTTTTCCAGCTTGGTTTCATTCTCTTCATCACATTCTGGTACACCTATCAAACGTAGGTTGGTTCTCTTCACATAGTCCCACATTTCTTGGAGATTTTGTTCATTCCTTTTTGTGATTTTTTCTTTAATCTTGGTTTCTCGTTTTATTTCATTAAGTTGATCTTCATCTTCTGATAGTCTTTCTTCTGCTTGGTCAATTCGGCTGTTGAAACTTGTGCATGCTTCCCGAAGTTCTCCTGTTGTGTTTTTCAGCTCCTTCAATCCATTCGTATTCCTCTCTAAGTTGTCCATTCTTTTTTATCAATTCCTCGAATCTTTTTTTAAATCTTTATTCAAGGTTCTTAGTTTCTTTGCACTGTTTTAGAACATGTTCTTTTAGCTCACTGAAGTTTCTCGTTATCCACTTTCTGAAGTTTGTTTCCGTCATTTCGTCACACTTTTTCTCCATCCAGCTTTGTTCCCTTGCTGGTGAGGAGTTTTGGTTCTTTTTTGGAGGTGAGGTGTTTTGGTTTCGGGTGTTTTCCTCCTTTTTGCGCTGGTTTCTTCCCATCTTTATGAATTTATCCACCTGTCATCTTAGTAGTTGCTGATTTTTCAATTGGGTCTCTGTGTGGATGCTGAGATTGTTGATGATGAAGTATTTCTGTTACTTAGTTTTCCTTCTAATGATCTAGCCCCTCTGTTTTATGAGTGCTGAGGTCCACTCCAGGCCCTGCTTGTCTGGGGTATACCTGTAGCAGCTGCGGAACAGTGGGGGATGATACCAGTTTCTTCTTCTTCTGTCTTAGTTCCAGAATAATGCCCGTCAAATGTCAGTCTGATTAGTCCTTTTTTGGGGTGACTCTTTGGATGTACAGGGGTCAGGGAGCTGCTTGAGGGACAGTCTGTGCTTTATAGGAGCTCCAGTGCTGAGCTGTAAGCTCCATTGTTCATTCAGGGTTGTTGGGATGTTGTTTATGTCTGCTGCAATAGAACTCATAAAACACCACCCTTTCTTTTCCCCCCCTTAGATTCTCTGTCTCAGGGAGTTGGGGCTTTCTTTTTGAGTATCTGTTGCACTGTCCTGCCCCACTAGGAGGCAGTCTATTCACTATTTGCCTGCCGGGGCTCTGACCTGCTAGCGCAGGTTCACCCTATTGCTGCTGGGCTCCCTTCTGCTGTGGAGCCCTCCCCCCTCCTGGCAGAGTCTCTCTGTTATGGCAGGTTGCCTCGGCAACGGCAGGCTGTGTCAGCCCTGGGCGGTACTTCAGTAGGGGCGGATTGCGTCAGAAATGGTGGACGCCCCTCCCTCACCGGGCTGCACAGTCCTAGATGCTGGCAGCAAATCTCTCAGCCCCAAGTGCCTCCAGTCGCCACCCTGCTTGTCCCCATGAGGGTGGGACCCGCTGAGCCCGATCACCCAGCTCCCTGCCTCAGAGTCCGTCCTCTCTCTCTCTCTCTCTTCCTCTCAGCAAGCTGAAAGGCCGACTCTCTCACTGGCGCCCCGGTAGCCTGCCAATAGGGAGTCTCAGATCACGCTTCCCAGGAAACTCCTGGTCTGGCTCATTGTCCAAGTCCCGTTCAATCAGATGGACATGCCAATCTGCCCTACCTAATCTCAGATTGCCGGTTAAAGAGGGCACCCAGACCAGTGAATTTTGTGCCGGGTCCCGCTGCAGCGTGGGCTGCGCTAGCCGGCTGTACCAGCGTCCCTTGTCTCTCCCACACCTGGGACTTTCAACGCTCTATGGGCAAAAAAGGTCCATCCAAAAATGCGTCTAGGACTCACCCTCTGCGCCTTCACTGAGAGCTGCAATCCTGAGTCGCTTCTACGACGTTATCTTGCGAGTCCCCCTCAGGTGTGTATTATTAAATGAGTCTTTGACTTAGTGACCATATGAAATAGACTTCTGTCTATTCCCCAGGTGTGTATTGTTGACTCAGACTCTAAATATATGGACATATGAAATTGACTACTGACTATTCCAAAGTAGGGTATTACTCACTCAGGCTTTGATTGTGTGGCCATATAAAACAGACTAGTGTCTATTCCACATGTGTGCAATATTTATTGAGGCTGCAAATGAGTGGCCATTAAAGTAGACTCCTAAATCTTTTCCAGGTGTTTATTACTCAGTGAGGCTCTCCTTGTGGGACCATATGAAATATGAGGATGTCTATCCCAAATATTTTTATTATTCAGTGAATCTCTAAATGAGTGGCTTTATGAAATAGACTGCTGGGTACTGTACATTTGTGCATTATTCACTGAGGCTTTGAGTCATTTGCCTTATAAAACGAAATACTGAATGTTCAACAAGTGTGTATTATTAAATGAGGTTGTGAATGAGTGGCTGTGTGAAATACACTCCTGGATACTCCACAGGTGTGCATTATTTACTGAGGCTATGAATGCATGTTCATATGACATAGCCTCCTGACTACTGATCAGATGTGCATTGCTCAATGAGGCTCCTAAACAATGCTGATATGAAATAGAATCCTGACTAATTCCCAGGTGTGCATCAATCAGTAATGCTCTGATTGAGCCGCCATATGTCATAGACTCTAACTAGTCCACAGGTGTGTAGCACTCACTGAGTTTCTGAATAATTGGTCACATGAAATTGACTCCTGACTATTTCCCAGCTGTGTATTACTTACTAAGGGTATTGATGAGTGGCTACATAAAATAGCCTCTTAACTATTTCTCCCATGTGCATTTTCCACTGAGGCACTTAATGAACCATCATATCCAATAGACTCCAGGCTATTTCGCAGGTGTGCATTATTCCACGAGTTTCTGAATGAGTGGCTCTATGACATACACTCCTGAGTATTCCTCAGGTATGTATGATTCAATGAGGCTCTGAAGAGTGGCCATGTAAAATACGCTCCTGACATTTCCATAGATGTGTTTTATTTAATCAGGCACTTAACGACTGGATATAGGAAAGAGAATCCTGAATACTTGCAAAAGTGCATTTTTAGGTTTGGCTCTGAAAGAGTCTTTATGAAATAAAGTCCTGACATTCCCCAAGGTGATCAATATTCAGTGAAACTCGGAATGAGAGGCCATATGTAATAATGTCCTGAGTATGCCCCGGTCTGTATTAGTCACTGAGTCTCTGAATGTTTGGGCATATCAAATAGCCTCCTGACTCTTCCACAGTTGTGTATTTTTTAATGGGGATTTTAGTTAGTGATTACATGAAATAGATCCCTTCCTATTTCTAAGGTGTGTACTATTGACTGAGACACTGATTAAGTAGGCATATGGAATGAACTCCTCATTATTCCAAAGTTGTGCATGTCACACTCGGGCTTTGATTTTGTGGCCATACAAAATAGACCAGTGTCTGTTCCAGAGGTGGGTATTATTCACGGAGGCTCTAAATGAGTGGCTATATGAATAAGACTCTTAACTCTATTCCAGATGTGTATTACTGAATGAGACT
The DNA here is from genome assembly GCA_021498475.1 of Saguinus midas. NCBI lineage: Eukaryota > Metazoa > Chordata > Mammalia > Primates > Cebidae > Saguinus > Saguinus midas. Next base: position 32,857,224 of record CM038404.1, on the reverse strand, counting down.
GAAGAAGTGAGCCTAGAAAAGAGAATCCTGTCTATTCCCCAGGTATGCATTACATACAGAGACTCTCAATATGTGGCCATTTGAAGAAGACACTACACAATTACTCAGGGGTGTATTATTCACTGAGGCCCTGAAAGAGTGGCAATATAAAAGAGATTCTTGGCTACTTCAGATATATATATTATTCACTGAAACACCGAAATGGTGGCCATATAGAATAGACTCGATTTTAGGTGCTTAATTTGTGGCTATCTTAAACAGGGTGCTGACTACTTCACAGGTGTTTATTATTCACTGAAACTCTGAGTAAGAGGCCATACGAAATAGACTCCTGACTTTTGCACCGCTGTGCATTATTTAGTAAAGCCCTGAATGAGTGTTCCTATGAAATAGAATCCTGAAGATTCCCTGGTGTGTATCATTCAGAGAGATACTGAATCAGTGGTCACATGAAACAGGATACCGACTATTACCGTGGTATGCATTATTCACTGCGGCTCTGAGTGGCCATATAAAATAGACTTTTAATATTCACAGAGTATTCCTCATGTGTGCATTATTCACTGATTCTCTGAGTGGCCACATGAAATAAACCCCAGACTATATCATAAGTGTATAATATTCGGTGAGGCTGTGAAGGAGTGGCCACATGAAACAGACATTTTATTACTCCACATGTGTGCATTATTGACGGATGATCTGAATGAATAGCCATATGACATGGACTCCTAAATATTCTCCATGTGTGCATTACTCAAAGAGGTTCTGCATGAGTGTGCATGCCAAATATACTCCTGACAGTTTCCGAGGTGTGTATCCTTTAGTTATTCCCAGAATGAGAGATCATATGAAATAGATTCCTGACTATCACCCAAGAGTGTATCATTCAGGGAGGCATTTAATTCGTGGCTACCATAAACAGAGTCCTCACTACTCCAAAGAAGTTCATTATTCACTGAAGTTCTAAATGAGAGGCCATATTAAATATCACCTAACTATTGCCCCATTGTGAATTTTTCAATAAGGCTCTGACTGAGTGGCAGTATGGAACAGAATCCTGATGATTTCCCAGGTGTGTATCATTCAGTGGGTCACTGAATGAATGGCTATATGAGAGAGGTTCCAGACTATTACCCTGGTGTGCATTATTCACTGAGGATCTAAATGAGTGGATATATGAACTAGACTCTTAACTTCTCTGCAGGTGTGTATTATTTAATGAGCCTCTGAATGAGTGGCCATGTAAAATACGCTCCTGACATTTCCATAGATGTGTTTTATTTAATCAGGCACTTAACGACTGGATATAGGAAAGAGAATCCTGAATACTTGCAAAAGTGCATTTTTAGGTTTGGCTCTGAAAGAGAGTCTTTATGAAATAAAGTCCTGACATTCCCCAAGGTGATCAATATTCAGTGAAACTCGGAATGAGAGGCCATATGTAATAATGTCCTGAGTATGCCCTGGTCTGTATTAGTCACTGAGTCTCTGAATGTTTGGGCATATCAAATAGCCTCCTGACTCTTCCACAGTTGTGTATTTTTTAATGGGGATTTTAGTTAGTGATTACATGAAATAGATCCCTTCCTATTTCTAAGGTGTGTACTATTGACTGAGACACTGATTAAGTAGGCATATGGAATGAACTCCTCATTATTCCAAAGTTGTGCATGTCACACTCGGGCTTTGATTTTGTGGCCATACAAAATAGACCAGTGTCTGTTCCAGAGGTGGGTATTATTCACGGAGGCTCTAAATGAGTGGCTATATGAATAAGACTCTTAACTCTATTCCAGATGTGTATTACTGAATGAGACTGAAGAAGTGAGCCTAGAAAAGAGAATCCTGTCTATTCCCCAGGTATGCATTACATACAGAGACTCTCAATATGTGGCCATTTGAAGAAGACACTACACAATTACTCAGGGGTGTATTATTCACTGAGGCCCTGAAAGAGTGGCAATATAAAAGAGATTCTTGGCTACTTCAGATATATATATTATTCACTGAAACACCGAAATGGTGGCCATATAGAATAGACTCGATTTTTAGGTGCTTAATTTGTGGCTATCTTAAACAGGGTGCTGACTACTTCACAGGTGTTTATTATTCACTGAAACTCTGAGTAAGAGGCCATACGAAATAGACTCCTGACTTTTGCACCGCTGTGCATTATTTAGTAAAGCCCTGAATGAGTGTTCCTATGAAATAGAATCCTGAAGATTCCCTGGTGTGTATCATTCAGAGAGATACTGAATCAGTGGTCACATGAAACAGGATACCGACTATTACCGTGGTATGCATTATTCACTGCGGCTCTGAGTGGCCATATAAAATAGACTTTTAATATTCACAGAGTATTCCTCATGTGTGCATTATTCACTGATTCTCTGAGTGGCCACATGAAATAAACCCCAGACTATATCATAAGTGTATAATATTCGGTGAGGCTGTGAAGGAGTGGCCACATGAAACAGACATTTTATTACTCCACATGTGTGCATTATTGACGGATGATCTGAATGAATAGCCATATGACATGGACTCCTAAATATTCTCCATGTGTGCATTACTCAAAGAGGTTCTGCATGAGTGTGCATGCCAAATATACTCCTGACAGTTTCCGAGGTGTGTATCCTTTAGTTATTCCCAGAATGAGAGATCATATGAAATAGATTCCTGACTATCACCCAAGAGTGTATCATTCAGGAGGCATTTAATTCGTGGCTACCATAAACAGAGTCCTCACTACTCCAAAGAAGTTCATTATTCACTGAAGTTCTAAATGAGAGGCCATATTAAATATCACCTAACTATTGCCCCATTGTGAATTTTTCAATAAGGCTCTGACTGAGTGGCAGTATGGAACAGAATCCTGATGATTTCCCAGGTGTGTATCATTCAGTGGGTCACTGAATGAATGGCTATATGAGAGAGGTTCCAGACTATTACCCTGGTGTGCATTATTCACTGAGGATCTAAATGAGTGGATATATGAACTAGACTCTTAACTTCTCTGCAGGTGTGTATTATTTAATGAGCCTCTGAATAAGTGAGCATAAAAAAGAGACTCCTGTCTATTGCCCAGGTGTGAATTCTTTACAGAGACTCTGAATGTGTAACAGTTTTAAATAGGCTCCGGACTGTCACCCAGGTGTGTATCACACAGGAGGTGCTTAATTTGTGGCTATCTTAAATTGGGTCATGACTACTTTACAGGAGTTCATTATTCACTGAAGCTCTGAAGGAGAGGCCATATGAAATAGACTCCTGACTATTGCCCCCTTGTGCATTATTCAGTAAGGATATGAATGAATGGTCCTATGGAACAGAATCCTGATGCTTCCCTGGTGTGTCATTCAGAAAGTTACTGAATCAGTGGTCATATAAAACAGGATGCTGACTATTACCTTGGTGTGCATTATTCACTGAGGCTCTGTGTGGCCATATGAAATATACTCCTAATTTTCACAGAGTATTTTTATGTGTGCATTATTCACTGATACTCTGAGTGGCCATATGCAATAGACTCCTGACTGTACCCTAGTAGTGTATTATTTCTTGGGGTTTCTAATAACTCCCCATATGAAATAGACTTCTGATTATTTCACAAGTGTGTAACATTAAGGGAATCTTTGAATCAGGATGTAATATGAATTAGTATCTTCAGTATTCCACAGACATTCGTGATTCACTGAGGCTCATAATTAACATTTATATTAAATAGAATCCTGACTATTCCCAAGCTGTGTATCGTTCACTGAGGCTCTGAATGATTCACCATATGAGAAAGGCTCCTGCGTACTCAACAGCTATGAATTATTCACTAAACCTTTGAATTAGTGGCCATGTGAAATACACCCCTGACCTTTTTCAGGTTGTGTACTATTCAGTGAGGCTAAGAATGAGTGCCATATGAAACAGACCACTCAGTACTCGACAGATGTGCATTATTCACTGAGGGGCTGAATGAGAGGGCATAAGCTATAAACTCCTGATTATTTTTTGGTGTGCGTGATTCACTGAGCCTCCGAATATGTGGCCATTTGGAATGGATTCCTCACAATTTCCTAGGAGTGTGCTATTCACAGAGTCTCTGAATGCATCGCCATTCCAAATAGACTCTTGACAATTCTCCAGGTGTGCACTATTCCATGAGGCTCTGAATGAGTGACCACATGAAACACACTCTCTAAAGTTTTCTAGGTGTGTATTACTCATGGAGGCTCTGAAAGAGTGACAAATTGAAATAGGTTCCTGACTATTCCACAGGTGTGCATTATTCAGTGAGGCACGCATTGAGTGTCCATATGAAACTGTCCTGATAATTCCCCAGCTGTGTACCACTCAGTAAGGTACTGAGAGAGTGGCCACATAAAATGGACCCTTGACTATTCCCTAAGTGTGTATTATTCACTGAGGCTATGAATGAGTGTCCATATGAAATAGACTCCTGATTATTTCACAGGTGCATATTACCCATTGGGGCTAAAATGAGTGTCCAAATAAAAAAGTCTCCTGGCTACTTTACAGGTGTGCATTATTCACAGAGGCTCTGAATGAATGTCCATCGGAAATAGACTCGTAATTATTGTTCAGGTGTGTATTATTCAGTGAGGCTCTGAATATGTGGCCATATTAATTAGATTCCTTACTATCACACAAGTGTGTATTATTCACTGATGCTCTGAATATATTTCTACGGGACACAGACTCCTGAATACTCCACATTATTCAGTGACACTTCAAATTAGAGGCCATATGAGAAAGACACCTGCCTATTCCACAGGTGTGCATTATTCGGTGAGACTCTGAATGAGGGCTTAAAACAGAATCCTGACTATTTCCCCAGGTGTGTACATTCAGTGAGGCTCTCAGTGAGTAGCCATAGGAAAGAGACTTATGACTATTCCATAGGGGTGCATTATTTAGTAATTATCTGAATGAGTGGCCATAAGAAATAGACTCCAGATTATATCACAAGAAATAGACTCCAGATTATATCACAAGTGTACAATATGCGGTGAGACTGTGAAAGAGTGGCCTTACAAAACAGAATTCTTCTTACTCCACAGGTTTGTGTTATTCACTGATTGTGTGAATCAGTAGCCATATGACATAAACTCCTAATTATTCTCCATGATCTTATTATTTAAAGAGGTTTTGTATGAGTGTTCATACCAAATACCTTGCTGACTCTCTGCCATGTGTGTATTCTTCAGTGATTTCCAGAATGAGAGGTCATATGAAATAAACTCCTATCACCCAGGTGTGTATCATTCATGGCGGCACTTAATTTGTGGCTCTCTTAAACAGTGAATTGACTACTCCATAAAAGTTTATTATTTATCTGAACCTTTTTATAAGATGCCATATAAAATAGACACCTGACTATTGCCCATTGTGAATTATTATATAAGTCTCTGAATGGGTGGTAGTATGAAATAGAATACTTATGATTCCCCAGGATTGTATTATTAAGTGAGACACTGAATGAGTGGCCTTATAAAAGAGGCTCCAGACTATAACACTGGTTTGCATTATGCACTGAGGCTCTAAATGAGTGGCTTTATAAAGTAGACTCTTAACTCTCCCTTAGGTGTGTATTATTGAATAAGACTCTAAATAAGTGGGTATAAAAAAGAGACTCCTGGCTATTGCCCAGGTGTCCATTATTTACAGAGACCCTGAATGTGTAGACATTTGAAGTAGACGCTTGACTGTTTCCAAGGGGTGTATTATTCATTGAGGCCCTGAACGAGTGACCATATGAAAGAGATTCCTGACTATTCAGATATACATATTATTCGCTGAAATACTAAAAGATTGGCCTTATGAAATAGACCCAATTTTACTTCACAGGTGTGCGTTATTTCTTGATATTCCCAATGAAACATTTTATGAAATAGACTAGTGTTTATTCCCCACATTTGCAGTATTCAAAGAGGTTCTGTATCAGTGTCCATATCAAATAGCCTCCTGACAATCACACATGTGTTTATCATTCAGGAAGGTGCTTAATTTGGGGCTACCTTAAATAGGGTCCTGACTATTCCACAGCTGTTTATTGTGCAGTGAAGCTCTGAATAAGAGGCCATATGAAATAGAGTTTTGACTATTGCCCAGTGGTTCATTATTCAGTAATGCTGAGATTGAGTGGCCATATGCCATGGACTCTGACTCTTCCCCAGTTGTGTATCATTCACCGAATTTCTGAATGAGTGACCATATAAAATAAACTAGAGAGATGCAAATCAAAACCACATTGAGCTATCATCTCACACCAGTTAGAATGGCGATCATTAAAAAATCTGGAAACAGCAGATGCTGGAGAGGATGTGGAGAAATAGGAACACTCTTACACTGTTGGTGGGAGTGTAAATTAGTTCAACCATTGTGGAAGACAGTGTGGCGATTCCTCAGAGACCTAGAAATAGAAATTCCATTTGACCCAGCAATCCCCTTACTGGGTATCTATCCAAAAGACTATAAATCGTTCTACTATAAGGACACATGCACACGAATGTTCATTGCAGCACTGTTTGCAATAGCAAAGACCTGGAACCAACCCAAATGCCCATCGATGATAGACTGGACTGGGAAAATGTGGCACATATACACCATGGAATATTATGCAGCAATCAAAAATGATGAGTTTGTGTCCTTTGTAAGGACATGGATGAATCTGGAGAACATCATTCTCAGCAAACTGACACAAGAACAGAAAAAGAAATACGGCATATACTCACTCATAGGTGGGTGAGAAAAATGAGAACACATGGACACAGAGAGGCGGTCTACTATACACTGGGGACTGTTGGGGGAAATGGGGGAGGGACAGCGGGGGGGCTGGAGGGGGATAGCCTGGGGATGAATACCAAGTGTGGGTGAAGGGGAGGAAGGCAGCAAAACACACTGCCATGTGTGTACCTATGCAACTATCTTGCACGTTCTGCACATGTACCCCAAAACCTATAATGCAATAAAAATTAAAAATAAAACAAAATAAAATAAAATAAACTCCTGACTATATCCTCTTGACTATTTATTAGCTTTGCATTTTCCACTGAGGTACTGGGTGAATGGTCATATCAAGTAGACTCCAGACTATTCCCCAGGTGTGCATTATTCAGTGAGTCTCTGAATAAGCCGCTATGTTAAATAGAATCCTGAGTATTTTTCAAGTGTATATGATTGTTCACTGAGGTTCTGAATGAGTGGCCATGTGAAATACACTCCTGACTTTTGGATAGGTCTGTATAATTCAGTGAGGCTCTGAATGAGTGGCCATAGTAAAGCGACTACTGAATACTCATCTGGCGTGCATTTTTATGTTCGGCTCTAAATGAGTGGCTATACGACGTAGAAAGTTGACTTTCCACAGGGTGTATGCTATTGAGTGAGGCTGTGAATATGTGGCTATATGAAATAGAATTCTGACTGAAATACACGTGTTCCTTATTCAGTGAATCTCTAAAGAAGATGCCATATGTAATAGTGTCCTGAGTATGCCGCAGTAGGTATTAGACACTGAGACTCTGAATGTTTGGCCATATAATAAAGCCTCCTTACTATTCCACAGGTGTGTATTATTTAATGAGGTTTTAAGTCAGTGATTGGATGAAATAGATCCCATAGTATTTCTAACGTGTGTATTATTGACTGAGACACTGATTAAGTGGGCATATGGAATAGACTCCTCATTATTCCAAAGTTGTCCATTACTCACTCTGGCTTTGATTTTGTGGCCATACAAAATAGATCAGTGTCTGTTCCATAGGTGTGTATTATTTACTGATGCTCTAAAAGAGTGGCTATATGAAGAAGACTCTTAACTCTTTTCCAGGTGTGTATTACTGAATGAGACTGAATAAGTGAGCCTAAGGAAGAGACTCCTGTCTATTCCCCAGGTGTGCATTATGTTCAGAGACTCTCAATTTGTGGCAATTTGAAGTAAACACTAGACAATTTCACAAATGTGTATTATTCACTAAGGCCCGAAAAGAGTGGCCATATGAAAGAGATTCTTGGCTATTCCAAATATGTATATATTATTCGTTGGAACACTGAAATTGTGGCCATATGAAATAGAGTCGATTTTACTTCACAGGTGTTTGTTATTCAAAAATTCTCTAAAGAATCACCACAAGAAATAGACTAGTGATTATTTTTAACATGTGCATTATTCAAAGAGATTCTGTATGAGTGTCCATATCAAATAGACTCCTGACTGTCACACAGGTGTGTATCATTCAGGGAGGTGCTTTATTTGTGGCTATCTTAAATAGGGTCCTGACTGCTCTACAGGTGTTTGTTATTCACTGAATCTTTTAATGAGAGGCCATTTGAAATAGACTCCTGACTCTTGTCCCATTGTGCATTATTTAGTAAGGTTCTGAATGAGTGTTCCTATGGAATAGAATCCTGAAGATTTCCTGGTGTATGTCATTCAGAGAATTACTCAATCAGTGATCACATGAAACAGGATTCTGACTATTACCGTGGTATGCATTATTCGCTGCACCACTGAGTGGCCATATAAAATAGACTCCTAATATTCACAGAGTATTCCTCATATGTGCATTATTCACTGATTCTCTGAGTGGCCACATGAAATAAACTCCAGACTATATCTTAAGTGTATAATATTCGTTGAGGCTGTGAAAGAGTGGCCACATTAAACAGACTTCTAATTACTCCACATGTGTGCTTTATTCACTGTCTGAATAAGTAGCCATTTGATATGGATTCCTAATTATTCTCGATGTGTGCATTATTCAAACAGGTTCTGCATGAGTGTGCATACCAAATAGACTCCTGACACTTTCCCAGGTGTGTATTCTTCAGTTATTCCCAGAATGGGAGATCATAGGAAAGACACTCCTGACTATCACCCAGGTGTGTATTATTCAGGGAGGCACCTAATTCGTGCCTATTATATACAGCATCCTGACTACTCCATAAAAGTTCATTATTCACTGAAGCTCTAAATGAGAGGCCATATAAAATAATCAACTGACTATTGCCCCATAGTGAATTATTCAATAAGGCTCTGAAAAATTGGCAGTATGGAATAGAATTCTGATGATTCCCCTGGTGTGTATCATTCAGTGAGGCACTGAATGAGCGGCTATATGAGAGAGGGTGGAGACTATTAACCTGGAGTGCATTATTCATTGAGGATCTAAATGGGTGGCTATATAAAGTAGGCTCTTAACTCTTCTACAGGTGTGTATTATTGAATGATACTCTGAATAGGTGGGCATAAAAAAAGAGACTCCTGTCTATTGCCCAGGTGTGCATTATTTACAGAGACTCTGAATGTGTAGCCATTTTATGTAGACTCCTGACTGTCACCCAGGTGTGTATCATTCATACAGGTGCTTTATTTGTGGCTATCTGTTTTTTTTTTAATTTTTATTGCATTATAAGTTTTGGGGTACATGTGCAGAACGTGCAAGATAGTTGATAGGTACACACATGGCAGTGTGTTTTGCTGCCTTCCTCCCCTTCACCGACACTTGGCATTCATCCCCAGGCTATCCCTCCCAGCCCCCCCCCCGCTGTCCCTCACCCATTTCCCCCAACAGTCCCCAGTGTATAGTAGACCACCTCTCTGTGTCCATGTGTTCTCATTTTTCTCACCCACCTATGAGTGAGTATATGCAGTATTTCTTTTTCTGTTCTTGTGTCAGTTTGCTGAGAATGATGTTCTCCAGATTCATCCATGTCCTTACAAAGGACACAAACTCATCATTTTTGATTGGTGCATAATATTCCATGGTGTATATGTGCCACATTTTCCCAGTCCAGTCTATCATCGATGGGCATTTGGGTTGGTTCCAGGTCTTTGCTATTGTAAACAGTGCTGCAATGAACATTCGTGTGCATGTGTCCTTATAGTAGAAAGATTTATAGTCTTTTGGATAGATACCCAGTAATGGGATTTCTGGGTCAAATGAAATTTCTATTTCTAGGTCCCTGAGGAATCGCCACACTGTCTTCCACAATGGTTGAACTAATTTACACTCCCACCAACAGTGTAAGAGTGTTCCTATTTCTCCACATCCTCTCCAGCATCTGCTGTCTCCAGATTTTTTAATGATCGCCATTCTAACTGGTGTGAGATGATATCTCAATGTGGTTTTGATTTGCATCTCTCTAATAACCAATGACGATGTGCACTTTTTCATATGTTTGTTAGCCTCATGTATGTCTTCTTTTGTAAAGTTTCTGTTCATATTCTTTGCCCATTTTTGAATGGGCTTGTTTGTTTTTTTTTCTGTAAATTTGTCTTAAACAAGGTCATGACTATTCCACAGGTGTTCGTTATCCACTGAAGCTCAGAAAGAGAGGCCATATGAAATAGGCTTCTGACTATTGACCCTTGTGCATTATTCAGTAAGGCTCTGAATGAAGGGCACTATGGAAGAGAATTCTGAGAATTCCCTGGTGTGATATTCAGTGAGATACTGAATCAGAGGTCATATGAAACAGGATTCTGAGTATTACCATGGTGTGCATTATTCACTGATTCTCTGAGTGGTCATATGAAATAGACTCCTGACTATTCCCCAGTAGTGTATTATTTCTTGGGCTTTCTAATAACTCACAATATAAAATAGACTTCAGATTCTTTCAGGAGTGTGTAATATTCAGGGAATCTATGAATTGGGGGGTAATATGAATTAGAATCCTAAGTTTTTCAAAGACATGAGTGATTCACTGAAGCTCATAATGAGTGTTTACATTAAATAGAATCCTGACTATTTCCAAGCTCTGTATCACTCAGTGAGGTGCTGAATAATTCGCCATATGAGAAAAGATCCTGAGTACTCAACAGCTATGAATTATTCACTGAGCCTCTGAATGAGTGGCCATGTGAAATACACCCCTGACTTGTTTACAGCTGTGTACTATTTAGTGAGGCTCCAAATGAGTGGCCATATAAACAGACCCCTCAGTACTCAAAAGACGTGCATTATTCACTGCAGTGCTGAATGAGAGTGCATAAGCAATAGAACCCTGATTATTACCTTGGTGTGCATAATTCACCGAGGATCAGAATATTTGGACATTTGGAATGGATTCCTCACAATTCCATAGGTGTGTGTTATTCACAGAGTCTCTGAATGAACTGCCATTTCAAATAGACTCTTGAGAATTCTCCAGGTGTGCACTAATCCATGAGGGTCTGAATGAGTGGCCACATAAAACACACTCCCCAATGTTTTCTAGGTGTGTAATATTAATTGAGGCTCTGAAAGAGTGACCCAATAAGGAGGTTCCAAGATGGCGAGATAGAAGCAACTTAGGATTGCAGCTCTCAGTGAAGGCACAGAGGGTGAGTCCTAGCTGCATTTTCAGACGGACTTTTATTGCCCACAGAACTTGCAAATTCCCAGGTGTAGGAGAGACACAGGAGAGCAGGGCAGCCCGCTTGCATGGCCATTTTGGCTGGCGCTGCGCTGTGGTGCAGCGGCAGCCTGCACAAAGCTCACTGGTCTGGGTGCCCTGTTAAGTCGGCAATCTGAGTTTTGTGAGGGCAGATTGACATGTCCATTTGATTGAACGGGACTTGGATAGTGAGCCAGACCAGGAGATTCCCGGGAAGAGCAATTTGTGCCAGTGCAGTGGGCTGCCACAGGGGAGATCACACGGATCCCAGTGACCAATCAGCAGGCGACTGAAGCGCCCGTGAGAGAGTCAACCACTCAATTTGGAAAAAAAGAGAGAGAGAGAAAGAGGAGAAACTCTGAGGCAGGGAGCCAGTTGTTTGGGCTGGGCAGGACCCACCCTCATGGGGACAAGCAGTGCTGTAATTTGAGGCACTCCTGGTTGAGAGTTTTACTGCTGGGTTCAGAGTTTTACTGCGGGGTTGAGAGTTTTACTGCAGGGTCAGCTGAAACCAGGATGGTGCAGATCGGTGGAAGAGAGGCGTCCGCCACTACGGAGGCAATCCGCCCCTACTGAGGTACCTCCCACTGCTGACGCAGCCTGCCATATCCGAGGCAACCAGCCATAACAGAGAGATGCCGCAAACAGGGCGGAGTGTGCCACAGTAGAACGGAGCCCCCCACCCACAGCAGGGCAAACCCATGCTAGCAGGGTAGAGCCCTGGGCAGGCAAACAGTGAATAGACTGCCTCCTAGCTGGGCAGGACAGTGCAACAGATACTCATAAAGAAAGCCCCAAGTCCCTGAGAAAGAGCATCTGAGGGAAAAAATGGGGGGGATTTATAAGTTCTCCTGCAGCAGACGTAAAAACATCCACCCAGCAACCCTGAATAAACAATGGAGCTCACAGCTCAGCAATGGAGCTCCTATAAAGTACAGACCGTCTCTTCAAGCAGCTCCCTGACCCCTCTATATCCAAAGAGCCACCTCAAAAAAGAACTAATCAGACTGACATTTCACGGGCATTATTCTGGGACAAAGATAGCAGAAGAAACTGGTAGCATCCATCACTGTTCCGCAGCTGCTACAGGTGTATCCCAGAGAAGCAGGGCCTGGAGTAGACCTCAGCACTCATACAGCAGAGGGGCTAAACCGTCAGAAGGAAAACTAAGTAACAGAAATACTTCATCACCAACAATCTGGGCGTCCACTCAGACCCCAATCAAAAAGCCAGCAACTACTAAGATGACAGGTGGATAAATCCACAAAGATGGGAAGAAACCAGCGCAAAAAGGAGGAAAACACCCGAAACCAAAACACCTCACCTCCTACAAAAGACCAAAACTCCTCACCAGCAAGGGAACAAAGCAGACGGAGAATGAGAGTGAAGAAATGACAAAATCAGACTTCAGAAGGTGGATAATGAGAAACTTCATTGAGCTAAAAAACATGTTCTAAATCAATGCCAAGAAACTAAGAACCTTGAAAAAAATTTTAAAATAGATTCGAGGAAATGATAACAAGAATGGACAACTTAGAAAAGAATATGAATGGAGGAAAGGAGGCAAGATGGCGTCAGAGAGGTGACTCAGAATTGCAGCTCTCAGTGAAGGCACAGAGGGTGAGTCATAGCTGCATCCTCGGATGTTCCTTTTATGCCCACAGAGCGTTGAAAGTCCCAGGTGTGGGAGAGACACGAAATGCTAGCAGCCGGCGAACGCAGCCGGCTCCTGCCGCCTCTTTGGCCGGCGCCGCAATGCGGCGCTGCAGCGGGACCCGGCGCTGAACTCACTGGTCTGGGTGCCCTGTTAAACCGGCAATCTGAGATTTGGAAGGGCAGATTGGCATGTCCATCTGATTGAACGGGACTTGGACAATGAGCCAGACCAGGAGTTTCCTGGGAAGCATGGTCTGAGCCGGGGTAATGGGCAGCGGCATGGGAGATTGCACGGATCCCAGTGCCCTATCAGCAGGCTCCTGGGGCGCCAGTGAGAGAGTCGACCTTTCAGCTTGGGGAGAGGAAGAGAGAGAGAGAGGGGACGGACTCTGAGGCAGGGAGCTGGGTGATCAAGCTCGGCGGGTCCCACGCTCAGGGGACAAGCAGGGCGGCGACTGGAGGTGCTTGGGGCTGAGAGTTTTGTTGCCGGCATCTAGGCTGGTGCAGCCCGGTCAGAGAGGGGCGTCCACCATTGATGACGAAGTGCACCCCCACTTAAGTACCGCCCAGGACTGCCTGCCGTTGCCGAGGCAACCTGCCATAACAGAGAGACTCTGCGCTCCACAGCAGAAGGGATCCCAGCAGCAACAGCGCGGACCCGCGCTAGCAGGTCAGAGCCCGGGCAGGCAAATAGTGAATAGACTGCCATCTAGTGGGGCAGGACAGTGCAACAGATACTCATAAAGAAAGCCCCAACTCCCTGAGACAGAGCATCTAAGGGTGAAAAAAAAGAGTGGTGTTTTATGAGTTCTATTGCAGCAGACATAAACAACCTCCCAACAACCCTGAATGAACAACGGAGCTCAGAGCTCAGCACTGGAGCTCCTATAAAGCACAGACTGTCTCCTCAAGCAGCTCCCTGACCCCTGTATATCCAAGGAGTCACCCCAGAAAAGGACTAATCAGACTGACATATGGCTGGCATCATTCTGGAACGAGGGCAGCAGAAGAAGAAACTGGTATCATCGCTCATTGTTCTGCAGCTGCTGCAGGTATACCCCAGACAAGCAGGGCCTGGAGTGGACCTCAGCACTCATACAGCAGAGAGGATAGATCATTAGAGGAAAACTAAGTAACAGAAATACTTCATCATCAACAATCTCAGTGTTCACACAGAGACCCAATTGAAAAATCAGCCAATACTAAGACGACAGGCGGATAAATCCATAAAGATGGGAAGAAACCAGCGCAAAAGGAGGAAAACACCGAAACCAAAACACCTCACCTCCAAAAAAACCCAAAACTCCTCACCAGCAAGGGAACAAAGCTGGAAAAGAATGAATGTGACGAAGATGACGTATCCAAGCTGGAAAACACTCTTCAGGATGTTATCCACGAAAATTTCCCCAACCTAGAAAGGCAGGCCAATACTCAACTCCAGGAAATACAGAGAACACCACAAAGATATTCTGCAAGAAGAGCAACGCCAAGGCACATAATCGTCAGATTCACCAGCGTTGAAATGAAGGAGAAAATACTAAGGGCAGGCAGACAGAAGGGTCGGGTCACCCACAAAGGGAAGCCCACCAGACTCACAGCATATCTCTCGGCAGAAACTCTACAATCCAGAAGAGAGTGGGGACAAATATTCAGCATTCTAAAAGAGAAGAACTTTCAACCCAGAATTTCATATCCAGCCAAACTGAGCTTCATAAGTGAAGGAAGAATAAAATCTTTTGCCAAAAATCAAGAACTCAGAAATTTTGTCACCACCAGGCCTGCTTTACAAGAGCTCCTGAAAAAGGCACTAAACATAGAAAGGAAAAACCTGTACCAGCCAATCTAAAAACATACCAATGCTAAAGAGCATCAACACAATAAAGAATCTGCATCAACCAAGGGACAATACATCCAGCTAGCATAAAAATGGCAGTATCAAATTCACACATAACAATATTAACCCTAAATGTAAATGGGCTAAATGCACCAATCAAAAGACACAGACTGGCAAATTGGATAAAAAAACCAAAACCCATCGGTGTGCTGTATCCAGGAAACCCATCTCACATGCAAAGATTCACAAAGGCTCAAAATAAAGGGATGGAGGAAAACTTACCAAGAAAATGGAGAGCAAAAAAAAGCAGGACTTGCAATTCTCACATCTGATAAAATAGACTTTAAAGCAACAAAGATCAAAAGAGACAAAGAAGGTCATTACATAATGGTAAAAGGATCGATACAACAAGAAGAGCTAACGATCCTAAATATATATGGACCCAATACAGGAGCACCCAGATATATAAGGCAAGTTCTTAATGTCTTACAAAGAGACTTAGGCTCCCACACAATAATAGTGGGAGACTTTAACACTCCACTGTCAATAGCAGACAGATCAACCAGACAGAAAATTAACAAGGATATCCAGGACTTGAACTCAGACCTGGAACAAGCGAACCTGACAGACATTTACAGAACTCTCCATCCCAAATCCACAGAATATACATTCTTCTCAGCACCACATCACACCTACTCCAATACTGACCACATAATTGGAAGTAAAGCAGACGGAGAATGAGAGTGAAGAAATGACAAAATCAGACTTCAGAAGGTGGACAATGAGAAACTTCATTGAGCTAAAAAACATGTTCTAAATCAATGCCAAGAAACTAAGAACCTTGAAAAAAATTTTAAAATAGATTCGAGGAAATGATAACAAGAATGGACAACTTAGAAAACAATATGAATGGAGGAAGGGAGGCAAGATGGCATCAGAGAGGTGACTCAGAATTGCAGCTCTCGGTGAAGGCGCAGAGGGTGAGGCATAGCTGAATCCTCGGATGTTCCTTTTATGCCCACAGAGCGTTGAAAGTCCCAGGAGTGGGAGAGACACGAAACGCTAGCAGCCGGCTAACGCAGCCGGCTCCTGCCGCCTCTTTGGCTGGCGCCGCAACGCGGCGCCGCAGCGGGACCCGGCGCTGAACTCACTGGTGTGGGTGCCCTGTTAAACCGAAAATCTGATATTTGGAAGGGCAGATTGGCATGTCCATCTGATTGAACGGGACTTGGACAATGAGCCAGACCAGGAGTTTCCTGGGAAGCATGGTCTGAGCCGGGGTAATGGGCAGCGGCATGGGAGATTGCACGGATCCCAGTGCCCTATCAGCAGGCTCCTGGGGCGCCAGTGAGAGAGTCGACCTTTCAGCTTGGGGAGAGGAAGAGAGAGAGAGAGGGGACGGACTCTGAGAGAGGGAGCTGGGTGATCAAGCTCGGCGGGTCCCACGCTCAGGGGACAAGCAGGGCGGCGACTGGAGGTGCTTGGGGCTGAGAGTTTTGTTGCCGGCATCTAGGCTGGTGCAGCCCGGTCAGAGAGGGGCGTCCACCATTGATGACGAAGTGCACCCCACTAAGTACCGCCCAGGACTGCCTGCCGTTGCCGAGGCAACCTGCCATAACAGAGAGACTCTGCGCTCCACAGCAGAAGAAATCCCAGCAGCAACAGCGCGGACCCGCGCTAGCAGGTCAGAGCCCGGGCAGGCAAATAGTGAATAGACTGCCATCTAGTG
The DNA here is from genome assembly GCA_021498475.1 of Saguinus midas. Taxonomy (NCBI): domain Eukaryota; kingdom Metazoa; phylum Chordata; class Mammalia; order Primates; family Cebidae; genus Saguinus; species Saguinus midas. The sequence goes on along the minus strand of CM038404.1, from coordinate 32,840,608 downwards.
GGGCAGGACAGTGCAACAGATACTCATAAAGAAAGCCCCAACTCCCTGAGACAGAGCATCTAAGGGTGAAAAAAAAGAGTGGTGTTTTATGAGTTCTATTGCAGCAGACATAAACAACCTCCCAACAACCCTGAATGAACAACGGAGCTCAGAGCTCAGCACTGGAGCTCCTATAAAGCACAGACTGTCTCCTCAAGCAGCTCCCTGACCCCTGTATATCCAAGGAGTCACCCCAGAAAAGGACTAATCAGACTGACATATGGCTGGCATCATTCTGGAACGAGGGCAGCAGAAGAAGAAACTGGTATCATCGCTCATTGTTCTGCAGCTGCTGCAGGTATACCCCAGACAAGCAGGGCCTGGAGTGGACCTCAGCACTCATACAGCAGAGAGGATAGATCATTAGAGGGAAAACTAAGTAACAGAAATACTTCATCATCAACAATCTCAGTGTTCACACAGAGACCCAATTGAAAAATCAGCCAATACTAAGACGACAGGCGGATAAATCCATAAAGATGGGAAGAAACCAGCGCAAAAAGGAGGAAAACACCCGAAACCAAAACACCTCACCTCCAAAAAAAACCCAAAACTCCTCACCAGCAAGGGAACAAAGCTGGAAAAAGAATGAATGTGACGAAATGACGGAATAAGACTTCAGAAAGTGGATAATAAGAAACTTCAGTGAGCTAAAGGAACATGTTCTAAATAAGTGCAAAGAAACTAAGAAACTAGAAAAAGATTTGAAAAAGATTAGAATTGATAACGAGAATGGACAACTTAGAGAGGAATATGAATGAATTGAAGGAGCTGAAAACACAACACGAGAACAAGCATGCACAAGTTTCAACAGCCGAATTGACCAAGCAGAAGAAAGAATATCAGAAGTTGAAGATCAACTCAATGAAATGAAACGAGAAACCAAGATTAAAGAAAAAGTGCAAAAGAATGAACAAAATCTCCAAGAAATGTGGGACTATGTGAAGAGACCCAACCTACGTTTGATAGGTGTACCAGAATGTGACAGAGAATGAATCCAAGCTGGAAAACACTCTTCAGGATATTATCCAGGAAAATTTCACCAACCTAGCAAGACAGGTCAATACTCAACTCCAGGAAATACAGAGAACACCACAAAGATACTCTGCAGAAGAGCAACCCCAAGGCACATAATCGTCAGATTCACTAGGGTTGAAACGAAGGAGAAAATACTAAGGGCAGCCAGAAAGAAAGGTCAGGTCACCCACAAAGGAAGCCCATCAGACTCACAGCAGATCTCTCGGCAGAGACTCTACAAGCCAGAAGAGAGTGGGGCCAATATTCAACATCCTTAAAGAAAAGAGCTTTCAACCCAGAATTTCATATCCAGCCAAACTGAGCTTCATAAGTGAAGGAAAAATAAAATCCTTCATGAACAAGCAAGTACTCAGAGATTTTGTCACCACTAGGCCTGCTTTAAGAGCTCCTGAAAGAGGCACTACACATAGAAGAAACAACCAGTTCCAGCCATCCTAAAAGCATACCAAATGCTAAAGACCATCAACAAAATGAAGAATGTACATGAACCAACGGGCAAAACAGCCAGCTAGCATCAAAATGGCAGTATCAAATTCACACATAACAATATTAACCCTGAATGTAAATGGGCTAAATGCACCAATCAAAAGACACAGACTGGCAAATTGGATAAAAAGTAAAACCCATCGGTGTGCTGTATCCAGGAAACCCACCTCACATGCAAAGATACACAAAGGCTCAAAATAAAGGGATGGAGGAAGATTTACCAAGCAAATGGAGAGCAAAAAAAAGCAGGAGTTGCAATTCTCATCTCTGATAAAATAGACTTTAAAGTAACAAAGATCAAAAGGGACAAAGAAGGTCATTAAATAATGGTAAAAGGATCGATTCAACAAGAAGAGATAACGATTCTAAATATATATGGACCCAATGTAGGAGCACCCAGATATATAAGGCAAGTTCTTAATGACTTACAAAGGGACTTAGACTCCCACACAATAATAGTGGGAGACTTTAACACTCCACTGACAATAGCAGACAGATCAACCACACAGAAAATTAACAAGGATATACAGGACTTGAACTCAGACCTGGAACAAGCAAACCTGATAGACATTTACAGGACTCTCCACCCCAAACCCACAGAACATACATTCTTCTCAGCACCACATCACACCTACTCCAAAATTGACCACATAATTGGAAGGAAAGCACTCCTCAGCAAATGCAAAACAACTGAAATCATAACAAACAGTCTCTCAGACCATAGTGCAATCAAGTTGGAACTCAGAATTCAGAAAATAACTCAGAACCGCACAGCTTCATGAGAAAGGGCATCTGAGGAAAAAAGGGGGTTTATAAGTTCTGCAGCAGACATAAAAAAATCCACCCAAAACCCTGAATGAACAATGGAGCTCACAGCTCAGCAATGAAGTTCCTATAAAGTACAGACCATCTCCTCAAGCAGCTCCCTGACCCCTCTATATCCAAAGAGCCACCTCAAAAAAGAACTAATCAGACTGACATTTCACGGGCATTATTCTGGGACAAAGATAGCAGAAGAAACTGGTAGCATCCATCACTGTTCCGCAGCTGCTACAGGTGTATCCCAGAGAAGCAGGGCCTGGAGTAGACCTCAGCACTCGTACAGCAGAGGGGCTAAACCGTCAGAAAAAAACTAAGTAACAGAAATACTTCATCATCAACAATCTGGGCGTCCACTCAGACCCCAATCAAAAGGTCAGCAACTACTACGATGACAGGTGAATAAATCCACAAAGATGGGAAGAAACCAGCGCAAAAAGGAGGAAAACACCCGAAACCAAAACACCTCACCTCCTACAACAGACCAAAACTCCTCACCAGCAAGGAAACAAAGCAGACGGAGAATGAGAGTGAAGAAATGACAAAATCAGACTTCAGAAGGTGGACAATGAGAAACTTCATTGAGCTAAAAAACATGTTCTAAATCAATGCCAAGAAACTAAGAACCTTGAAAAAAATTTTAAAATAGATTCGAGGAAATGATAACAAGAATGGACAACTTAGAAAACAATATGAATGGAGGAAGGGAGGCAAGATGGCATCAGAGAGGTGACTCAGAATTGCAGCTCTCGGTGAAGGCGCAGAGGGTGAGGCATAGCTGAATCCTCGGATGTTCCTTTTATGCCCACAGAGCGTTGAAAGTCCCAGGTGGGAGAGACACGAACGCTAGCAGCCGGGTTAACGCAGCCGGCTCGCCGCTTTGGCTGGCGCCGCAACGCGGCGCCGCAGCGGACCCGCGCTGAACTCACTGGTCTGGGTGCCCTGTTAAACCGAAAATCTGAGATTTGAAGGGCAGATTGGCATGTCCATCTGATTGAACGGGACTTGGACAATGAGCCAGACCAGGAGTTTCCTGGGAAGCGTGATCTGAGCCGGGTAGTGGGCAGGCATGGGAGATTGCACGGATCCCAGTGCTATCGGCAGGCTCCTGGGCGCCAGTGAGAGAGTCGACCTTTCAGCTTGGGGAGAGGAAGAGAGAGAGAGAGGACGGACTCTGAGGCAGGGAGCTGGGTGATCGCTCGGCGGGTCCCACGCTCAGGGACAAGCAGGGCGGCGACTGGAGGCGCTTGGGGCTGAGAGTTTTGTTGCCGCATCTAGGACTGGTGCAGCCCGGTCAGAGAGGGGCGTCCACCATTGATGACGAAGTGCACCCCACTTAAGTACCGCCCAGGACTGCCTGCCGCTTGCCGAGGCAACCTGCCATAACAGAGAGACTCTGCGCTCCACAGCAGAAGGGATCCCAGCAGCAACAGCGCGGACCCGCAGCAGGTCAGAGCCCGGCAGGCAAATAGTGAATAGACTGCCATCTAGTGGGGCAGGACAGTGCAACAGATACTCATAAAGAAAGCCCCAACTCCTGAGACAGAGCATCTAAGGGTGAAAAAAAAAGAGTGGTGTTTATGAGTTCTATTGCAGCAGACATAAACAACCTCCCAACAACCCTGAATGAACAACGGAGCTCAGCACTGGAGCTCCTATAAAGCACAGACTGTCTCCTCAAGCAGCTCCCTGACCCCTGTATATCCAAGGAGTCACCCCAGAAAAGGACTAATCAGACTGACATTTGGCTGGCATCATTCTGGAACAAGGGCAGAAGAAGAAACTGGTATCATCCTCATTGTTCTGCAGCTGCTGCAGGTATACCCCAGACAAGCAGGGCCTGGAGGGACCTCAGCACTCATACAGCAGAGAGGATAGATCATTAGAGGAAAACTAAGTAACAGAAATACTTCATCATCAACAATCTCAGTGTCCACACAGAGACCCAATTGAAAAATCAGCCAATACTAAGACGACAGGCGGATAAATCCATAAAGATGGGAAGAAACCAGCGCAAAAAGGAGGAAAACACCAAACCAAAACACCTCACCTCCAAAAGGGTTCACAGCTGAATTCTACCAGACACACAAAGAGGATCTGGTACCATTCCTTCTGAAACTATTCCAAATAATCCAAAAAGAGGGAACCCTTCCCAAATCATTTTATGAGACCAACATCATCCTGATACCAAAACCTGGAAGAGACTCAACAAGAAAAGAAAACTTCAGGCCAGTATCCATGATGAACATAGATGCAAAATCTTCAATAATATACTGGCAAACCGATTGCAACAGCACATTAAAAAACTTATCCATCATGATCAAGTAGGACTCATCCCGGGGATGCAAGGCTGGTTCAACATACGCAAGTCTATAAAAGCAATTCACCACATAAACAGAAGCAAAAACAAAAATCACATGATTATCTCAATTGATGCAGAGAAGGCATTTGACAAAATTCAACAGATCTTTATGCTAAAACCCTTAATAAACTTGGTATTGATGGAACATAACTCAAAGTAATAAAAGCTATTTATGACAGACCAACAGCCAATATCACACTTAATGGGCAAAATCTGGAAGCATTCCCTTTGAAATCCTGCACTAGACAAGGATGCCCTCTCTCACCACTTCTATTCAACATAGTACTGGAAGTTCTAGCCAGAGCAATCAGGCAAGAAAAAGAAATAAACGGTATTCAAATAGGAAAGGTGGAAGCCAAATTGTCTCTATTTGCAGACGACATGATAGTATACCTAGAAGACCCCATCACCTCAGCCCAAAAGCTCCTGCAACTGATAAGCAACTTCAGCAAAGTCTCAGGATATAAAATCAATGTGCAAAAATCACAAGCATTCCTATACACCAATAACAGACTTAAAGAGAACCAAGTCAAGAATGAACTGCCATTCACAATTGCTACAAAAAAATAAAATACCTAGGAATACAACTCACTAGGAATGTAAGGGACCTCTTTAAGGAAAACTACAAACAACTGCTCAACGAAATAAGAGAGGACACAAACAGATGGAGAAACATTCCATGTTCGTGGTTAGGAAGAATCAATATCGTGAAAATGGCTATACTGCCCAAAGTAATTTACACAATCAATGCTATCCCCATCAAACTACCATTGAATTTCTTCACAGAACTGGAAAAAACCACCATGAATTTCATATGGAACCAAAAAAGAGCCCGCATAGCCAAGTCAATTCTAAGCAAAAAGAACACAGCGGGAGGCATCACGCTACCAGACTTCAAACTATACTACAAGGCTACAGTAATCAAAACAGCATGGTACTGGTACCAAAACAGAGATATAGACCAATGGAACAGAACAGAGGCATTGGAGGCAACACCACACATCTACAACCATATTATCTTTGATAAACCAGACAAAAACAGGCAATGGGGAAAAGATTCCCTATTTAATAAATGGTGTTGGGAAAACTGGCTAGCCATGTGCAGAAAGCAGAAACTGGACCCCTTCCTGACACCTTACACTAAAATTAACTCCAGATGGATTAAAGACTTAAACGTAAGACCTGACACCATAAAAACCCTAGAGGAAAATCTAGGCAAAACCATTCAGGACATAGGAGTAGGCAAGGACTTCATGAACAAAACACCAAAAGCATTGGCAACAAAAGCCAAAATAGACAAATGGCACCTAATCAAACTCCACAGCTTCTGCACGGCAAAAGAAACAGTCACTAGAGTGAATCAGCAACCATCAGAATGGGAAAAAATCTTTGCAGTTTACACATCTGACAGAGGGTTGATATCCAGAATTTACAAAGAACTCAAACAGATTTACAGAAAAAAAAACAAACAAGCCCATTCAAAAATGGGCAAAGGATATGAACAGAAACTTTACAAAAAAAGACATACATGAGGCCAACAAACATATGAAAAAGTGCTCATCGTCATTGGTCATTAGAGAGATGCAAATCAAAACCACATTGAGATACCATCTCACGCCAGTTAGAATGGCGATTATTAAAAAATCTGGAGACAGCAGATGCTGGAGAGGATGTGGAGAAATAGGAACACTCTTCCCCTGTTGGTGGGAGTGTAAATTAGTTCAACCATTGTGGAAGACAGTGTGGCGATTCCTCAGGGACCTAGAAATAGAAATTCCATTTGACCCAGCAATCCCATTACTGGGTATCTATCCAAAGGACTATAAATCGTTCTACTATAAGGACACATGCACACGAATGTTCATTGCAGCACTGTTTACAATAGCAAAGACCTGGAACCAACCCAAATGCCCAACGATGATAGACTGGACTGGGAAAATGTGGCACATATACACCATGGAATATTATGCAGCAATCAAAAATGATGAGTTTTTGTCCTTTGTAGTTACATGGATAAATCTGGAGAACATCATTCTCAGCAAACTGATACAAGAACAGAAAAAGAAATACCGCATATACTCACTCATAGGTGGGTGAGAAAAATAAGAACACATGGACACAGAGAGGCGGTCTACTATACACTGGGGACTGTTGGGGGAATGGGGGAGGGACAGCTTTGGGGGCTGGGGGAATAGCCTGGGGATGAATACCAAGTGTGGGTTAGGGGGAGAAAACAGCAAAGCACACTGCCAGGTGTGTACCTATGCAACTATCTTGCTAGTTCTGCACATGTACCCCCAAACCTATAATGCAATAAAAAAATTTTTTTTTAAATAAAAAAGAAAAGAATATGAATGAATTGAAGGAGCTGAAAAACACAACAGGAGAACTTCGCAAAGCATGCACAAGTTTCAACAGCTGAATTGACCAGGCAGAAGAAAGAATATCAGAATTCGAAGATCAACTCAATGAAATAAAAAGAGAAATCAAGATTAGAAAGAAAAGCACAAAGAGGAATGAACAAAATCTCCAAGAAATGTGGGACTATGTGGAGACCTAACCTACGTTTGACAGGTGTACCTGAATGTGACGAAGAGAATATATCTAAGCTGGAAAACACTCTTTAGGATATTATCCACAAAAATTTTTCCAACCTAGCAAGGCAGGCCAATACTCAACTCCAGGAAATACAGAGAACACCACAAAGAAATTCTGCAAGAACAGCAACCCCAAGGCACATAATCGTCAGATTCACCAGGGTTGAAATGAAGAAGAAAATACTAAGGGCAGCCAGACAGAAGGGTCGGGTTACCCACAAAGGGAAGCCCATCAGACTCACAGCAGATCTCTCAGCAGAATCTCTACAAGCCAGAAGAGAGTGGGGACAAATATTCAGCATCCTTAAAGAGAAGAACTTTCAACCCAGAATTTCATATCCAGCCAAACTGAGCTTCATAAGTGAAGGAAGAATAAAATCTTTTGCCAACTAGCAAGAACTCAGAGATTTTGTCACCACCAGGCCTGCTTTACAAGAGCTCCTGAAAGAAGCACTACACATAGAAAGGAACAACCTGTACCAGCCATTCTAAAAACATACCAATGCTAAAGAGTATCAACAAAATGAAGAATCTGCATCAACCAAAGGACAATACATCCAGCTAGCATCAAAATGGCAGTATCAAATTCACACATAAAAATATTAATCCTAAATGTAAATGGGATAAATGCACCAATCAAAAGACACAGATTGGCAAATTGGATTAAAAGCAAAACCAATTGGTGTGTTGTATCCAGGAAACACATCTCATATGCAAAGATTCACAAAGGCTCAAAATAAAGGGATGAAGGAAGATTTACCAAGAAAATAAAGAGCAAAAAACACCAGGAGTTGCAATTTTCATATCTGGTAAAATAGATTTTAAAGCAACAAAGATCAAAAGGGACAAAGAAGGTCATTACATAATGGTAAAAGGATCGATACAACAAGAAGAGATAACGATTCTAAATATATATGGACCCAAGGTAGGAGCACCCAGATATATAAGGCAAGTTCTTAATGACTTACAAAGAGACTTAGACTCCCACACAATAATAGTGGGAGACTTTAACACTCCACTGTCAATAGCAGACAGATCAACCAGACAGAAAATTAACAAGGATACCCAGGGCTTGAACCCAGACCTGGAACAAGCAAACCTCATAGACATTTACAGAACTCTCCACCCCAAATCCACAGAATATACATTCTTCCCAGCATCACATTACACCTACTCCAAAATTGACCACATATATGGAAGTAAAGCACTCCTCAGCAAATGAAAAACAACTGAAATCATAACAAACAGTCTCTCAGACCATAGTGCAATCAAGTTAGAACTCAGAATTCAGAAAATAACTCAGAACCGCACAGGTTCATGGAAACTGAACAACTGGCTCTTGAAGGTTGATTGGATAAACAAGAAATGAAGGCAGAAATAAGGAAGTTCTTCAAAACCAATGAGAACGAAGACGCAACGTAACAGAATCCCTGGGACACATTTAAAGCAGTCTGTTGAGGAAAATATATAGCAATAAGTGCCCACATGAGAAGAGTGGAGAGATCCAAAATTGACACCCTATCATCAAAATTGAAAGAGCTACAGGGGCACGATCAAAAAAGTTTAAGACCTAGCCAAAGACAAGAAAGAACTAAGATCAGAGCAGAACTGAAGGAGATAGAGACAAGAAAAACCCTTCAAAAAATCAATAAATCCAAGAGCTCGTTTTTCCAAAAGATCAACAAAATAGACAGACCACTAGCCAGACTGATAAAAAAGAAAAGAGACAACAACCAAATAGATGCAATAAAAAACGATAAAGGGGAAATCACCACAGATTCCACAGAAATTCAAACCATCATCAGAGAATACTACAAACAACTCTATGCACAGAAACTGGTAAACCAGGAAGAAATGGATAAATTCCTGGACACCTGTGTCCTCCCAAGCCTAAACCAGTAGGAAGGTGAAACTATTAATATACCAATAACAAGGTCTGAAGTTGAGGCAGCAATTAAGAGCCTACCACACAAAAAAAGCCCTGGTCCAGATGGGTTCACAGCCGAATTCTACCAGACACACAAAGAGGAGCTGGAACCATTCCTTCTAAAACTATTTCAAATAATTCAAAAAGAGGGAACCCTTTCCGAATCATTTTATGAGTCCAACATCATCCTGATACTAAAACCAGGCAGAGACTCAACAAGAAAAGAAAACTTCTGGCCAATACCCATGATGAACATAGATGCAAAAATCTTCTATAAAATACTGGCAAACCGATTGCAACAGCACATTAAAAAACATATCCATCATGATGAAGTTGAATTCACCCCAGGGATGCAAGGCTGGTTCAACATACGCAAGTCTATAAACGACATTCACCACATTAACAGAACCAAAAACAAAAACCACATGATTATCTCAATTGATGCAGAGAAGGCATTTGACAAAATTCAACAGCCCTTTATGCTAAAAACTCTCAATAAACTCGGTATTGATGGAACATATCTCAAAGTAATAAAAGCTATTTACGAAAAACCAACAGCCAATATCATCCTTAATGGGCAAAAACTGGAAGTATTCTTTTTGAAATATGAGACGAGACAAGGATGCCCTCTCTCACCACTCCTATTCAACATAGTACTGGAAGTTCTAGCCAGAGCAATCAGGCAAGAAAAAGAAATAAAGGGTATTCGAAAAGAAAAGGAGGGAGCCAAAGTGTCTCTACTCGCAGACGACATAATAGAATACCTAGAAAACCCCATCACCTCAGCCCAAAAACTCCTGAAACTGATAAGCAACTTCTGCAAAGTCTCAGGATATAAAATCAATGTGCAAAAATCACAAGCATTCCTATACACAAATAACAGACTTACAGAAAATTAAATAAAGAATGAACTGCCATTCACGATTGCTACAAAGAGAATAAAATACCTAGGAATACAGCTTACAAGGAACGTAAGGAACCTCTTCAAGGAAAACTGAAAACCACTGCTCAATGAAATAAGAGAGGACACAAACAAATGGAGTAACATTCCATGTCCATGGTTACGAAGAATCAATATCATGAAAATGGCTATACTGCCCAAAGTAATTTACACAATCAACGCTATCCCCATCAAGCTACCATTGAATTTCCTCACAGAACTGAAAAAAACCACCATGAACTTCATATGGAACCAAAAGAGAGCCCACATAGACAAGTCAATTCTAAGCAAAAAGAACACAGCGGGAGGCATCACACTACCAGACTTCACACTATACTACAAGGCTACAGTAATCAAAACAGCATGGTACTGGTACCAAAACAGAGATATAGAGCAATGGAACAGAACAGAGGCATCGGAGGCAAATCAACATATCTACAATTATATAATCTTTGAAAAAACAGACAAAACAAGCAATGGGGAAAGGATTTTCTGTTTAACAAATGGTGTTGGGAAAACTGGCTAGTCATGTGCAGAAAGCAGAACCTGGACCCCTTCCTAACACCTTACACTAGAATTAACGCCAGATGGATTAAAGACTTAAACATAAGACCTGGCACCATAAAAGCTCTAGAAGAAAATCTAGGCAGGACCATTCAGGATATAGGAGTAGGCAAGGACTTCATGAACAAAACACTAAAAGCATTGGCAACAAAAGCCAAAATAGACAAATGGGACCTAATCAAACTCCACAGCTTTTGCACAGCAAAAGAAACAGTCACTAGAGTGAATTGGCAACCAACCGTTTGGGAAAAAATCTTTGCAGTTTATCCAACTCACAAAGGGCTGATATCCAGAATTTACAAAGAAATCAAACAGATTTACAGGAAAAAAAACAAACAAGCCCATTCAAAAATGGGCAATGGATATGAACAGACACTTTAGAAAGAAGACATACATGAGGCCAACAAATACATGAAAAAATGCTCATCATCACTGGTCATTAGAGAGATGCAAATCAAAACCACATTGAGACAGCATCTCATGCCAGTTAGAATGGTGATCATTAAAAAATCAGGAGACAACAGATGCTGGAGAGGATGTGGAGAAATAGGAACTCTCTTATACTGTTTTGGGGAGTGTAAATTAGTTCAACCATTGTGGAATACAGTGTGGCGATTTCTCAAGGACCTAGAAATAGAAATTCCATTTGACCCAGCAATTCCATTACTGGTATATATCCAAAGGTCTATAAATCGTTCTACTATAAGGACAAATGCACACATATGTTCATTGCAGCACTGTTTACAATATCAAAGACCTGAAACTAACCCAAATGCCCATCGATGATAGACTGGACTGGGAAAATATGGCACATATACACCATGAAATATTATGCAGCAATCAAAAATGACGAGTTTATGTCCTTTGTAAGGACATGGATGCATCTGAAGAACATCATTCTCAGCAAACTGACAAAACAGAAAAGGAAATGCCACATATTCTCACTCATAGGCGGGTGAGAAAAATGAGAACACCTGGACACAGTTATGGGGGTACTACACACTGGGGTATACTGGGGGAAATAGGGAAGGGACAGTGGGGGGCGGGTGTTGGGGAGGGATAGCCTGGAGAGAAATGCCAAATGTGGATTAAGGGGAGAAAGGCAGCAAGACACACTGCCATGTGTGTACCTATACAACTATCTTGCACGTTCTGCACATGTACCCCAAAACCTAAAATTCAATAAATAAATAAATAAATACGAAATGCCAAAAAATAAAGGAGTGACCAAATAAAATAGATTCCTGACTATTTCACAGGTGTGCATTATTCAGTGAGGCATTCATTGAGTGTCCATATAAAACTATCCTGACCATTCCCCAGGTGTGTATCACTCAGTAAGGTACACAGAGAATGGCTGTATAAAATAGACTCTTGACTGTTCCATATGTGGGTATTATTCACTGAGGCTCTGAATGAGTGGCCATGTGATATAGACTCCTGACTATTTCACAAATGCATATTATCTACTGAACCTAAAAATGAGTGTCCAAATGAAATAGACTCCTGTCTACTCCACAGTTGTGCATTATTCAGCGAGGCTCTGAATGAATATCCATCGAGAATAGACTCCAAATTATTCTCCAGGTGTGTATTATTCAGTGAGGCTCTAAATATTTGTCCATATTAAGTATATTCCTTACTATCACACGGGTGAGTATTATACATTGAGGCTCTCAATATGTGTCTACATTAAATAGACTCCTGACTACTCCACAATATTCAGTGACACACCGAATGGGAGGCCACATGAAAAAGACACCTGAGTATGCCACAGGTGTGCGTTATTCAGTGAAACTCTGAATTAGGGGATAAAACAGAATCCTGATTATTTCCCCAGGTGTGTTTTTACAGTGAGGCTCTTAATGAGGAGCCATAGGAAAGGGACTTCTTTCTATTCTGCAGGTGTGAATTATTCAGTAATTCTCTGAATGAGTTTCCATAAGAAAGAGACTCCAGATTATATCACAAGTGTGTAATATGTGGTGAGGCTGTGAAAGAGTGGCCATATAAAACTGACTTATTATTACTCCACAGGTGTGCGTTATTCAGTGATTGTGTGAATCAGTAGCCATATGACATAGACTCCTAATTATTCTCCATGTTCCCATTATTTAAACAGGTTCTGTATGAGTGTGCATACCAAATATCCTGCTGACACTCCATCATGTGTGTATTCTTCAGTGATTCCCAAAATGAGAGGTCATATGAAATAGACTCCTGACTATCACACAGGTTTGTGTTATTCAGGGAGGCACTTATTTCATGGCTCTCTTAAACAGTGACTTGACTACTGCATAGAAGTTTATTATTTAACTGAAGCACTGAATGAGAGGCCATATAAATTAGACACCTGGCTATTGCACATTGTGAATTATTGTATAAGGCTCTGAATGAGTGGTAGTATGGAATAGAATCCTTATGATTCCTCAGGTTTGTATCATTCAGTGAGGCACTGAATGAGTGGCCATATAAAAGAGGATCCATTCTATAACCATGGTGTGCTTTATTCACTGAGGCTCTTAATGAATGGCTATATAAACAAGACTCATAACTCTTTCTTAGTTGTGTATTTTTGAATGAGACTCTGTATAAGTGGGCATAAAAAAGAGACTCCTGGCTATTGCCCAGGTGTGCATTATTTACCGAGACCCTGAATCTGTAGACATTTGAAGTGGACTCGTAACTGTTTCCAAGGGGTGTATTATTCACTGAGGCCCAGAACGAGTGGCCATATAAAAGAGATTCCAGATTATTCAGATATACACATTGTTCAATTAAATACTGAAAGAGTGGCCATATGGAATAGACTCCAATTTACCCCACAGGTGTGTGTTAGTTTTTGATATTCCAAAGAAATTACCATATAAAATAGACTACTGTTTATTCCCCACATGTGCAGTATTCGAAGAGATTCTGTATCAGTGTTCATATGAAATAGCCTCCTGACAATCATTCATGTGTGTAATATTCAGAGAGATGCTTAATTCGGGGCACCTTAAATAGGGTCCTGACTACTCTACAGCTGTTTATTATGCACTGAAGCTCTGAATAAGAGGCCGTATGACATACACTCCTGACTATTGTCCCATTGTGCATTATTCAGTAATGCTGTGATTGAGTGGCCATATGGCATGGACACTGACTATTCACCAGTTGTGTATCATTCAGTGATATTTTGAATGAGTGACCAAATAAATAGACTTTTGACTCTTGACCTATGGTGCATTATTTAGTAAAGCTCTGAATGAGTGTTCCTATGGAATAGAGTCCTGAAGATTCCCTGGTGTGTATCATTCAGAGAGATACTGAATATGTGGACACATGAAACAGGATCCTGACTATTACCGTGGTTTGCATTATTCACTGTGGCTCTGGGTTTCCATATAAAATAGACTCCTAATATTCAAAGAGTATTCCTCATATGTGCATTATCGCTGATTCTCTGAGTGACCACATGAAATAGACTCCAGACTATTTCATAAGTGTTTAATATCCTGTGAAGCTGTGAAAGAGTGGCCACATCAAACAGAGTTCTTATTGCTCCACATGTGTGCATTATTCACTGATAGTCTGAGTGAGTAGCCATTTGATATGGACTCCTAATTATTCTCCATGTGTGCATTATTCAAACAGGTTCTGCATGAGTGTGCATAACAAATAGACTCCTTACACTTTCCTAGCTGTGTATTCTTAATTTATTCCCAGAATGAGAGATCATATGAAATAGACTCCTGACTATTACCAAGGTGTGTATTATTCAGGGAGGCACTTAAATCATGGCTACCATATACAGGGTCCTGTCTACTCCAGAGAAGTTTATTATTCACTGAAGCTCTAAATGAGAGGCCATGTAAAAGAATCACCTGACTATTGCCTCGTTGTGAATTATTCAATAAGGCTCTGAATGAGTGGCAGTATAAAACAGAGTCCTGATGATTCTGTAGGTATCATTCACTGTGGCACTGAATGAGCGGTTATATGAGAGAGGTTCCAGACTATTACCCATGTGTGCATTATTCACTGAGGATCTAAATAGGTGGCTATATGAAGTAGACTCTTATATCTTCTGCAGGTGTGTATTTTAGAATTAGACTCTGAATAAGGAAGCATAAAAAGGAGACTCCCATCTATTGAACACGTGTTCATTATTTAAAGAGACTCTGAATGTGTAGCCATTTTAAGTAAACTCCAGAGTGTCACCCAGGTGTGTATCATTCAGGGAAGTGCTTAATTTTTGGCTATCTTAAATAGTGTCATGACTACTCCACAGGTGTTTTTTGTTCACTGAAGCTCCAAAGGAGAGGCCAAATAAAATAGACTCCTGACTATTGCCCACTTGTGCATTATTCAGTAAGGCTCTGAATGAATGGTCCAATGGAACAGAATCCTGATGATACTCCGGTGTGTCATTCAGTGAGATACTGAATCAATGGTCATATGAAACAGGATCCTGACTATTACCGTGGTGTGCATTATTCACTGATTCTCTGAGTGGCCATAAGAAATAGACTCCTGACTATTTCTCAGTAGTGTATTATTTTGGGGGTTCCTAATAACTCACCATATAAAATAGATATCTGATTATTTTACAAGTGTGTAGTATTCATGGAAATTATGAATTGGGGGTAATATAAATTAGTATCCTCAGTATTCCACATACATGCATGATTCACTAAGGCCCATAATGATTGTTTATATTAAATAGAATTTTGACTATTCACAAGCTTTGTATCATTCAGTGAGGCTCTGAATAATTCGCCATATGAGACGGTCTCCGGAGTACTCAACATTTATGAATAATTCACTGAGCCTCTGAATGAGTGGCCATGTGAAATACACCCCTGACTGTTTTACAATTGTGTACTATTCAGTGAGGCACAAAATGAGTGTCCCTATGAAACAGACCTCTTAGTAATCGACAGATGTGCATTATTCACTGAGGGGCTGAATGTGAGGGCATAAGCAATAGACTCCTGATTATTTCCTTGGTGTGCATGATTCAATGAGGCTCCAAATATGTAGCAATTTGGAGTGGATTCCTCACAATTTTCTATGTGTGTGTTATTCACAGAGTCCCTGAATGCATTCTGATTCATAATAGACTCTTGAGAATTCTCCAGATGTGCACTATTCCATAAGGCTTTTAATGAGTAGCCACATGAAACACACTCCCCAATATATTCTAGGTGTGTATTATTCACTGAGACTCTGAAAGAGTGACCAAATGAAATAGACTCCTGATTATTCCACAGGTGTGCATTATTCAGTGAGGCACTCATTGAGTGTTCATATAAACTGTCCTGACTATTCCCCAAGTGTGTACCACTCAGTAAGGTACTGATAGAGTGGCCATATAAAATAGACTCTTGAATATTCCCCAAGTGTGTATTATTCACTGAGGCTCTGAATGAGTGGCCATATGAAATAGACTCCTGACTATTTCACAGGTGCATATTATCCACTGAGGCTAAGATTGAGTGCCCAAATGAAATAGAATCATGGCTACTCCACAGGTGTGCATTATTCACCGAGGCTATGAATGAATGTCCATCGGAAATAGACTCCAAATTATTCTCCAGGTGTGTATTATTCACTCAGGCTCTGAATATGTGTCTACATGAAATAGACCCCTGACTACTCCACATTATTCAGTGACACTCCGAATGAGAGGGCACATGAAAAAGAAACCTGACTATTCCACAGGTGTGCGTTATTCAGCTAGACTCTGAATGAGGGGATAAATAAGGATCCTGACTATTTCCCTAGATGTGTACATTCAGTGAGTCTCTCAATGAGTAGCCATAAGAAAGGGACATCTCACTGTTCCGCAGGTGTGCATCATTCAGTAATTATCTGAATGAGTTGCCATAAGACATAGAGTCTAGATTATATCACAATTGTGAAATATGCGGTGAGGCTGTGAAAGAGCGGCCATATGAAACAGACTTCTTATTACTCCACAGGTGGGCGTTATTCACTGATTGCATGAATCAGTAGCCATATGGCATAGATTCCTTATTATTTATATGTTTGCATTATTTAAACAGGTTCTCTATGAGTATGCATACCAAATATCCTGCTGACACTTCATCATGTGTTTATTCTTCAGTGATTCTCAGAATGAGAGGTCATATGAAATAGACTGCTAATTATCACCCAGGTGTGTACCATTCAGGGCGGCACTTAATTCATGGCTCTCTTTAACAGTGACTTGAGTACTCCATAGAAGTTTATTATTTAACTGAAGCACTGAATGAGAGGCCATATAAAATAGACACCTGACTCTTACCTGTTGTGAATTATTTTATAAGGCTCTGAATGAGTGGTAGTATGGAATAGAATTATTTTGATTCCCCAGGTTTACATCATTCCATGAGACACGGAGTGAGTGGTCTTATAAAAGAGGATCCAGACTATAACCCTGGTGTGCATTATTCACTGAAGCTCTAAATGAGTGGCTCTATGAAGTAGACTCTTAACACTTCCTTAGGTGTGTATTATTGATTGAGACTCTGAATAAGTGGGCATAAAAAAGGGACTCCTGGCTATTGCCCAGGTGAGCATTATTTACAGAGACCCTGAGTGTGTAGACATTTGCAGTAGACTCTTGACTGTTTCCAAGGGGTGTATTATTCACTGAGGCCCTGAACTTGTGGCCATATTAAAGAAATCCTGACTATTCAGATATACATATTATTCACTGAAACACTGAAAGAGTGGCCATATGAAATAGACCACATTTTACTCCACAGCTTTGCCTTATTCTTTGATATTTCAAATGAATCACCATATAAAACAGACTAGTGTTTATTCCCCACATGTGCAATATTTGAAGAGGTTCTGTATGTGTGTCCATATCAAATAAACTCCTGACAATCACTTATGTGTGTATCATTCAGGGAGGTGCTTAATTTGGGACTATTTTAAATAGAATCCAGACTACTCCACAACTGTTTATCATGCACTGAAGCTCTGAATATAGGCCATTTGAAATAGATTCCTGACTATTGCCCCAGTGTGCATTATTCGGTAATGTTGTGATTGAGTGGCCATATGACATGGACTCTGACTATTTCACTGTTGTGTATCATTCAGTGAGTTTCTGAAGAAGTGACCATATAATATAGACTCCTGACTATATCATCTTGACTATTTATCAGCTGTGCATTTTCTACTGAGTCACTGGGTGAACAGTCATATCAAATAGACTCCATTGTATTCCCCAGGTGTGCATCATTCAGTAAGTCTCTGAATAAGTGGATACGTTAAATAGAATCCTGAGTATTTCCCAGGTATATATAATTCTTCACTGAGTTTCTGAATGAGTGGCCATGTGAAATACACTCCTGACATTTCCATAGGTTTGTATTTTTCAGTGAGGCTCTGAATGAGTGGCCATAGGAAAGCGACTACTGAATACTTCTCAGGCGTGCATTTTTATGTTCGGCTCTAAATGAGTGGCTATACGACACAGAAACTTGACTTTTCCCAAAGTGTATGTTATTCAGTGAGGCTCTGAATATGTGGCTGTATAAAATAGAATTCTGACTACAATACAGGTGTTCCTTATTCAGTGAAGTTCTGAAGGAGAGGCCATGAGTAATACCGTCCTGAGTATTCCCCAGATATGCATTATTCACTGAGGATCTGAAACGTTGGCCATATAAAATAGTCTCCTGACTAGTCCACAGGTGTGTATGATTTAATGAGTCTTTGAATTACTGGCCATATAAAATAGACTTCTGACTATTCTCCAGGGGTGTATTATTGACTCAGACTCTGAATATATAGGCATATGGAATAGACTACTGACTATTCCAAAGTTTTGCATTACTCACCCAGGCTTTGATTTTGTGGCCATATAAAATAGACTAGTGTCTATTCCACAGTCATGCATTATTCACTGAGGCTGTAAATGAGTTGCCATATAAAGCAGACTTCTATCTCTTCTTCAAGTGTGTATTACTCAGTGAGGCTCTCCTTGTGTGATCATATGAAACAGGATAATGTCTATCTCAAATATTTTTATTATTCAGTGAATCTCTGAATGACTGGCTTTATGAAATTGATGGCTGAGTACTGTACATTTGTGCATTTTTTTTCTTTTACTGCATGCATATTTTATTCTAAATACTATCCTAGGTGATTAGACATTATATCTTAATATTTTTAATTTTTATTGCATTATAGGTTTTGGGGTACATGTGCAGAACGTGCAAGATAGTTGCATAGGTACACACATAGCAGTGTGTTTTGCTGCCTTCCTCCCCTTCACCCACACTTGGCATTCATCCCCAGGCTATCCATCCCCAGCCCCCGCTGTCCCTCCCCCACTTCCCCCAATAGACCCCAGTGTATAGTAGACCGCCTCTCTGTGTCCATGTGTTCTCATTTTTCTCACCCACGTATGAGTGAGTATATGCAGTATTTCTTTTTCTGTTCGTGTGTCAGTTTGCTGAGGATGATGTTCTCCAGATTCATCCATGTCCTTACAAAGGACACAAACTCATCATTTTTGATTGCTGCATAATATTCCATGGTGTATATGTGCCACATTTTCCCAGTCCAGTCTATCATCGATGGGCATTTGGGTTGGTTCCAGGTCTTTGCTATTGTAAACAGTGCTGCAATGAACATTCGTGTGCATGTGTCCTTATAGTAGAAAGATTTATAGTCTTTTGGATAGATACCCAGTAATGGGATTGCTGGGTCAAATGGAATTTCTATTTCTAGGTCCCTGAGGAATCGCCACACTGTCTTCCACAATGGTTGAACTAATTTACACTCCCACCAACAGTATAAGAGTGTTCATATTTCTTCACATCCTCTCCAGCATCTGCTGTCTCCAGATTTTTTAATGATCGCCACTCTAACTGGTGTGAGATGATATCTCAATGTGGTTTTGATTTGCATCTCTAATGACCAATGATGATGAGCACTTTTTCATATGTTTGTTGGCCTCATGTATGTCTTCTTTTGTAAAGTTTCTGTTCATATCCTTTGCCCATTTTTGAATGGGCTTGTTTGTTTTTTTTCTGTAAATCTGTTTGAGTTCTTTGTAAATTCTGGATATCAGCCCTTTGTCAGATGTGTAAACTGCAAAGATTTTTTCCCATTCTGATGGTTGCCGATTCACTCTAGTGACTGTTTCTTTTGCCGTGCAGAAGCTGTGGAGTTTGATTAGGTCCCATTTGTCTATTTTGGCCTTTGTTGCCAATGCTTTTGGTGTTTTGTTTATGAAGTCCTTGCCTACTCCTATGTCCTGAACGGATTTGCCTAGATTTTCTTCTGGGGTTTTTATGGTGTCAGGTCTTACGTTTAAGTCTTTAATCCATCTGGAGTGAATTTTAGTGTAATATGTCAGAAAGGGGTCCAGTTTCTGCTTTCTGCACATGGCTAGCCAGTTTTCCCAACACCATTTATTAAATAGGGAATCCTTTCCCCATTGCCTGTTTTTGTCTGGTTTATCAAAGATAATATGGTTGTAGATATGTTGTGTTGCCTCCGATGCTTCTGTTCTGTTCCATTGGTCTAGATCTCTGTTTTGGTTCCAGTACCATGCTGTTTTGATTACTGTAGCCTTGTAGTATACTTTGAAGTCTGGTAGCGTGATGCCTCCCGCTGTGTTCTTTTTGCTTAGAATTGACTTGGCTCTGCAAGCTCTTTTTTGGTTCCATATGAAATTCATGGTGGTTTTTTCCAGTTCTGTGAAGAAATTTAATGGTAGTTTGATGGGGATAGCATTGAATGTGTAAATTACTTTGGGCAGTACAGCCATTTTCACAATATTGATTCTTCCTAACCACGAACATGGAATTTTTCTCCATCTGTTTGTGTCCTCTCTTATTTCGTTGAGCAGTTGTTTGTAGTTTTCCTTAAAGAGGTCCCTTACATTCCTAGTGAGTTGTATTTTTAGGTATTTTATTTTCTTTGTAGCAATTGTGAATGGCAGTTTGTTCTTAATTTGGTCCTCTTTAAGTCTGTTATTGGTGTATAGGAATGCTTGTGATTTTTGCACATTGATTTTATATCCTGAGACTTTGCTGAAGTTGCTTATTAGTTTCCGGAGTCTCTGGGCTGAGGTGATGGGGTTTAGGTTTGTACTATTCACTGTTTTTCTGAAAGAGTGACCAAATGAAACAGATTCCTGACTCTTCCACAGTTGTGCATTATTCAGTGAGGCACTGAATGAGTGGCCATATGAAATAGACTCCAAATTATTCTCCAGGTGTGTATTATTCAGTGAAGCTCTGAATATGTGTCTACATGAAATAGACTCCTGACTACTCCACAGGTGTGCATTATTCAGTAATTCTCTGAATGAGTGGCCATATGAAATAGACTCCAAATTATTCTCCAGGTGTGTATTATTCACTGAGGCTCTGAATGAGTGGCCATATGAAATAGACTCCTGACTACTCCACATTATTCAGTGAGGCTCTGAATATGTGTCTACATGAAATAGACTCCAAATTATTCTCCAGGTGTGTATTATTCAGTGAGGCTCTGAATATGTGTCTACATGAAATAGACTCCAAATTATTCTCCAGGTGTGTATTATTCACTAAGGATCTGAATGAGGGGCATTTGAAATAGACTCCTGACTACTCCACAGGTGTGCATTATTCAGTGAGGCACTGAATGAGTGGCCATATGAAATAGACTCCAAATTATTCTCCAGGTGTGTATTATTCAGTGAGGCACTGAATGAGTGGCCATATGAAATAGACTCCAAATTATTCTCCAGGTGTGTATTATTCACTAAGGATCTGAATATGTGGCCATATTAATTGGATTCCTTACTGTCACACGGTTTTGTATTATTCACTGAGGCTCTGAATATGTGGCCATATTAATTGGATTCCTTACTGTCACACGGTTTTGTATTATTCACTGAGGCTCTGAATATGTGGCCATATTAATTGGATTCCTTACTGTCACACGGTTTTGTATTATTCACTGATTCTCTGAGTGGCCATATGAAATAGACTCCTATCACCCAGGTGTGTATTATTCACTAAGGATCTGAATGAGGGGCATTTGAAATAGACTCTGACTATTTCACAGGTGTGCATTATTCAGTAATTCACTGAATGAGTGGCCATATGAAATAGACTCCTATCACCCAGGTGTGTATCATTCAGTGAGGCTCTGAATATGTGGCCATATTAATTGGATTCCTTACTGTCACACGGTTTTGTATTATTCACTGAGGCTCTGAATGAGTGGCCATATGAAATAGACTCCAAATTATTCTCCAGGTGTGTATTATTCACTAAGGATCTGAATGAGGGGCATTTGAAATAGACTCTGACTATTTCACAGGTGTACATTATTCAGTAATTCACTGAATGAGTGGCCATAAGAAATAGACTCCAAATTATTCTCCAGGTGTGTATTATTCAGTGAGGCACTGAATGAGTGGCCATATGAAATAGACTCTGACTATTTCACAGGTGTGCATTATTCACTGAGGCTCTGAATAAATATTTATCAGAAATAGACTCCAAATTATTCTCCAGGTGTGTATTATTCACTGAAACACTGAAAGAGTGGCCATATGAAATAGACTCTGACTATTTCACAGGTGTACATTATTCAGTAATTCTCTGAATGAGTGGCCATATGAAATAGACTCCTGACTATTTCCCCATGTGTGTACATTCAGTGAGGCTCTGAATATGTGGCCATATTAATTGGATTCCTTACTGTCACACGGTTTTGTATTATTCACTGAGGCTCTGAATATGTGGCCATATTAATTGGATTCCTTACTGTCACACGGTTTTGTATTATTCACTGAGGCTCTGAATATGTGGCCATATTAATTGGATTCCTTACTGTCACACGGTTTTGTATTATTCACTGAGGCTCTGAATATGTGGCCATATTAATTGGATTCCTTACTGTCACACGGTTTTGTATTATTCACTAAGGATCTGAATGAGGGGCATTTGAAATAGACTCTGACTATTCCCCAGGTGTGTATTATTCACTGAAACACTGAAAGAGTGGCCATATAAAATAGACTCCTGACTACTCCACATTATTCAGTGAGGCTCTGAATATGTGGCCATATTAATTGGATTCCTTACTGTCACACGGTTTTGTATTATTCACTGAGGCTCTGAATATGTGGCCATATTAATTGGATTCCTTACTGTCACACGGTTTTGTATTATTCACTGAGGCTCTGAATATGTGTCTACAGGAAACAGACTCCTGACTATTTCCCCATGTGTGTACATTCAGTGAGTCTCTCAATGTGTAGACATAGGAAAGAGACATTTGACTATTTCACAGGTGTGCATTATTCAGTGAAGCTCTGAATATGTGGCCATATTAATTGGATTCCTTACTGTCACACGGTTTTGTATTATTCACTGAGGCTCTGAATATGTGGCCATATTAATTGGATTCCTTACTGTCACACGGTTTTGTATTATTCACTGAGGCTCTGAATGAGTGGCCATATAAAATAGACTCCTGACTATTTCCCCATGTGTGTACATTCAGTGAGGCTCTGAATGAGTGGCCATATGAAATAGACTCCAAATTATTCTCCAGGTGTGTATTATTCAGTGAAGCTCTGAATATGTGTCTACAGGAAACAGACTCCTGACTATTTCACAGGTGTGCATTATTCACTGAGGCTCTGAATATGTGGCCATATTAATTGGATTCCTTACTGTCACACGGTTTTGTATTATTCACTGAGGCTCTGAATGAGTGGCCATATAAAATAGACTCCTGACTATTTCACAGGTGTGCATTATTCACTGAGGCTCTGAATGAGTGGCCATATGAAATAGACTCCAAATTATTCTCCAGGTGTGTATTATTCACTGAGGCTCTGAATGAGTGGCCATATGAAATAGACTCCTGACTATTCCACAGGTGTGCATTATTCAGTGAGGCACTGAATGAGTGGCCATATAAAATAGACTCCTGACTATTCCCCAGGTGTGTATCATTCAGTGAGGCACTGAATGAGTGGCCATATAAAATAGACTCCTGACTATTCCCCAGGTGTGTATTATTCACTGAGGCTCTGAATGAGTGGCCATATGAAATAGACTCCTGACTATTTCACAGGTGTGCATTATTCACTGAGGCTCTGAATGAGTGGCCATATGAAATAGACTCCTGACTACTCCACAGGTGTGCATTATTCACTGAGGCTCTGAATGAGTGGCCATAAGAAATAGACTCCAAATTATTCTCCAGGTGTGTATTATTCACTGAGGCTCTGAATATGTGTCTACATGAAATAGACTCCTGACTACTCCACATTATTCAGTGACTCTACGAATGAGAGGCCATATAAAATAGACACCTGACTATTTCACAGGTGTGCATTATTCAGTGAGACTCTGAATAAGTGGCTATATTAAATAGAATCCTGACTATTTCACAGGTGTGCATTATTCACTGAGGCTCTGAATGAGTGGCCATATGAAATAGACTCCTGACTACTCCACAGGTGTGCATTATTCACTGAGGCTCTGAATAAATATTTATCAGAAATAGACTCCAAATTATTGTCCAGGTGTGTATTATTCAGTGAAGCTCTGAATATGTGGCCATATTAATTGGATTCCTTACTATCACACGGTTCTGTATTATTCACTGAGGCTCTGAATATGTGTCTACAGGAAACAGACTCCTGACTACTCCACATTATTCAGTGACTCTACGAATGAGAGGCCACATGAAAAAGACATCTGACTATTCCAAAGGTGAGCATTATTCAGGGAGACTCTGAATTAAAAGATAAAACCGAATCCTGACTATTTCACAGGTGTGCATTATTCAGTGAGGCTCTGAATGAGTGGCCATATGAAATAGACTCTGACTATTCCCCAGGTGTGCATTATTCAGTAATTCTCTGAATGAGTGGCCATAAGAAATAGACTCCTGACTATTTCACAGGTGTGCATTATTCAGTGAGGCTCTGAATGAGTGGCCATATGAAATAGACTCCTGACTACTCCACAGGTGTGCATTATTCACTGATTGTGTGAATCAGTAGCCATATGACATAGACTCCTAATTATTCTCCATTTTGCATTATTTAAACAGGTTCTGTATGAGTGTGCATACCAAATATCCTGCTGACACTCCGTCATGTGTGTATTCTTCAGTGATTTCCAGAATGAGAGGTCATATGAAATAGACTCCTGACTATCACCCAGGTGTGTATCATTCAGGAGGCACTTAATTCGTGGCTCTCTTAAACAGTGACCTGACTACTCCATAGAAGTTTATTATTTAACTGAAGCACTGAATGAGAGGCCATATAAAATAGACACCTGACTATTTCCCGTTGTGAATTATTCTATAAGGCTCTGAATGAGTGGTAGTATGGAATAGAATTATTTTGATTCCCCAGGTTTACATCATTCCATGAGACACGGAATGAGTGGTCTTATAAAAGGGATCCAGACTATAACCCTGGTGTGCATTATTCACTGAAGCTCTAAATGAGTGGCTCTATGAAGTAGACTCTTAACTTCCTTAGGTGTGTATTATTGATTGAGACTCTGAATAAGTGGGCATAAAAGGGACTCCTGGCTATTGCCCAGGTGAGCATTATTACAGAGACCCTGAGTGTGTAGACATTTGCAGTAGACTCTTGACTGTTTCAAGGGTGTATTATTCACTGAGGCCCTGAACTTTGGCCATATGAAAGAAATCTGACTATTCAGATATACATATTATTCACTGAAACACTGAAAGAGTGGCCATATGAAATAGACCCCATTTTACTCCACAGTTGTGCGTTATTCTTTGATATTCCAAACGAATCACCATATAAAATAGACTACTGTTTATTCCCCACATGTGCAGTATTCGAAGAGGTTCTGTATGTGTGTCCATATCAAATAAACTCCTGACAATCACTTATGTGTGTATCATTCAGGGAGGTGCTTAATTTGGGGCTATTTTAAATAGAATCCAGACTACTCCACAACTGTTTATTATGCACTGAAGCTCTGAATAATAGGCCATTTGAAATAGATTCCTGACTATTGCCCCATTGTGCATTATTCGGTAATGCTGTGATTGAGTGGCCATATGACATGGACTCTGACTATTTCTCTGTTGTGTATCATTCAGTGAGTTTCTGAATGAGTGACCATATAAAATAGACTCCTGACTATATCCTCTTGACTATTCTCAGCTGTGCATTTTCTACTGAGTCACTGGGTGAACAGTCATATCAAATAGACTCCATTGTATTCCCCAGGTGTGCATCATTCAGTAAGTCTCTGAATAAGTGGCTACATTAAATAGAATCCTGAGTATTTCCCAGGTATATATAATTCTTCACTGAGTTTCTGAATGAGTGGCCATGTGAAATACACTCCTGACATTTCCATAGGTTTGTATTATTTAGTGAGGCTCTGAATGAGTGGCCATAGGAAAGCGACTACTGAATACTCCTCAGGCGTGCATTTTTATGTTCGGCTCTAAATGAGTGGCTATACGACACAGAAACTTGACTTTTCCCAAAGTGTATGTTATTCAGTGAGGCTCTGAATATGTGGCTGTATAAAATAGAATTCTGACTACAATACAGGTGTTCCTTATTCAGTGAAGTTCTGAAGGAGAGGCCATGAGTAATACCGTCCTGAGTATTCCCCAGATATGCATTATTCACTGAGGCTCTGAAACTTTGGCCATATGAAATAGTCTCCTGACTAGTCCACAGGTGTGTATAATTTAATGAGTCTTTGAATTACTGGCCATATAAAATAGACTTCTGACTATTCTCCAGGGTGTATTATTGACTCAGACTCTGAATATAGGCATATGAATAGACTACTGACTATTCCAAAGTTTTGCATTACTCACCCAGGCTTTGATTTTGTGGCCATATAAAATAGACTAGTGTCTATTCCACAGTCATGCATTATTCACTGAGGCTGTAAATGAGTTGCCATATAAAGCAGACTTCTGACTATTCCCCAGGTGTGTATTACTCAGTGAGGCTCTCCTTGTGTGATCATATGAAACAGGATATGTCTATCTCAAATATTTTATTATTCAGTGAATCTCTGAATGACTGGCTTTATGAAATTGACTGCTGAGTACTGTACATTTGTGGTATTCAGGCATATTTTTCTAAATACTATGGGTGATTAGACATTATATCTTACTATTTTTAATTTTGTGCATTATAGGTTTGGGGTACATGTGCAGAACTGCAAGATAGTTGCAATACACACATAGCAGTGTGTTTTTGCCTTCCTTTCACCACACTTGGCATTCATAGGCTAATAAGCTGTTATTAATAGACCCCAGTGTATAATGAGACTCTCTGTGTCCATGTGTTCTCATTTTCTCACCCACGTATGAGTGAGTATATGCAGTATTTCTTTTTCTGTTCGTGTGTCAGTTTGCTGAGGATGATGTTCTCCAGATTCATCCATGTCCTTACAAAGGACACAAACTCATCATTTTTGATTGCTGCATAATATTCCATGGTGTATATGTGCCACATTTTCCCAGTCCAGTCTATCACCGATGGGCATTTGGGTTGGTTCCAGGTCTTTGCTATTGTAAACAGTGCTGCAATGAACATTCGTGTGCATGTGTCCTTATAGTAGAAAGATTTATAGTCTTTTGGATAGATACCCAGTAATGGGATTGCTGGGTCAAATGGAATTTCTATTTCTAGGTCCCTGAGGAATCGCCACACTGTCTTCCACAATGGTTGAACTAATTTACACTCCCACCAACAGTATAAGAGTGTTCGTATTTCTCCACATCCTCTCCAGCATCTGCTGTCTCCAGATTTTTTAATGATCGCCACTCTAACTGGTGTGAGATGATATCTCAATGTGGTTTTGATTTGCATCTCTCTAATGACCAATGATGATGAGCACTTTTTCATATGTTTGTTGGCCTCATGTATGTCTTCTTTTGTAAAGTTTCTGTTCATATCCTTTGCCCATTTTTGAATGGGCTTGTTTGTTTTTTCTGTAAATCTGTTTGAGTTCTTTGTAAATTCTGGATATCAGCCCTTTGTCAGATGTGTAAACTGCAAAGATTTTTCCCATTCTGATGGTTGCCGATTCACTCTAGTGACTGTTTCTTTTGCCGTGCAGAAGCTGTGGAGTTTGATTAGGTCCCATTTGTCTATTTTGGCCTTTGTTGCCAATGCTTTTGGTGTTTTGTTTATGAAGTCCTTGCCTACTCCTATGTCCTGAACGGATTTGCCTAGATTTTCTTCTGGGGTTTTTATGGTGTCAGGTCTTACGTTTAAGTCTTTAATCCATCTGGAGTGAATTTTAGTGTAATATGTCAGAAAGGGGTCCAGTTTCTGCTTTCTGCACATGGCTAGCCAGTTTTCCCAACACCATTTATTAAATAGGAATCCTTTCCCATTGCCTGTTTTTGTCTGGTTTATCAAAGATAATATGGTTGTAGATATGTTGTGTTGCCTCGATGCTTCTGTTCTGTTCCATTGGTCTAGATCTCTGTTTTGGTTCCAGTACCATGCTGTTTTGATTACTGTAGCCTTGTAGTATACTTTGAAGTCTGGTAGCGTGATGCCTCCGCTGTGTTCTTTTGCTTAGAATTGACTTGGCTCTGCAAGCTCTTTTTGGTTCCATATGAAATTCATGGTGGTTTTCAGTTCTGTGAAGAAATTTAATGGTAGTTTGATGGGGATAGCATTGAATGTGTAAATTACTTTGGGCAGTACAGCCATTTTCACAATATTGATTCTTCCTAACCACGAACATGGAATTTTTCTCCATCTGTTTGTGTCCTCTCTTATTTCGTTGAGCAGTTGTTTGTAGTTTTCCTTAAAGAGGTCCCTTACATTCCTAGTGAGTTGTATTTTTAGGTATTTTATTTTCTTTGTAGCAATTGTGAATGGCAGTTTGTTCTTAATTTGGTCCTCTTTAAGTCTGTTATTGGTGTATAGGAATGCTTGTGATTTTTGCACATTGATTTTATATCCTGAGACTTTGCTGAAGTTGCTTATTAGTTTCCGGAGTCTCTGGGCTGAGGTGATGGGGTTTAGGTTTGTACTATTCACTGTCTGAAGAGTGACCAAATGAAACAGATTCCTGACTCTTCCACAGGTGTGCATTATTCAGTGAAGCTCTGAATATGTGGCTATATGAAATAGAATCCTGACTATTCCCCAGGTGTGTACCAGTCAGTAAGGAACTGAGAGTGGCCATATAAAATAGACTTTTGAATTTTCCCCAAGTGTGTATTATTCACTAAGGATCTGAATGAGGGGGCATATGAAATAGACTCTTGACTATTTCAAAGGTACATATTATCCACTGAGGCTAGGAATCAGTTTCCAAATGAAATAAACTCCTGACTCCTCCACAGGTGTGCATTATTCACTGAGGCTCTGAATAAATATTTATCAGAAATAGACTCCAAATTATTCTCCAGGTGTGTATTATTCAGTGAAGCTCTGAATATGTGGCCATATTAATTGGATTCCTTACTGTCACACGGTTTTGTATTATTCACTGAGGCTCTGAATATGTGTCTACAGGAAACAGACTCCTGACAACTCCACATTATTCAGTGACTCTACGAATGAGAGGCCACATGAAAATGTCATCTGACTATTCCAAAGGTGAACATTATTCATAGAGACTCTGAATTAAAAGATAAAACAGAATCCTGACTATTTCCCCATGTGTGTACATTCAGTGAGTCTCTCAATGTGTAGACATAGGAAAGAGACATTTGACTATTTCACAGGTGTACATTATTCAGTAATTCACTGAATGAGTGGCCATAAGAAATAAACTCCAGATTATATTACGTTTGTTATATGAGGTGAGGCTGTGAAAGAGTGGCCATATAAAGCAGAATTCTTATTATTTACTGGTGTGTGTTATTCACTGATTGTGTGAATCAGTAGCCATATGACATGGACTCCTAATTATTCTCCATTTTTGCATTATTTAAACAGGTTCTGTATGAGTGTGCATACCAAATATCCTGCTGACACTCCGCTTTGTGTGTATTCTTCAGTGATTTCCAGAATGAGAGGTCATATGAAATAGACTCCTATCACCCAGGTGTGTATCATTCAGGAGGAACTTAATTCGTGGCTCTCTTAAACAGTGACCTGACTACTCCATAGAAGTTTATTATTTAACAGAAGCACTGAATGAGAGGCCATATAAAATAGACACCTGACTATTTCCCATTGTGATTTATTCTATAAAGTTCTGAATGAGTGGTAGTATGAAATAGAATCCTTATGATTCCCCAGGTTTGTGTCATTCAGTGAGGCACTGAATGAGTGGTCATATAAAGAGGCTCCAGACTATAACTCTGGTGTGCATTATTCACTGAGGCTCTAATTGAGTGGCTAGATAATAAACTAGACTCATAACTCTTTCTTAGGTGTGTA
Source organism: Saguinus midas (assembly GCA_021498475.1). Classification (NCBI taxonomy): domain Eukaryota; kingdom Metazoa; phylum Chordata; class Mammalia; order Primates; family Cebidae; genus Saguinus; species Saguinus midas. Next base: position 32,810,428 of record CM038404.1, on the reverse strand, counting down.
TTATTGAATGAGACTCTGAATAAGTGGTCATAAAAACGAGACTCCTGGCTATTGCCCAGGTGTGCATTATTTACAAAGACCCTGAATGTGTAGACATTTGAAGTGGACTCGTGACTGTTTCCAAGGCGTTTATTATTCACGGAGGCCCTGAAGGAGTGGGCATATAAATGAGATTCCTGACTATTAAGATATGCATATTATTCACAGAAACACTGAAAGAGTGGCCATATGAAACAGACCCCATTTTACTCCACAGGTATGCGTTATTCCTTGATATTCCAAACGAATCACCATATGAAATAGACTAGTGTTTATTCCCCACATGTGCAGTATTCAAAGAGGTTCTGTATGAGTGTCCATATTAAATAGCCTTCTGAGAATCTCTTATGTGTGTATCATTCATGGAGGTGCTTAGTTTGGAATTACCTTAAATAGGGTGCTGACAACTCCACAGCTGTTTATTATGCACTGAAGCTCTGAATAAGAGGCCATATGAAATAGACTCCTGACTATTGCCCCATTGTGCATTATTCCATAATGCTCTGATTGAGTGGTTATATGGCATGGACTCTGACTATTCCCCAGTTGTCTATTATTCATTGAGTTTCTGAATGAGTGATCATATAAAATAGACTCCTGGATATATCCTCTTGACTATTTCTCAGCTGTGCATTTTCCACTGAGGCACTGGGTGAGCAGTCATATCAAATAGTCTCCAGACTATTCCCCAGGTGTGCATTATTCAGTGAGTCTCCGAATAAGTGGCTATATTAAATAGAATCCTGAGTATTCCCCAGGTATATATAATTCTACACTGAGGTTCTGATTGAGTGGTCATTTGAAATACACTGCTGACTTTTCCATAGGTCTGTATTATTCAGTCATTGTCTAAATGAGTGGCCATAGGAAAGCGACTACTGAATACAACTCAGGCGTGCATTTCTAGGTTCGGCTCAAAATGAGTGGCTATACGACATAGAAACTTGAATTTCCCCAAGGTGTATCTTATTCAGTGAGGCTCTGAATATGTGGCTATATGAAATAGAATTCTGACAAGAATACAGGTGTTTCTTATTCAGTGAAGCTCTGAAGGAGAGGCCATATGTAATATCGTTTTGATTATTCCCCAGATATGCATTATTCACTTAGGCTTTGAAACTTTGGTCATATAAAATAGTCTCCTGACTAGTCCACAGGTGTGTATTATTCAATGAGTCTTTGAGTTAGTGACCATATAAAATAGACTTCTGGCTATTCTTGAGTTGTGTAATATTGACTCAGACTCTAAATATATGGGAATATGGAAGAGACGACTGACTATTTCAAAGTTGTGCATTACTCACTCAGGCTTTGATTTTGTGGCCATATAAAATAGACTAGTATCTATTCCATACTCATGCAATATTCAATGAGCCTGTTAAGAGTGGCCATATAAAGTAGACCCCTAATTCTTCCCCAGGTGTGTATTACTCAGTGAAACAGGATGATGTTTATTCCAAATATTTTTATTATTCAGTGAATCTCTGAGTGAGTGGCTTTATGAAATTGACTGCTGAGTACTGTACATTTGTGCATTATTCACTTAGGCTATGAGTCAGTGGCCTAATGAAATAAAATGCTGACTGCTCCACAGGTGTGTATTATTCTCTGAGGCTCTGAATGAGTGGCTGTGTGAAAGACACTCCTGGCTACTCCACAGGTCTGCATTATTCACTGAGGGTATAAATGAGTGTTCATATGACATAGCCTCCTTATTACTGACCAGATGTGCATTACTCAGTGAGGCAATTAGACAATGGTGATATGAAATAGAATCCTGACTAATTCCCAGGTGTGCATGAATCAGGAATGCTCTGATTGAGTGGCTATATTTCATAAACTCTAACTAGTCCACGGGTGTGTATCATTAACTGAGTTTCTGAATATTCAGCCACATGAAATAGACTCCTAACTATTTCACAGGTGTGTATTAATTACTAAAGGTATGGATAAGTGGCTACATAAAATAGCCACTTAACTATTTCTCCCGTGTGCATTTTCCACTGAGGCACTGAATAAATCATTCTATCAAATAGACTCCAGACTATTTCACAGGTGTGCATTATTCCACGAGCTTCTGAATGAGTGGCCATATAAAATAGACTCCTGAGTATTCCCCAGGTATGTATGATTCAATGAGGCTCTGAATGAGTGGCCATGAGAAATACACTCCTGACATTTCCATAGATGTGTATTATTCAATGAGGCTCTGAATGAGTGGACATAGGAAAGAAACTCCCAATAGTCTCTGGAGTGCATTTTTAGGTTTGATCTGAAAGAGTGACTATATGAACTAGAATACTGACTTTCCTTTAGGTGTTCATTATTCAGTGAAGCTCTGAATGAGAGGCCATATATAATAGTGTCCTGAGTATGCACCAGTATGTGTTAGTCACTGAATATCTGTATGCTCAGCCATAAAAAATAGCCTCCTGACTCTTCCACAGGTGTGTGTTATTTAATGGGGCTTTTAGTTAGTGATTAGATGAAATAGATCCCTTACTATTCATAAGGTGTGTATTATTGACTGATACACTGATTAAGTGGGCATATGGAATAGACTCCTCATTATTTCAAAGTTGTGCATTACTCACCCAGCCTTCAATTTTGTGGCCATACAAAGTAGACCAGTGTCTGTTCCACAGGTGTGCATTATTTACTGAGACTCTAAATTAGTGGCTATAAGAAGAAGACTCTTAACTCTTTCCCAGGTGTGTATCACTGAATGAGACTGAGTAAGTGAGCCTAAGAAAGAGACTCCTCTCCTGTGTCCTCCCAAGCCTAAACCAGGAGGAAGCCGAAACTATGAATAGACCAATAACAAGGTCTGAAGTTGAGGCAGCAATTAAGAGCTTACCACACAAAAAAAGCCCAGGTCCAGATGGGTTCACAGCTGAATTCTACCAGACACACAAAGAGGATCTGGTACCATTCCTTCTGAAACTATTCCAAATAATCCAAAAAGAGGGAACCCTTCCCAAATCATTTTATGAGACCAACATCATCCTGATACCAAAACCTGGCAGAGACTCAACAAGAAAAGAAAACTTCAGGCCAATATCCATGATGAACATAGATGCAAAAATCTTCAATAAAATACTGGCAAACCGATTGCGACAGCACATTAAAAAACTTATCCATCATGATCAAGTAGGATTCATCCCGGGGATGCAAGGCTGGTTCAACATACGCAAGTCTATAAATGTAATTCACCACATAAACAGAAGCAAAACAAAAACCACATGATTATCTCAATTGATGCAGAGAAGGCATTTGACAAAATTCAACAGCCCTTTATGCTAAAACCCTCAATAAACTTGGTATTGATGGAACATATCTCAAAGTAATAAAAGCTATTTATGACAAACCAACAGCCAATATCATACTTAATGGGCAAAAACTGGAAGCATTCCCTTTGAAATCCGGCACTAGACAAGGATGCCCTCTCTCACGACTCCTATTCAACATAGTACTGGAAGTTCTAGCCAGAGCAATCAGGCAAGAAAAAGAAATAAAGGGTATTCAAATAGGAAAGGTGGAAGCCAAATTGTCTCTATTTGCAGACGACATGATAGTATACCTAGAAGACCCCATCACCTCAGCCCAAAAGCTCCTGCAACTGATAAGCAACTTCAGCAAAGTCTCAGGATATAAAATCAATGTTCAAAAATCACAAGCATTCCTATACACCAATAACAGACTTAAAGAGAACCAAATCAAGAACGAACTGCCATTCACAATTGCTACAAAGAAAATAAAATACCTAGGAATACAACTCACTAGGAATGTAAGGGACCTCTTTAAGGAAAACTACAAACAACTGCTCAACGAAATAAGAGAGGACACAGGAAAGAGACTCCTGAATACTAGTGCATTTTAGGTTTGGCTCTGAAAGAGTGTCTTTATGAAATAGAATTCTGACTTTCCCAGGTGTTCATTATTCAGTGAAGCTCTGAATGAGAGGCCATATGTAATAGTGTCCTGAGTATGCCCTGGTATGTATTAGTCACTGAGGACCTCAATGTTTGGCCATATGATATAGCCTCCTGACTCTTCCACAGGTGTGTAATTTTTAATGAGGCTTTGAGTCAGTGATTAAATGAAATAGATCCCTTACTATTCCTAAGGTGTGTATTATTGACTGAGACACTGATTAAGTGGGCATATGAAATAGACTCCTCATTATTCCAAAGTTGTGCATTACTCACTCAGGCTTTGATTTTGTGGCCATACAAAATAGACCAGTGTCTGTTCCACAGGTGTGCATTATTTACTGAGGCTCTAAATGAGTGGCTATATGAAGAAGACTCTTAACTCTTTTCCAGGTGTGTATTACTGAATGAGACTGAATAAGTGAGCCTAAGAAAGAGACTCCTGTCTATTCCCCAGGTGTGCATTATATACAGAGACTCTCAATGTGTGGCCATTTGAAGTAGACACTAGACAATTTCAGCGGGGTATTATTCACTGAGGTTCTAAACGAGTGGCCATATGAAAGAGATTCCTCACTATTCCAGATATACATATTATTCACTGAAACACTGAAATGGTGGCCATATGAAATAGACTCGATTTTACTTCACAGGTGTGTGTTATTCAATGATTCTCTAAAGGAATCACCATATGAAATAGACTAGTGATTATTATTCACATGTGCATTATTCAAAGAGGTTCTGTATGAGCGTCCATATCAAATAGACTCCTGACTGTCACACAGGTATGTATCATTTAGGGAGGTGCTTAATTTCTGGCTACCTTACATAGGGTTTCTACTACTCCACAGGTGTTTATTATTCACTGAATCTCTGAATGAGAGGCCATATGAAATAGACTCCTGACTCTTTCCCCATTGTGCATTATTTAGTAAGGCTCTGAATGAGTGTTCGTATGGAATAGAATTCTGAAAATTCCCTGATGTGTATCATTCAGAGAGATACTGAATCAGTGGTCACATGAAACAGGATCCTGACTATTACCGTGGTATGCATTATTCACTGTGGCTCTGATTGGCCAGATAAAATAGACTCCTAATATTCACAGAGTATTCCTCATGTGTGCATTATTCACTGATTCTCTGAGTGGCCACATGATATAGACTTCAGACTATATCATAAGTGTATAATATTTGGTGAGGATGTGAAAGTGTGGCCACATGAAACAGACTTCTTATTACTCCACATGTGTGTGTTATTCACTGATTGTCTGAATGAGTAGCCATATGACATGGACTCCTAATTTTACTCCATGTGTGCATTATTCAAACAGGTTCTGCATGAGTGTGCATACCAAATAGACTCGTGACACTTTCCCAGGTGTGTATTCTTCAGTTATTCCCAGAATGAGAGATCATATGAAATAGACTCCTCACTGTCACACAGGTGTGTATCATTCAGGGAGGCACTTAATTCATGGCTCTCTTAAAAAGTGACTAGACTACTCAATAGAAGTTCATTATTCACTGAAGCTCTAAATGAGAGGCCATATGAAATAGACTCCTGACTATTCCCCAGGTGTGCATTATTTAGTAAGGCTCTGAATGAGTGTTCATATAAAATAGACGTCTTATTATTTCCCAGGTGTGTATCATTCAGTGAGGCACTGAATGAGTGGCCATATAAAATAGACGTCTTATTATTTCCCAGGTGTGTATTATTCACTGAGGCTCTGAATGAGTGGCCATATAAAATAGACTAGTGTCTATTCCACAGGTGTGCATTATTCACTGAGGCTCTGAATGAGTGGCCATATAAAATAGACGTCTTATTATTTCCCAGGTGTGTATTATGAACAGAGGCTCTCAATGTGTTGCTGTGTGAAATTCACTCCTGGCTATTCCACAGGTGTGCATTATTCACTGAGGCTCTGAATGAGTGGCCATATAAAATAGACTAGTGTCTATTCCACAGGTGTGCATTATTCACTGAGGCTCTGAATGAGTGGCCATATAAAATAGACTAGTGTCTATTCCACAGGTGTGCATTATTCACTGAGGCTCTGAATGAGTGGCCATATAAAATAGACTAGTGTCTATTCCACAGGTGTGCATTATTCACTGAGGCTCTGAATGAGTGGCCATATAAAATAGACGTCTTATTATTTCCCAGGTGTGTATTATGAACAGAGGCTCTCAATGTGTTGCTGTGTGAAATTCACTCCTGGCTATTCCACAGGTGTGCATTATTCACTGAATCTCTGAATGAGAGGCCATATGAAATAGACTCCTGACTATTCCCAGGTGTGCATTATTCACTGAGGCTCTGAATGAGTGGCCATATAAAATAGACGTCTTATTATTTCCCAGGTGTGTATCATTCAGTGAGGCTCTGAATGAGTGGCCATATAAAATAGACGTCTTATTATTTCCCAGGTGTGTATTATGAACAGAGGCTCTCAATGTGTTGCTGTGTGAAATTCACTCCTGGCTATTCCACAGGTGTGCATTATTCACTGAGGCTCTGAATGAGTGGCCATATAAAATAGACGTCTTATTATTTCCCAGGTGTGTATCATTCAGTGAGGCTCTGAATGAGTGGCCATATAAAATAGACTAGTGTCTATTCCACAGGTGTGCATTATTCACTGAGGCTCTGAATGAGTGGCCATATAAAGTAGAGTCCTAACTTTACCCAGGTTTGTATTACTCAGTGAGGCTCTGAATGAGTGGCCATATAAAATAGACTAGTGTCTATTCCACAGGTGTGCATTATTCACTGAGGCTCTGAATGAGTGGCCATATAAAATAGACTAGTGTCTATTCCACAGGTGTGTATTATTCACTGAGGCTCTGAATGAGTGGCCATATAAAATAGACTAGTGTCTATTCCACAGGTGTGCATTATTCACTGAGGCTCTGAATGAGTGGCCATATGAAATAGACTCCTGAGTATTTCCCAGGTGTGTATTATTCACTGAGGCTCTGAATGAGTGGCCATATAAAATAGTCTCCTGAGTAGTACACAGGCGTATATCATTTAATGAGTCTTTGAGTTAGTGACCATATAAAATAGACGTCTTATTATTTCCCAGGTGTGTATTATTGACTCAGACTCTGAATATATAGGCATGTGGAATAGACTACTGACTATTCCAGAGTTGTGCGTTACTCACCCAGGCTTTGATTTTGTGGCCATATAAAATAGACTAGTGTCTATTCCACAGGCATGCATAATTCCCTGAGGCTGTAAATCAGTGGCCATATAAAGTAGAGTCCTAACTTTACCCAGGTTTGTATTACTCAGTGAGACTCTCCTTCTGTGATCATATGAAACAGGATGATGTGTATTCCAAATACTTTCATTATTCAGTGAATATCTGAATAAGAAACTTTATGAAATTGACTGCTGAGTATTGTATATTTGTGCATTATTCATTGATGCTATGCGTCAGTGGCTTTATGAAATAAAATGCTGACTGTTCCATAGGTGTGTATTATGAACAGAGGCTCTCAATGTGTTGCTGTGTGAAATTCACTCCTGGCTATTCCACAGGTGTGCATTATTCCCTTAGGCTATGAATGAGTGTTCATATGACATAGCCTCCTGATTACTGACCAGATGTGCATTACTCAATGAGGCTCTTAAAAAATGGTGATATGAAACAGAATCCTGACAAATTCCCAGGTGTGCATCAATCAGTAATTCTCTGAGCGGCCACATGTCATAGACTCTAACTAGTCCACAGGTGTGTAGCATTCAATGAGTTTCTGAATAATCGGCCATATGAAATAGACTACTGACTATTCCCCAGGAGAGTATTACTTACTAAATATATGGATGAGTGGCTAAATAAAATAGCCACTTAACTATTTCTCCCGTGTGCATTTTCCACTGAGGCACTGAATGAACCATTATATCAAATAAACTCCAGGCTATTTCACACGTGTGCATTATTCCACGAGTTTCTGATTGAGTAGCCATATGAAATAGACTCCTGAGTATTTCCCAGGTATGTATGATTCAATGAGGCTCTGAATGAGTGACCATGTGAAATACACTCCTAACATTTTCATAGATATGTATTATTCAATGAGGCTCTGAATGAGTGGACATAGGAAAGAGACTCCTGAATATTCGCAAAAGTGCATTTTTAGGTTTGGCTCTTAAAGAATGTCTTTATAAAATAGAATCCTGACTTTCCCCCAGATGTTCATTATTCAGTGAAGCTATGAATGAGAGGCCATATGTAATAGTGTCCTGAGTATGCCCGGTATGTATTAGTCACTGAGGCTCTGAATGTTTGGCCATATAAAATAGCCTCCTGACTCTTCCACAGATGTGTATTATTTAATGAGGCTTTGAGTTAGTGATTAGATGAAATAGATCCCTTACTATTCATAAGGTGTGTATTATTGACTGAGACACTGATTAATTGGGCATATAAAATCAACTTTTTATTATTCCACAGTTTTGCATTAATCACACAAGATTTGATTTTGTGGCCATACAAAGTAGACCAGTGTCTGTTCCACAGGTGTGCATTATTTACTGAGGCTCTAAATGAGTGGCTATATGAAGAAGACTCTTAACTCTTTTCGAGGTGTGTATTACTAAATGAGACTGAATAAGTGAGCTTAAGAAAGGGACTCCTGTCTATTCCCCAGTTGTGCATTATATACAGAGACTCTCAATGTGTGGTCATTTGAAGTAGACACTAGACAATTTCCCAGGGGTGTATTATTCACTGAGGCCCTGAATGAGTGGCCATTTGAAAGAGATTCTGGGATATTCCAGATATATATATTAATCACTGAAACACTGAAATTGTGGTATATAAAATAGACACAATTTTACTTCACAGGTGTGTGTTATTCAATGATTCTTTAAAAAATCAACATATGAAATAGACAAATGATTATTCTTCATATGTGCATTATTCAAAAAGGTTCTCTATGAGTGTCCATATCAAATAGACTCCTGACTGTCACACAGGTTTGTCTCATTCAGTGATGTGCTTAATTTGTAACTATCTTAAATAGGGTCCTCAGTACTTCACAGGTTTTTATTATTCACTGAATCTCTGAATGAGAGGCCATATGAAATAGACTCCTGACTTTTGCCTTGTTGTGCATTATTTTGTAAGGCTCTGAATGAGTGTTTCTATGGAATAGAATCCTGAAGATTCCCTTGTGTGTATCATTCAGAGAGATACTGATTCAGTGGTCACATAAAAGAGGATCCTGACTATTACCGTGGTATGCATTATTCACTGTGGCTCTGAGTGGCCATATAAAATAGACTTTTAATATTCACAGAGTATTCCTCATGCATCCATTATGCACTGATTCTCTGAGTGGCCATATAAAAAATACTCCAAACTATATCATAAGTGTATAATATTCGGTTAGACTGTGAAAGAGTGGCCACATGAAACAGACTTCTTGTTACTCCACATGTGTGTGTTATTCACTGATTGTCTTAAAGAGTATCCATATGACATGAACTCCTAATTATTCTCCATGTGTGCATTATTCAAACAGGTTCTGCATGAGTGTGCATACCAAATTTACTCCTGACAGTTTTCTGGTTGTGTATTCTTCAGTTATTCCCAGAATGAGAGATTATATAAATAGACTCCTGATTATCACCCAGGTGTGTATCATTCAGGGAGGAACTTAATTAGTGGCTACCATAAACAGCGTCCTGACTACTCCATAGAAGTTTATTATTCACTGAATCTCTAAATGAGAGGCCATATAAAATAGTCACCTGACTATTGCCCCGTTGTGTATTATTCAATAAGGCTCTGACTGAGTGGCAGTATGAAATAGAATCCTGATGATTCCCCAGGTGTGCATCATTCAGTGAGGCACTGAATGAGCGGCTATATGAGAGAGGCTCCAGACTATTACCCTGGTGTGCATGATTCATGAGGATCTAAATGAGTGGCTATATGAAGTAGACTCTAAACTCCTCTGCAGGTTTGTATCATTTAATGAGACTCTGAATAAGTGGGCATAAAAAAGAGACTCCTGTCTATTGCCCAGGTGTGCATTATTTACAGAGACACTGAATGTGGAGCCGTTTTTGTAGACTCCTGACTGTCACCCAGGTGTATATCACTCAGGGAGGTGCTTAATTTGTTGCTATCTTAAGTAGGGTCATGACTACCCCACAGGTGTTCATTACTCAGTGAAGCTCTGAAGGAGAGGCCATATGAAATAGGCTGCTGACTATTGCTCCCTTGTGCTTTATTCAGTAATTCTCTAAATGAATGGTCATATGGAACAGAATTCTGACGATTTCCCGGTGTGTTATTCAGAAACAAAGTGAATCAGTGGTCATATGAAACAGAATCCTGATTATTACCGTGGTGTACATTATTCACTGAGTCTCTGTGTGGCAATATGAAATAGGCTCGTAATATTCACGGTGCATTACCTATTTGTGTATTATTCACTGATTCTCTGAGTGGCCATATGAAATAGACTCCTGACTGTTCCCCAGTAGTGTATAATTTCTTGGGGTTCCTAACGACTCACCATATGAAATAGACTTCGAATTATTTCACAAGTGTGTAATATTAAGGCAATCTTTTAATTGGGAGGTAATATGAGTTAGTATCCTCAGTGTTCCACAGACATGCGTCATTCACTGAGGCTCATAATGAGCATTTATATTAAATGAAATCATGACTATTCCCAAGCTGTGTATCATTCAACGAGGCTCTGAATGATTTGCCATATGAGAAAGGCTCCTGAGTACTCAACAGCTGTGAATTATTCACTAAATCTCTGAATGAGTGGCCATGAGAAATACACTCCTGACATTTTTTCAGTTGTGTACTATTCAGTGAGGCTCGAAATGAGTGGCCATATGAAACAGACCCCTCAGTACTCGACAGACGTGCATTATTCCCTGAGGGGCTGAATGAGAGGGCATAAGCAATAGACTCCTGATTATTTCATTGGTGTTCATAATTCACTGAGGCTCCGAATATGTGGCCATTTGGAATGGATTCCTCACAATTCCCTAGGAGTGTGTTATTCACAGAGTCTCTGAATGCATTGCCATTCCAAATAGACACTTGAGAATTCTCCAGGTGTGCACTATTCCATGAGGCTCTGAATGCGGGACCACATGAAACACACTCCCCAATATTTTCTAGGTGTGTATTATTCACGGAGGCTCTGAATGAATGTCCATCGAAAATAAACTCCAAATTATTCTTAAGTTGTGTATTATTCAGTGAATCTCTGAATATGTGGCCATATTAATTAGATTCCTTACTATCACACAGGTGTGAATTATTCACTGATGCTCTGAATATGTGTCTACATGAAATAGACTCCTGACTACTCCACATTATTCAGTGACACTCCGAATGAGAGGACACATGAGAAAGACACCTGACTGTTCCGCAGGTGTGAATTATTCTGTGAAAATCTGAATGAGGGGATAAACAGAATCCTGACTATTTCCCTAGGTGTGTACATTCAGTGAGGCTCTCAATGAGTAGCCATAGGAAAGGGACTTCTGAGTATTCTGCAGGTGTGCATTATTCAGTAATTCTCTGAATGTGTCGCCATAAGACATAGACTCTAAATTATAATACAATTGTGTAATATGTGGTGAGGCTGTGGAAGAGTGGCCATATGAATCAGACTTATTACTCCACAGGTGTGCGTTATTCACTGATTGTGTGAATCAGCAGCCATATGACATAGACTCCTACTTATTCTTCATGTTCACATTATTTAAACAGGTTCTGTATGAGTGTGTATACCAAATATCCTGCTGACTCTTTGTCATGTGTGTATTTTTCAGTGATTCCCAGAATGAGAGGTCATATGAAATAGACTCCTGACTATCACCCAGGAGTGTACCATTCACAGAGGCACTCAATTTGTGGCTCTCTTAAACAGTGACTTGACTACTCCATAGAAGTTTATTATTTAACTGAGAGGCCATATAAAATAGACACCTGACTATTGCCCATTGTGAATTATTTTATAAGGCTCTGAATGAGTGGTGGTATTGAATAGAATCCGTATGATTCCCCAGGTTTGTATCATTAAGTGAGGCACAGAATGAGTGGCCATTTAAAAGAGGCTTCAGACTATAACCCTGGTGTGCATTACAAACGGAGGCTCTAAATGAGTTGCTATATAAAGTAGACTCTTAACACTTTCTTAGGTGTGTATTACTGAATGAGACTCTGAATATGTGGGCATAAAAAAGAGACTCCTGGCTATTGCCCAGGTGTGCATTATATACAGAGACCCTGAATGTGTAGACACTTGAAGTAGACTCTTGACTGTTTTCAAGGGGTGTATTATTCACCGAGGCCCTGAATGAGTGGCCATATGAAAGAGATTAATGACTATTCAGATATACATATTATTCACTGAATCACTGAAAGAGTGGCCATATGAAATAGACCCCATTTTACTCCACAGGTGTGCGTTATTCCTTGATATTTCAAACGAATCACCATATGAAATAGACTAGTGTTTATTTCCCACATGAGCAGTATTCGAAGAGGTTCTGTATGTGTGTCCATATCAAATAGACTCCTGGCAATCACACATATGTGTATAATTCAGAAAGGTGCTTAGTTTGTGGCTACCTTAAATAGGGTCTTGACTACTCCACAACTCTTTATTATGCACTGAAGCTCTGAATATGAGGCCATATGAAATAGAATCCTGACTATTTCCTCATTGTGCATTATTTGGTAATGCTGTAATTGAGTGGCCATATGGCATGGACTTGTTGTTTATCATTCAGTTGTGTATCATTCAGTGAGTTTCTAAATGAGTGACCATATAAAATAGACTCCTGACTACATCTTTTTGACTCTTTCTCAGCTGTACAATTTTCACTGAGGCACTGGGTGAACAGTCACATCAAATATACACCAGACTATTCCCCAGGTGTGTATTATTCAGTGAGTCTCTGAATAAGTGGCTATATAAATTAAAACCCTGAGTATTTTTTAGGTATATATGATTCTTCACTGAGGTTCTCAATGAGCGGCCATATGAAATACACTCCTGGCTTTTCCATAGGTCTGTATTATTCAGTGAGTCTCTGAATGAGTGACCATATGAAATAGACTCCTGACTAATTCCCAGGTGTGCATTATTCAGTGAATCTCTGAATGAGTGGCTATAAGACAGAGAAACTTGACTTTCCCCGAGGTGTATGTTATTCAGTGAGGCTCTGAATATTTGACTATATAAAATAGAATACTGACTACAATACAGGTGTTCCTTATTCATTGACGCTCTGAAGAAGAGGCCATATGTAATAGCGGCCTGACTATTCCCCAGATATGCATTATTCACTGAGGATCTGAAACTTTGGCCATATAAAATAGTCTCCTGACTAGTCAACAGGTGTGTATCATTTAATGAGTCTTTGAGTTAGTGACCATATGAAATAGAATTCTGACTATTCCCCAGGTGTGTATTATTGACTCAGACTCTGAATATGTGAGCATATGGAATAAACTACTGACTATTCTAAAGTTGTGCATTACTCACTCAGGCTTTAATTTTGTGGCCATATAAAATAGACTAGTGTCTATTCCACACACGTGCATTATTCACTTAGGCTGTAAATGAGTGGCCATATAAAGTAGACTCCTAACTCTTTTCCAGGTGTGTATTACTCAGTGAGGCTCTCTTTGTGTGATCATATGAAACAGTATGGTGTCTATCCCAAATATTTTTATTATTCAGTGAATTTCTGAATGAGTGGCTTTATGAAATAGACTGCTGAGTACACTACATTTGTGCATTATTCACTGAGGCTATGAGTCAGTGGTATTATAAAATAAAATGCTGACCATTACACAGGTGTGTATTATTCACCGAGGCTCTGAATGTGTGGCTGTGTGAAATACACTCCTGGCTACTCCACAGGTGTGAATTCTTCACTGAGGCTATGAATGAGTGTTCATATAACATAGCTTCCTGATTACTGACAGGATGTGCTTTACTCAATGAGGCTCTTAAACAATGGTGATATGAAATAGAATCCTGACTAATTCCCAGGTGTGAATCAATCAGTTATGCTCTGTTTGAGCGTCCATATGTCATAGACCCTAACTGTTTCACAGATATGAAACTCAGTGAGTTTCTGAATAATTGGCCACATGAAATAGACTCCTGACTATTCCCCAGGTGTGTATTACCTATTAAAGGTGTGGATGAGTGGCTACATAAAATAGCCACTTCACTATTCCTCCCATGTGCATTTTCCACTGAGGCACTGAATGAACCATCATATCAAATAGACTCCAGACTATTTCACAGGTGTGCATTATTCCTTGAGTTTCTGAATGAGTGGCCATATGAAATAGACTCCTGAGTATTCCCCAGGTATGTATCATACAATGAGGCTCTGAATGAGTGGCCACGTGAAATAGAATTCTGACTATTCCCCAGATATGCATTATTCACTGAGGCTCTGAATGAGTGGCCATATGAAATAGACTCCTGACTATTCCCCAGGTGTGCATTATTCACTTAGGCTGTAAATGAGTGGCCATATAAAATAGATTCCTGACTGTCACACAGGTGTGTATCATTTAGGGCAGTGCTTAATTTCTGGCTATTCAGGACATAGGAGTAGGCAAGGACTTAATGACCAAAACACCAAAAGCATTGGCAACAAAAGCCAAAATAGACAAATCGGACCTAATAAAACTCCACAGCTTTTGCACAGCAAAAGAAACAGTCACTAGAGTGAATTGGCAACCAACAGATTGGGAAAAAAATCTTTGCATTTTACCCAACTGACAAAGGGCTGATATCCAGAATTTACAAAGAACTCAGATTTACAGGAAAAATCAAACAATCCCATTCAAAAATGGGCAAAGGATATGAACAGACACTTTACAAAAGAAGACATACATGAGGCCAACAAACACATGAAAAAATGCTCATCATCACTGGTAATTAGAGAGATGCAAATTAAAACCACATTGAGATACCATCTCACGCCAGTTAGAATGGTGATCATTAAAAAATCTGAAGACAGCAGATGCTGGAGAGGATGTGGAGAAATAGGAACACTCTTACACTGTTGGTGGGAGTGTAAATTAGTTCAACCATTGTGGAAGACAGTGTGGCGATTCCTCAGGGACCTAGAAATAGAAATTCCATTTGACCCAGCAATCCCATTACTGGGTATCTATCCAAAGGACTATAAATCGTTCTACTATAAGGACACATGCACACGAATGTTCATTGCAGCACTGTTTACAATAGCAAAGACCTGGAACCAACCCAAATGCCCATCGATGATAGACTGGACTGGGAAAATGTGGCACATATACACCATGGAATATTATGCAGCAATCAAAATGATGAGTATGTGTCCTTTGTAGGACATGGATGAATCTGGAGAACATAATTCTCATCAAACTGACACAAGAACAGAAAAGAAATACCGCATATACTCACTCATAGGTGGGTGAGAAAAATAAGAACACATGGACACAGAGAGGCGGTCTACTATACACTGGGGACTGTTGGGGGGAATGGGGGAGGGACAGCGGCCGGGGGCTGGGAGGGATAGCCTGGGGATAAATACCAAGTGTGGGTGAGGGGGAGGAAAGCAGCAAAGCACACTGCCATGTGTGTACCTATGCAACTATCTTGCTCGTTCTGCACATGTACCCCCAAACCTATAATGCAATAAAGATTAAAAAAAAAAAAAGAAAGAAAGAGACTCCTCTTTATTGCCCAGGTGTGCATTATATACAGAGACTCTCAATGAGTGGCCATATGAAATAGACTCCTGACATTTTTCCAGGTGTGTATTATTAACTGAGGCCCTGAATGAGTGGCCATATGAAAGAGATTCCTGGATATTACCAATATATACATTATTCACTGAAACACTTAAATAGTGACCATATGAAATTGACTCGCTTTTACTTCATAGATGTGTGTTATTCAATGATTCTCTAAAGGAATCACCATATGAAATAGACTAGTGATTATTCTTCACATGTGCATTATTCAAAGAGGTTCTGTATGAGTGTCCATATCAAATAAACTCCTGACTATCACACAGGTGTGTATTATTCAGGGAGGTGCTTAATTTGTGGCTATCATAAATAGGGTCCTGACTACTCCATAGAAGTTCATTATTCACTGAATATCTAAATGAGAAACCATATGAAATAGACTCCTGACTCTTGCTGCATTGTACACTATTTAGTAAGGCTCTGAATGAATGGTCCTATGGAACAGAATCCTGATGATTCCCCAGGTGTGTATTATTCAGTGAGATACTGAATCAGTGGTCACATGAAACAGGATCCTGACTGTTACCGTGGTATGCATTATTCACTGAGGCTCTGAATGAGTGGCCATATAAAATAGACTCCTAATATTCACAGAGTATTCCTCATGTGTGCATTATTCACTGATTCTCTGAGTGGCCACATGA
Organism: Saguinus midas; assembly: GCA_021498475.1. Taxonomy (NCBI): domain Eukaryota; kingdom Metazoa; phylum Chordata; class Mammalia; order Primates; family Cebidae; genus Saguinus; species Saguinus midas. The sequence goes on along the minus strand of CM038404.1, from coordinate 32,793,986 downwards.
AATAGACTCCTGACTATCACACAGGTGTGTATTATTCAGTGAGGCTCTGAATGAGTGGCCACATGAAACAGACTTCTTATTACTCCACATGTGTGCATTATTCACTGATTGTCTGAATGAGTAGCCATATGACATAGACTCCTAATATTCACAGAGTATTCCTCATGTGTGCATTATTCAAAGAGGTTCTGTATGAGTGTCCATATCAAATAGACTCCTGACATTTTTCCAGGTGTGTATTCTTCAGTTATTCCCAGAATGAGAGATCATATGAAATAGACTCCTGACTATCACACAGGTGTGTATCATTCAGGAGGCACTTAATTTGTGGCTATCTTAAATAGGGTCCTGACTACTCCATAGAAGTTCATTATTCACTGAAGCTCTAAATGAGAGGCCATATGAAATAGACTAGTGATTATTTCACAGGTGCATATTATCCACTGAGGCTAAGAATGAGTGTCCAAATGAAATAGACTCCTGACTATTGCCCATTGTGAATTATTCACTGAGCTCTGAATGAGTGGCAGTATGGAATAGAATCCTGATGATTCCCCAGGTGTGTATCATTCAGTGAGGCACTGAATGAGTGGCCATATGAAATAGACTCCTGACTATTCCACAGGTGTGCATTATTCACTGAGGCTCTAAATGAGTGGCCATATGAAATAGACTCCTGACTGTCACACAGGTGTGTATTATTGAATGAGACTCTGAATAAGTGGGCATAAAAAGAGACTCCTGTCTATTGCCCAGGTGTGCATTATTTACAGAGACTCTGAATGTGTATCATTCAGTGAGGCTCTGAATATGTGGCCATATTAATTAGATTCCTTACTATCACACAGGTGTGTATCATTCAGAGGTGCTTAATTTGTGGCTATCTTAAATAGGGTCCTGACTACTCCACAGGTGTGCATTATTCACTGAAGCTCTGAAAATGAGGCCATATGAAATAGACTCCTGACTATTCCCCAGGTGTGTATTATTCAGTGAGGCTCTGAATGAATGGTCCTATGGAACAGAATCCTGATGATTCCCCAGGTGTGTACATTCAGTGAGGCACTGAATGAGTGGCCATATAAAATAGACTCCTGACTATTGCCCTGTTGTGCATTATTCACTGATTCTCTGAGTGGCCATATGAAATAGACTCCTGACTATTCCCCAGGTGTGTATTATTCAGTGAGATACTGAATCAGTGGTCATATGAAATAGACTTCTGATTATTTCACAAGTGTGTAATATTCAGGGAATCTATGAATTGGGGTTAAAATGAATTAGTATCTTCAGTACAACACAGACATGCGTGATTCACTGAGGCTCTGAATATGTGTCTACATGAAATAGACTCCTGACTATTCCCAAGCTGTGTATCATTCAGTGAGGCTCTGAATGAGTGGCCATATGAAATAGACTCCTGACTACTCCACAGGTGTGCATTATTCACTGAGCCTCTGAATGAGTGGCCATATGAAATAGACTCCTGACTATTTCCCAGGTGTGTATTATTCAGTGAGGCTCGAAATGAGTGGCCATATGAAATAGACTCCTGACTATTCCACAGGTGTGCATTATTCACTGAGGCTCTGAATGAGTGGCCATATAAAATAGACTCCTGACTATTTCCCAGGTGTGTATCATTCAGTGAGGCTCTGAATATGTGGCCATTTGGAATGGATTCCTCACAATTCCCTAGGAGTGTGTTATTCACAGAGTCTCTGAATGCATTGCCATTCCAAATAGACTCTTGAGAATTCTCCAGGTGTGCACTATTCCCTGAGGCTCTGAATGAGTGGCCATATGAAATAGACTCCTGATTATTTCACAGGTGCATATTATCCACTGAGGCTAAGAATGAGTGTCCAAATGAAATAGACTCCTGACTATTCCACAGGTGTGCATTATTCAGTGAGGCACTCATTGAGTGTCCATATCAAATAGACTCCTGACTATTCCCCAGGTGTGTACCACTCAGTAAGGTACTGAGAGAGTGGCCATATAAAATAGACTCTTGACTATTCCCCAAGTGTGTATTATTCACTGAGGCTCTGAATGAGTGGCCATAAGAAATAGACTCCTGACTATTTCACAGGTGCATATTATCCACTGAGGCTAAAAATGAGTGTCCAAATTAAATAGACTCCTGGCTACTCCACAGGTGTGCATTATTCACTGAGGCTCTGAATGAGTGGCCATCGAAATAGACTCAAATTATTCTCCAGGTGTGTATTATTCAGTGAGGCTCTGAAAATATGGCCATATTAATTAGATTCCTTACTATCACACGGGTGTGTATTATTCACTGAGGCTCTGAATATGTGTCGACATGAAATGAATTCCTGACTACTCCACATTATTCAGTGAGGCTCGAAATGAGTGGCCATATGAAATAGACTCCTGACTATTCCACAGGTGTGCATTATTCAGTGAGACTCTGAATAAGTGGGCATAAAAAGAGACTCCTGGCTATTGCCCAGGTGTGCATTATTCAGTGAGGCTCGAAATGAGTGGCCATATGAAATAGACTCCTGACTATTCCCCAGGTGTGCATTATTCAGTAATTCTCTGAATGAGTGGCCATAAGAAATAGACTCCTGATTATTTCACAGGTGCATATTATCCACTGAGGCTAAGAATGAGTGTCCAAATGAAATAGACTCCTGATTATTTCACAGGTGCATTATTCACTGATTGTGTGAATCAGTAGCCATATGACATAGACTCCTAATTATTCTCCATGTTCGCATTATTTAAACAGGTTCTGTATGAGTGTGCATACCAAATATCCTGCTGACACTCCATCATGTGTATTATTCAGTGAGTCTCTGAATGAGTGGCCATATGAAATAGACTCCTGACTATCACCCAGGTGTGTATCATTCAGGAGGCACTTAATTCGTGGCTCTGTTAAACAGTGACTTGACTACTCCATAGAAGTTCATTATTCAATTTAAGCTCTGAATGAGTGACCATATAAAATAGACACCTGACTATTGCCCATTGTGAATTATTCTATAAGGCTCTGAATGAGTGGTAGTATGGAATAGAATCCTTATGATTCCCCAGGTTTGTATCATTCAGTGAGGCACTGAATGAGTGGCCATATAAAATAGACTCCTGACTATCACCCAGGTGTGTATTATTCAGTGAGGCTCTGAATATGTGGCTATATGAAATAGAATCCTGACTATTCCCAGGTGTGTATTATTCAATGAGGCTCTGAATGAGTGGCCATATAAAATAGACTCCTGGCTATTGCCCAGGTGTGCATTATTTACAGAGACCCTGAATGTGTAGACATTTGAAGTAGACTCTTGACTGTTTTCAAGGGTGTATTATTCACTGAAGCTCTGAATGAGTGGCCATATGAAAGAGATTCCTGACTATTCAGATATACATATTATTCACTGAAATACTGAAAGTGTGGCCATATGAAATAGACCCATTTTACTCCACAGGTGTGCATTATTCAGTGAATTTCTGAATGAGTGGCCATATGAAATAGACTCTGACTATTCCCCAGGTGTGTACATTCAGTGAGGCACTGAATGAGTGGCCATATGAAATAGACTCCTGGCTATTGCCCAGGTGTGCATTATTCAGTGAGGCTCTGAATGAGTGACCATATAAAATAGACTCCTGGCTACTCCACAGGTGTGTATTATTCAGTGAATTTCTGAATGAGTGACCATATAAAATAGACTCCTGACTATTCCCCAGGTGTGTATTATTCAGTGAGGCACTGAATGAGTGGCCATATAAAATAGACACCTGACTATTGCCCATTGTGAATTATTCACTGAGGCTCTGAATGAGTGGCCATGTGAAATACACTCCTGACTTTTCCATAGGTCTGTATTATTCAGTGAATTTCTGAATGAGTGGCCATATGGCATGGACTCTGACTATTCCCCAGGTGTGTATTATTGACTCAGACTCTGAATATGTGTCTACATGAAATAGACTCCTGACTATTCCCCAGGTGTGTACATTCAGTGAGGCTCTGAATATGTGGCTATATGAAATAGACTCCTGACTATTCCCCAGGTGTGCATTATTCAGTGAGGCTCTGAATGAGTGGCCATATGAAAGAGATTCCTGACTATTCAGATATACATATTATTCACTGAGGCTGTAAATGAGTGGCCATATGAAATAGACTCTGACTATTCCCCAGGTGTGTACATTCAGTGAGGCTCTGAATGAGTGACCATATAAAATAGACTCCTGACTATTCCCCAGGTGTGTACATTCAGTGAGGCACTGAATGAGTGGCCATATGAAATAGACTTCTGACTATTCCCCAGGTGTGTATTATTGACTCAGACTCTGAATATGTGTCTACATGAAATAGACTCCTGACTACTCCACATTATTCAGTGAGTTTCTGAATGAGTGACCATATAAAATAGACTCCTGGCTATTGCCCAGGTGTGCATTATTCACTGAGGCTGTAAATGAGTGGCCATATGAAACAGACTTCTTATTACTCCACAGGTGTGCATTATTCACTGAGGCTCTGAATGAGTGGCCATGTGAAATACACTCCTGGCTACTCCACAGGTGTGCATTATTCACTGAGGCTCTGAATGAGTGGCCATATGGCATGGACTCTGACTATTCCCCAGGTGTGCATTATTCACTGATTCTCTGAGTGGCCATATGAAATAGACTCCTGACTGTCACACAGGTGTGTATCATTCAGTGAGTTTCTGAATGAGTGGCCATATGGCATGGACTCTGACTATTCCCCAGGTGTGTATTATTCACTGAAACACTGGGTGAACAGTCATATCAAATAGACTCCAGACTATTTCACAGGTGTGCATTATTCAGTGAGGCTCTGAATATGTGGCTATATGAAATAGAATCCTGACTAATTCCCAGGTGTGCATTATTCAGTGAGGCTCTGAATGAGTGGCCATATGAAATAGACTGCTGAGTACTGTACATTTGTGCATTATTCAGTGAATCTCTGAATGAGAGGCCATATGAAATAGACTCCTGACTGTCACACAGGTGTGTATTACTCAGTGAGGCTCTGAATGAGTGGCCATGTGAAATACACTCCTGGCTACTCCACAGGTGTGTATCATTCAGTGAGGCTCTGAATATGTGGCTATATGAAATAGACTGCTGAGTACTGTACATTTGTGCATTATTCACTGAATCTCTGAATGAGTGGCTTTATGAAATAGACTCCTGACTGTCACACAGGTGTGTATCATTCAGTGAGGCACTGAATGAACCATCATATCAAATAGACTCCTGACTATTCCCCAGGTGTGCATTATTCACTGAGGCTGTAAATGAGTGGCCATATAAAATAGACTCCTGACTATTCCCCAGGTGTGTATTATTCACTGAAACACTGGGTGAACAGTCATATCAAATAGACTCCTGACTATTCCCCAGGTGTGCATTATTCACTGAGGCTGTAAATGAGTGGCCATATGAAATAGACTGCTGAGTACTGTACATTTGTGCATTATTCACTGAATCTCTGAATGAGAGGCCATATGAAATAGACTCTGACTATTCCCCAGTTGTGTATTATTCAGTGAGTTTCTGAATAATTGGCCACATGAAATAGACTCCTGACTGTCACACAGGTGTGTATTATTCACTGAGGCCCTGAATGAGTGGCCATATAAAATAGACTCCTGACTGTCACACAGGTGTGTATCATTCAGTGAGGCACTGAATGAACCATCATATCAAATAGACTCCAGACTATTTCACAGGTGTGCATTATTCAGTGAGTTTCTGAATGAGTGGCCATGTGAAATACACTCCTGGCTACTCCACAGGTGTGCATTATTCACTGAAACACTGGGTGAACAGTCATATCAAATAGACTCCAGACTATTTCACAGGTGTGCATTATTCAGTGAATCTCTGAATGAGAGGCCATATGAAATAGACTGCTGAGTACTGTACATTTGTGCATTATTCAGTGAATCTCTGAATGAGTGGCCATATGGCATGGACTCTGACTATTCCCCAGGTGTGTATCATTCAGTGAGGCTCTGAATATGTGGCTATATGAAATAGACTCCTGACTGTCACACAGGTGTGTATCATTCAGTGAGGCACTGAATGAACCATCATATCAAATAGACTCCAGACTATTTCACAGGTGTGCATTATTCCACGAGTTTCTGAATGAGTGGCTTTATGAAATAGAATCCTGACTAATTCCCAGGTGTGCATTATTCAGTGAGGCACTGAATGAACCATCATATCAAATAGACTCCAGACTATTTCACAGGTGTGCATTATTCCACGAGTTTCTGAATGAGTGACCATATAAAATAGACTCCTGACTGTCACACAGGTGTGTATTATTCAATGAGGCTCTGAATGAGTGGCTTTATGAAATAGAATCCTGACTAATTCCCAGGTGTGCATTATTCAGTGAATTTCTGAATGAGTGGCCATATAAAATAGACTCCTGACTGTCACACAGGTGTGTATCATTCAGTGAGTTTCTGAATGAGTGACCATATAAAATAGACTCCTGACTATTCCCCAGTTGTGTATTATTCAATGAGGCTCTGAATATGTGGCTATATGAAATAGAATCCTGACTAATTCCCAGGTGTGTATTATTCAATGAGGCTCTTAAACAATGGTGATATGAAATAGAATCCTGACTAATTCCCAGGTGTGCATTATTCAGTGAATTTCTGAATGAGTGGCTTTATGAAATAGACTAGTGATTATTCTTCACATGTGCATTATTCAGTGAGTTTCTGAATGAGTGGCTTTATGAAATAGAATCCTGACTAATTCCCAGGTGTGTATTATTGACTCAGACTCTGAATATGTGGCTATATGAAATAGAATCCTGACTAATTCCCAGGTGTGTATTATTCAATGAGGCTCTGAATGAGTGGCCATATGAAATAGACTCCTGACTATTCCCCAGTTGTGTATTATTCAATGAGGCTCTGAATATGTGGCTATATGAAATAGACTCCTGACTGTCACACAGGTGTGTATCATTCAGTGAGGCTCTGAATGAGTGGCCATGTGAAATACACTCCTGGCTACTCCACAGGTGTGTATTATTCAGTGAATTTCTGAATGAGTGGCCATGTGAAATACACTCCTGGCTACTCCACAGGTGTGCATTATTCACTGAGGCCCTGAATGAGTGGCCATATAAAATAGACTCCTGACTGTCACACAGGTGTGTATTATTCACTGAATCTCTGAATGAGTGGACATAGGAAAGAGACTCCTGGCTATTGCCCAGGTGTGCATTATTCACTGAAACACTGGGTGAACAGTCATATCAAATAGACTCCTGACTATTCCCCAGGTGTGTATCATTCAGTGAGGCACTGAATGAACCATCATATCAAATAGACTCCTGACTATTCCCCAGGTGTGTATTATTCACTGAGGCTCTGAATATGTGGCTATATGAAATAGACTGCTGAGTACTGTACATTTGTGCATTATTCACTGAGGCTCTGAATATGTGGCTATATGAAATAGAATCCTGACTAATTCCCAGGTGTGCATTATTCACTGAAACACTGGGTGAACAGTCATATCAAATAGACTCCTGACTATTCCCCAGGTGTGCATTATATACAGAGACTCTCAATGAGTGGCCATATGAAATAGACTCCTGACTATTCCCCAGGTGTGTATTATTCACTGAGGCCCTGAATGAGTGGCCATATGAAATAGACTAGTGATTATTCTTCACATGTGCATTATTCACTGAAACACTGAAATGGTGGCCATATGAAATAGACTAGTGATTATTCTTCACATGTGCATTATTCACTGATTGTCTGAATGAGTAGCCATATGACATAGACTCCTAATTATTCTCCATGTGTGCATTATTCAAAGAGGTTCTGTATGAGTGTCCATATCAAATAGACTCCTGACTATCACCCAGGTGTGTATCATTCAGGAGGTGCTTAATTTGTGGCTATCTTAAATAGGGTCCTGACTACTCACAGGTGTTTATTATTCACTGAAGCTCTAAATGAGAGGCCATATGAAATAGACTCCTGACTCTTGCCATTGTGCATTATTTAGTAAGGCTCTGAATGAGTGTTCCTATGGAATAGAATCCTGATGATTCCCCAGGTGTGTATTATTCAGAGATACTGAATCAGTGGTCACATGAAACAGGATCCTGACTATTACCGTGGTATGCATTATTCACTGAGGCTCTGAATGAGTGGCCATATAAAATAGACCCTAATATTCACAGTATTCCTCATGTGTGCATTATTCACTGATTCTCTGGTGGCCATATGAAATAGACTCCAGACTATTCCCCAGGTGTGTATTATTCAGTGAATCTCTGAATGAGTGGCCACATGAAACAGACTTCTTATTACTCCACATGTGTGTTATTCACTGATTGTCTGAATGAGTAGCCATATGACATAGACTCCTAATTATTCTCCATGTTTGCATTATTTAAACAGGTTCTGCAAAAGTGTGAATACCAAATAGACTCCTGACATTTTCCAGGTGTGTATTCTTCAGTTATTCCCAGAATGAGAGATCATATGAAATAGACTCCTGACTATCACAGGTGTGTATCATTCAGGAGGCACTTAATTTGTGGCTACCATAAACAGAGTCCTGACACTCCATAGAAGTTCATTATTTAACTGAAGCTCTGAATGAGAGGCCATATAAAATAGTCACCTGACTATTGCCATTGTGAATTATTCAATAAGGCTCTGAATGAGTGGCAGTATGGAATAGAATCCTGATGATTCCCCAGGTGTGCATCATTCAGTGAGGCACTGAATGAGTGGCCATATGAAATAGACTCCAGACTATTACCCTGGTGTGCATTATTCACTGAGGATCTAAATGAGTGGCTATATGAAGTAGACTCTTAACTCTTCTGCAGGTGTGTATTATTGAATGAGACTCTGAATAAGTGGGCATAAAAAGAGACTCCTGTCTATTGCCCAGGTGTGCATTATTTACAGAGACTCTGAATGTGTAGCCATTTTAAGTAGACTCCTGACTGTCACACAGGTGTGTATTATTCAGGGAGGTGCTTAATTTGTGGCTATCTTAAATAGGGTCCTGACTACTCCACAGGTGTTCATTATTCACTGAAGCTCTAAATGAGAGGCCATATGAAATAGACTCCTGACTATTCCCCAGGTGTGCATTATTCAGTAAGGCTCTGAATGAATGGTCCTATGGAACAGAATCCTGACTATTCCCCAGGTGTGTATCATTCAGAGAGATACTGAATCAGTGGTCATATAAAACAGGATCTGACTATTCCATGTGTGCATTATTCACTGATTCTCTGAGTGGCCATATGAAATAGACTCCTGACTATTCCCCAGGTGTGTATTATTCACTGATTCTCTGGTGGCCATATGAAATAGACTTCTGATTATTTCACAAGTGTGTAATATTCAGGAATCTATGAATTGGGGTTAAAATAAATTAGTATCCTCAGTATTCCACAGACATGCGTGATTCACTGAGGCTCATAGTTAGCATTTATATTAAATAGAATCCTGACTATTCCCAAGCTGTGTATCATTCAGTGAGGCTCTGAATGAGTGGCCATATGAAATAGACTCCTGACTACTCCACAGGTGTGCATTATTCACTGAGCCTCTGAATGAGTGGCCATGTGAAATACACTCCTGACTATTCCCCAGGTGTGTATTATTCAGTGAGGCTCAAAATGAGTGGCCATATGAAACAGACCCCTCAGTACTCGACAGACATGCATTATTCACTGAGGCTCTGAATGAGTGGCCATATGAAATAGACTCCTGATTATTTCCTTGATGTTCATGATTCACTGAGGCTCTGAATATGTGGCCATTTGGAATGGATTCCTCACAATTCCTAGGGTGTGTTATTCAGAGTATCTGAATGCATTGCCATTCAAATAGACTCTTGAGAATTCTCCAGGTGTGCATTATTCACTGAGGCTCTGAATGAGTGGCCATGTGAAATACACTCCTGACTTTTCCATAGGTCTGTATTATTCAGTGAGGCTCTGAATGAGTGACCATATAAAATAGACTCTTGACTATTCCACAGGTGTGCATTATTCAGTGAAGCACTCATTGATTGTTAATATGAAACTGTCCTGACTATTCCCCAGATGTGTACCACTCAGTAAGGTACTGAGAGAGTGGCCATATAAAATAGACTCTTGACTTTTCCCCAAGTGTGTACTATTCAGTGAGTCTCTGAATGAGTGGCCATATGAAATAGACTCCTGACTATTTCACAGGTGCATATTATCCACTGAGGCTAAGAATGAGTGTCCAAATGAAATAGACTCCTGGCTACTCCACAGGTTTGCATTATTCATTGAGGCTCTGAATGAATGTCCATCGGAAATAAACTCCTAATTATTCTCCAGGTGTGTATTATTCAGTGAGGCTCTGAATATGTGGCCATATTAATTAGATTCCTTACTATCACACCGGTGTGTATTATTCACTGAGGCTCTGAATATGTGTCTACAAAAACAGACTCCTGACTACTCCATAGAAGTTCATTATTCACTGAAGCTCTAAATGAGAGGCCATATAAAATAGTCACCTGACTATTGCAGTTTGTGAATTATTCTATAAGGCTCTGAATGAGTGGCAGTATGGAATAGAATCCTGATGATTCCCCAGGTGTGTATCATTCAGTGAGGCACTGAATGAGTGGCCATATGAAATAGACTCCAGACTATTACCCTGGTGTGCATTATTCACTGAGGATCTAAATGGTGGCTATATGAAGTAGACTCTTAACTCTTCTGCAGGTGTGTATTATTGAATGAGACTCTGAATAAGTGGGCATAAAAGAGACTCCTGTCTATTGCCCAGGTGTGCATTATTTACAGAGACTCTGAATGTGTAGCCATTTTAAGTAGACTCCTGACTGTCACACAGGTGTGTATTATTCAGGAGGTGCTTAATTTGTGGCTATCTTAAATAGGTCTGACTACTCACAGGTGTTCATTATTCACTGAAGCTCTGAATGAGAGGCCATATAAAATAGACTCCTGACTATTCCCAGGTGTGCATTATTCAGTAAGGCTCTGAATGAGTGGCCATATGAAACAGACTTCTTATTACTCCACAGGTGTGTTATTCAGTGAGATCCTGAATCAGTGGTCATATAAAACAGGATCTGACTATTCCCAGGTGTGCATTATTCACTGATTCTCTGGTGGCCATATGAAATAGACTCCTGACTATTCCCCAGGTGTGCATTATTCATTGAGGCTCTGAATGAGTGGCCATATGAAATAGACTTCTGATTATTTCACAAGTGTGTAATATTCAGGAATCTATGAATTGGGGTTAAAATATTAGTATCTTCAGTATTCCACAGACATGTGATTCACTGAGGCTCTGAATGAGTGGCCATATAAAATAGACTCCTGACTATTCCCAAGCTGTGTATCATTCAGTGAGGCTCTGAATGAGTGGCCATATAAAATAGACTCCTGACTACTCCACAGGTGTGCATTATTCACTGAGCCTCTGAATGAGTGGCCATGTGAAATACACTCCTGACTTTTCCATAGGTCTGTATTATTCAGTGAGGCTCGAAATGAGTGGCCATATGAAACAGACCCCTCAGTACTCGACAGACATGCATTATTCACTGAGGCTGAATAAACAATAGACTCCTGATTATTTCCTTGTGTGCATGATTCACTGAGGCTCTGAATATGTGGCCATTTGGAATGGATTCCTCACAATTCCTAGGGTGTGTTATTCAGAGTATCTGAATGCATTGCCATTCCAAATAGACTCTTGAGAATTCTCCAGGTGTGCATTATTCACTGAGGCTCTGAATGAGTGGCCATGTGAAATACACTCCTGACTTTTCCATAGGTCTGTATTATTCAGTGAGGCTCTGAATGAGTGACCATATAAAATAGACTCTGACTATTCCACAGGTGTGCATTATTCAGTGAGGCACTCATTGATTGTTAATATGAAACTGTCCTGACTATTCCCCAGGTGTCTACCACTCAGTAAGGTACTGAGAGAGTGGCCATATAAAATAGACTCTTGACTTTTCCCCAAGTGTGTATTATTCACTGAGGATCTGAATGAGTGGCCATATGAAATAGACTCCTGACTATTTCACAGGTGCATATTATCCACTGAGGCTAAGAATGAGTGTCCAAATGAAATAGACTCCTGGCTACTCCACAGGTGTGCATTATTCATTGAGGCTCTGAATGAATGTCCATCGGAAATAAACTCCAAATTATTCTCCAGGTGTGTATTATTCAGTGAGGCTCTGAATATGTGGCCATATTAATTAGATTCCTTACTATCACAGGTGTGTATTATTCACTGAGGCTCTGAATATGTGTCTACAAAAACAGACTCCTGACTACTCCACATTATTCAGTGAGGCACTGAATGAGTGGCCACATGAAATAGACTCCTGACTATTCCACAGGTGTGCATTATTCAGTGAGGCTCTGAATGAGTGGCCATATAAAATAGACTCCTGACTATCACCCAGGTGTGTATCATTCAGTGAGGCTCTGAATGAGTGGCCATATGAAAGAGATTCTGACTATTCCAGGTGTGCATTATTCAGTAATTCTCTGAATGAGTGGCCATATGAAATAGACTCCTGACTATTTCACAGGTGTGCATTATTCAGTGAGGCTCTGAAAGAGTGGCCATATGAAACAGACTTCTTATTACTCCACAGGTGTGCGTTATTCACTGACTGTGTGAATCAGTAGCCATATGACATAGACTCCTAATTATTCTGCATGTTCTCATTATTTAAACAGGTTCTGTATGAGTGTGCATACCAAATATCCTGCTGACACTCCACCATGTGTGTATTCTTCAGTGATTTACAGAATGAGAGGTCATATGAAATAAACTCCTGACTATCACCCAGGTGTGTATCATTCAGTGAGGCACTGAATGAGTGGCCATATAAAATAGACTCCTGACTACTCCATACAAGCTCATTATTTAACTGAAGCTCTTTATGAGACGCCAAATAAAATAGACACCTGACTATTGCAGTTTGTGAATTATTCTATAAGGCTCTGAATGAGTGGTAGTATGGAATAGAATTTTTATGAGTCCCCAGGTTTGTATTATTCAGTGAGGCACTGAATGAGTGGCCATATAAAAGAGGCTCCAGACTATAACCCTGGTGTGCATTATTCACTGAGGCTCTGAATGAGTGGCCATATGAAATAGACTCCTGACTATTCCCCAGGTGTGTATTATTGAATGAGACTCTGAAAAAGTGGGCATAAAAAAGAGACTCCTGGCTATTGCCCAGGTGTGCATTATTTACAGAGACCCTGAATGGGTAGACATTTGAAGTAGACTCTTGACTGTTTCCAAGGGGTGTAATATTCACAGAGGCCCTGAATGAGTGGCCATATGAAAGAGATTCTTGACTATTCAGATATACATATTATTCACTGAATCACTGAAACAGTGGCCATATGAAATAGACCCAATTTTAGTCCACAGGTGTGCATTATTTCTTGATATTTCAAATGAATCATTATATGAAATAGACTAGTGTTTATTTCCCACATGTGCAGTATTCGAAAAGGTTCTACATGAGTGTCAATATCAAATAGCATCCTGACAATTACTCATGTGTGTATCATTCAGGGAGGTGCTTAATTTGTGGCTATATAAAATAGAATTCTGACTATTCCACAGGTGTGTATTATTCACTGAGGCTCTGAATATGTGGCTATATGAAATACACTCCTGACTATTACCCCATTGTGCATTATTCAGTAATGCTGTGATTGAGTGGCCATATGGCATGGACACTGACTCTTCCCCAGTTGTGTATCATTCAGTGAGTTTCTGAATGAGTGAACAAATAAAATAGACTCCTGACTATATCCTCTTGACTATTTCTCAGCTGTGCATTTTCCACTGAGGCACTGGGTGAATGGTCATATCAAATAGACTCCAGACTATTCCCCAGGTGTGCATCATTCAGTGAGTCTCTGAATAAGTGGCTATATAAATAGAACAGAGTATTTTTTAGGTATATATGATTCTTCACTGAGGTACTGAATGAGTGGCCATGTGAAATACACTCCTGACTTTTGGATAGGTCTGTATTATTCAGTGAGGCTCTGAAGGAGTGGCCATAGGAAAGCGACTACTGAATACTCCTCAGGCGTGCATTTTTAGGATCTGCTCTAAATGACTGGCTATATGACATAGAAACTTGACTTTCCCTACGGTGTATGTTATTCAGTGAGGCTGTGAATTTGTGGCTATATGAAATAGAATTCTGACTAAAATACAGGTGTGCTTTATTCAGGGAATCTCTGAATGATAGGACATATTTAATAGCATTCTGACTATTCCACAGATATGCATTATTCACTAAGGCTCTGAATGAGTGGCCATATAAAATAGACTCCTGACTATTCCCCAGGTGTGTAACATTTAATGAGTGTTTGAGTTAGTGATCATATGAAATAGACTTCTGACTATTCCCCAGGTGTGTATTATTGGCTCAGACTCTGAATATATGGGCATATGGAATAGACTACTGACTATTCCACAGTTGTGCATTACTCATTCAGGATTTGATTTTGTGTCCATATAAAATTGACTAGTGTCTATTCCACACGTGTGCATTATTCTCTGAGGCTGTAAATGAGTGGCCATATAAAGTAGACTCCTAACTCTTCCCCAGGTGTGTATTACTCAGTGAGGCTCTCCTTATGTGATCGTATGAAACAGGATTATGTCTATCTCAAATAATTTTATTATTCAGTGAATCTCTGAATGAGCGGCTTTATGAAATAGACTGCTGAGTCCTGTACATTTCTGCATTATTCACTGAGGCTATGAGTCAGTGGCCTTATGAAATAAAATGCTGACTGTTCCACAGGTGTGTATTATAAACTGAGGCTCTGAATGAGTTGCTGTGTGAAATTCACTTCTGGTTACTCCACAAGTGTACATTATTCACTGAGGCTCTGAATGAGTGTTTATATGACTTAGCCTTCTGATTACTGAACAGATGTGCATTATTCAATGAGGCTCTTAAAAAATGGTGATATGAAACAGAATCCTGACTAATTCCCAGGTGTGCATCAATCAGTAATGCTGTGATTGAGTGGCCATATGGCATGGACACTGACTCTTCCCCAGTTGTGTAGCATTCACTGAGTTTCTGAATAATTGGCCACATGAAATAAACTCCTGACTATTCCCCAGGTGTGTATTACTTACTAAGGGTATAGATGAGTGGCTACATAAAATAACCACATAACTATTTCTCCCGTGTGCATTTTCCACTGAGGAACTGAATGAACCATCATATCAAATAGACTCCAGGCTATTTCACAGGTGTGCATTATTCCACGAGTATCTGAATGACTGGCCATATAAAATAGACTTCTGAGTATTCCCCAAGTATGTATGATTCAATGAGGCTCTGAATGAGTGGCCATGTGAAATACACTCCTGACATTTCCAAAGACGTGTATTATTCAATGAGGCTGTGAATGAGTGGACATAGGAAAGAGACTCCTGAATACTCACAGGAGTGCCTTTTTAGGTTTGGCTCTGAAAGAGTATCTTTATGAAATAGAATCCTGACTTTCCCCAAGGTGTTCATTATTTAGTGAATCTCTGTATGACAGGCCATATGCAATAGTATCCTGAATATTCCCCTTTATGTGTTAGTCACTGAGGCTCTGAATGTTTGGCCATATGAAATAGCTTCCTGACTATTGCACAGGTGTGTATTATTTAATGAGGCTTTGAGTTAGTGATTAGATGAAACAGTTCCCTTACTATTCCTAAGGTGTGTATTATTAAGTGAGACACTGATTAAGTGGGCATATGGAATAGACTCCTCATTATTCCAAAGGTGTGCATAACTCTCTCAGGTTTTGATTTTCTGGCCATACAAAGTAGACCAGTGACTTTTCTACAGGTGTGCATTATTTTCTGAGGCTGTAAGTGAGTGGCTGTATGAAAAAGACTCCTAACATTTATCCAGGTGTGTATTACTGAATGAGACTGAATAAATGAGCCTCAGAAAGAGACTCCTGTCTATTCCCCAGGTGTGCATTATATACAGAGACTCTCAATGTGTGGCTATTTGTAGTAGACACTAGACAATTTTCAAGGGGTGTATTATTCACTGATGCCCTGAAGGAGTGTCCATACAGAAGAGATTCCTGGCTATTCCAGATATATATTATTCCCTGAAACACTTAAATGGTGGCCATATGAAATAGACTCGATTTAACTTCGCAGGAGTGTGTTATTCAATGATTCTCTGACGAAATCACCATATGAAATAAACTAGTGATTATTCTTCACATGTGCATTATTCAAAGAGCTTCTGTATAAGTTTCCATATCAAATAGACTCCTGACTGTCACACCAGTGTGTATCATTCTGGGAGGTGCTTAACTTGTGGCTATCTTAAATAGGGATTTGACTACTCCACAGGTGTTTATTATTCACTGAATCTCTGAATGAGAGGCCGTAGGAAATAAACTCCTGACTCTTGCCACATCGTGCATTATTTAGTAAGGCTCTGAATGAGTGTTTCTATGGAATAGAATCCTGAGGATTTCCTGGTGTGTATCATTGAGGGAGATACTGAATCAGTGGTCACATGAAACAGAATCCTTACTATAACTGTCATATGCATTATTCACTGCAGCTTTGAGTGGCCATATAAATAGACTCCTAATAGTCACAGAGTATTCCTCATGTGTGCATAATTCACTGATTCTCTAAGTGGCCACATGAAATAGACTCCAGACTATATCATAAGTGTATAATATTTGGTGAGGCTCTTAAAGAGTGGCCACATGAAACAGACTTCTTATTACTCCACATGTATGCGTTATTCACTGATTGTCTGAATGAGTAGCCATATCATATGGACTCCTAATTATTCTCCATGTGTGCATTATTCAAACAGGTTCTGCATGAGTGTGCATACCAGTCTCCTGACACTTTCCCAGTTGTTTATTCTGCAGTTATTCCCAGAATGAGAGATCATATAAAATAGACTCTTGACTATCACACAGGTGTGTATCATTCAGAAAGGCACTTAATTTGTGGCTACCATAAATGGCCTCCTGACTACTCCATAGAAGTTCATTATTCATTGAAGCTCTAAATGAGAGGCCATATAAAATACATGAGGCCAACAAACACATGAAAAAATGCTCATCATCACTGGTCATTAGGGAGATGCAAATCAAAACCACATTGAGATACCATCTCACACCAGTTAGAATGGCTATCATTAAAAAATCTGAAGACAACAGATGCTGGAGAGAATGCAGAGAAATAGGAACACTCTTATACTGTTGGTGAGAGTGTATATTGGTTCTACCATTGTGGAAGACATTGTGGCAATTCTTCAAGGACCTAGAAATAGAAATTCCATTTAACCCAGCAATACCATTACTGGGTACATATCCAAAGGACTATAAATTGTTCTACTATAAGGACAAATGCACACGAATGTTCATTGCAGCACTGTTTACAATAGCAAAGACCTGGAACCAACCCAAATGCCCATCGATGATAGACTGGACTGGGAAAATGTGGCACATATACATGATGGAATATTATGCAGCAATCAAAAATATGAGTTTTTGTCCTTTGTAAAGATATGGATGAACATGGAGAATATCATTCTCAGCACACTGACACAAAAACAGAAAACGAAATACCACATATTCTCACTCATAGGTGGGTGAGAAAAATGAGAACACACAGACACAGGGAGGGGGGTACTGCACACTGGTATCTATTGAAAAATTAAGGGAGGGACAGCGGGAGGAGAGCAGGGGAGAAACAGCCTGGGGAGAAATGCCAAATGAGGGTGAAGAAAAGAAAGGCAACAAAACACACTGACATATATGTACCTATGCAAGTATCTTGCACATTCGGCACATGTACCCCAAAACCTAAAATGCAATAAAAATTAAAAAAAAATAGTCACCTGACTATTGCCCCGTTGTGAATTATTCAATAAAGCTCTGAATGAGTGGCAGTATGTAATAGAATCCTGATGATTCCTCAGGTGTGTATCATTCAGTGAGGCACTGAATGAGTGGCCATATGAAATAGACTTTTGACTATCACCCAGGTGTGTATTATTCACTGAGGATCAAAATGGATGCCTAAATGAAGTAGACTCTTAACTCTTCAACAGGTGTGTATTATTGAATGAGACTCTGAATAAGTGGGTATGAAAAAGGGACTCCTGTCTATTGCCCAAGTGTGCATTATTTACAGACTCTGAATGTGTAGCCATTTTAAGTAGACTCCTCACTGTCACACAGGTGTGCATCATTCAGGGAGGTGCTTAATTTGTGGCTATTTTAAATAGGGTTATGACTACTCCACAGGTGTTCATTATTCACTGAAGCTCCGAAGGAGAGGTCATATGAAATAGACTCCTGACTATTGGCCCATTGTGAATTACTCAGTAAGGCACTGAATGAACGGTCCTATGGAACAGAATCCTGACGATTCCTAGGAGTGTCTTTCAGTGAAATACTGAATCAGTAGTCATATGAAACAAAATCCTGACTATTAACGTGGTGTGCATTATTCACTGAGGCTCTGTGTGGCCATATGAAATAGACTCCTAATATTCACAGAGTATTTCTCATGTGTGCATTATTCACTGACTATATTAGTGGCCACAGGAAATAGACTCCACACTATATTATAAGTGTATAATATTCGGTGAGGCTATTAAAGAGTGGCCACATAAAACAGACTTCTTATTACTCCACATGTGTGCATTATTCAGTGATTGTCTGAATGAGTAGCCATATGATATGGACTCCTAATTATTCTCCATGTGTGCATTATTCAAAAAGGTTCTACAAGAGTGTGCATACCAAAGAGACTCCTGACACTTTCCCAGTTGTGTATTTTGCAGTTATTCCCAGAATGAAAGATCATATGAAATAGACTTTTGACTATCACCCAGGTGTGTACCTTTCAGGGAGGCGCTTAATTCGTGGCTACCATAAACAGCGTTCTGACTATTCCATAGCAGTGAATTATTCACTGAAGCTCTAAATGAGAGGCCATATAAAATAGTCACCTGACTATTGCCACATTGTGAATTATTCAATAAGGCTCTGAATGAGTGGCAGTATGGAATGGAATCCTGATGATTCCTCAGGTGTGTATCATTCAGTGAGGCACTGAATGAGCGTCTATATGAGGGAGGCTTCAAACTATTACTCTGGTGTGCATTATTCACTGAGGATCAAAATGGATGCCTAAATGAAGTAGACTCTTAACTCTTCAACAGGTGTGTATTATTGAATGAGACTCTGAATAAGTGGGTATGAAAAAGGGACTCCTGTCTATTGCCCAAGTGTGCATTATTTACAGACTCTGAATGTGTAGCCATTTTAAGTAGACTCCTCACTGTCACACAGGTGTGCATCATTCAGGGAGGTGCTTAATTTGTGGCTATCTTAAATAGGGTTATGACTACTCCACAGGTGTTCATTATTCACTGAAGCTCCGAAGGAGAGGTCATATGAAATAGACTCCTGACTATTGGCCCATTGTGAATTATTCAGTAAGGCACTGAATGAATGGTCCTATGGAACAGAATCCTGACGATTCCTAGGAGTGTCTTTCAGTGAAATACTGAATCAGTAGTCATATGAAACAAAATCCTGACTATTAACGTGGTGTGCATTATTCACTGAGGCTCTGTGTGGCCATATGAAATAGACTCCTAATATTCACAGAGTATTTCTCATGTGTGCATTATTCACTGACTATATTAGTGGCCACAGGAAATAGACTCCACACTATATTATAAGTGTATAATATTCGGTGAGGCTATTAAAGAGTGGCCACATAAAACAGACTTCTTATTACTCCACATGTGTGCGTTATTCAGTGATTGTCTGAATGAGTAGCCATATGATATGGACTCCTAATTATTCTCCATGTGTGCATTATTCAAACAGGTTCTACAAGAGTGTGCATACCAAAGAGACTCCTGACACTTTCCCAGTTGTGTATTCTTCAGTTATTCCCAGAATGCAAGATCATATGAAATAGACTTTTGACTATCACCCAGGTGTGTATCATTCAGAGAGGTGCTTAATTTGTGGCTATCTTAAACAGGGTCATGACTACCCCACAGGTGTTCATTATTCACTGAAGCTCTAAATGAGAGGCCATATAAAATAGTCACCTGACTATTGCCCCGTTGTGAATTACTCAATAAGGCTCTGAATGAGTGGCAGTATGGAATGGAATCCTGATGATTCCCCAGGTGTGTATCACTCAGTGAGGCACTGAATGAGCGTCTATATGAGGGAGGCTTCAGACTATTACTCTGGTGTGCATTATTCACTGAGGATCAAAATGGGTGCCTATATGAAGTAGACTCTTAACTCTTCAACAGGTGTGTATTATTGAATGAGACTCTGAATAAGTGGGCATAAAAAAGAAACTCCTGTCTATTGCCCAGGTGTGCATTATTTACAGAGACTCTGAATGTGTAGCCATTTTAAGTAGACTCCTCACTGTCACACAGGTGTGCATCATTCAGGGAGGTGCTTAATTTGTGGCTATCTTAAATAGGGTCATGACTACTCCACAGGTGTTCATTATTCACTGAAGCTCTAAATGAGAGGCCATATGAAATAGACTCCTGACTATTGGCCCATTGTGAATTATTCAGTAAGGCACTGAATGAATGGTCCTATGGAACAGAATCCTGACGATTCCTAGGAGTGTCTTTCAGTGAAATACTGAATCAGTAGTCATATGAAACAAAATCCTGACTATTAACGTGGTGTGCATTATTCACTGAGGCTCTGTGTGGCCATATGAAATAGACTCCTAATATTCACAGAGTATTTCTCATGTGTGCATTATTCACTGACTATATTAGTGGCCACAGGAAATAGACTCCACACTATATTATAAGTGTATAATATTCGGTGAGGCTATTAAAGAGTGGCCACATAAAACAGACTTCTTATTACTCCACATGTGTGCGTTATTCAGTGATTGTCTGAATGAGTAGCCATATGATATGGACTCCTAATTATTCTCCATGTGTGCATTATTCAAAAAGGTTCTACAAGAGTGTGCATACCAAAGAGACTCCTGACACTTTCCCAGTTGTGTATTTTGCAGTTATTCCCAGAATGAAAGATCATATGAAATAGACTTTTGACTATCACCCAGGTGTGTACCTTTCAGGGAGGCGCTTAATTCGTGGCTATCTTAAATAGGGTTATGACTACTCCACAGGTGTGCATTATTCACTGAAGCTCTAAATGAGAGGCCATATAAAATAGTCACCTGACTATTGCCACATTGTGAATTATTCAATAAGGCTCTGAATGAGTGGCAGTATGGAATGGAATCCTGATGATTTCCCAGGTGTGTATCCTTCAGTGAGGCACTGAATGAGCAGCTATATGAGAGAGAGTCTATTTACAGAGACTCTGAATGTGTAGCCATTTTAAGTAGACTCCTGAAGGTCAAACAAATGTGTATCATTCAGAGAGGTGCTTAATTTGTGGCTATCTTAAACAGGGTCATGACTACCCCACAGGTGTTCATGATTCACTGAAGCTCTGAAAAAGAGGCCATATGAAATAGACTCCTGACTATTGCCGCCTTGTGCATTATTCAGTAAGGCTCTGAATGAATGGTTCTATGGAACAGAATACTGATGATTCCCCGGTGTGTATCATTCAGTGAGGCTCTGAATGAGTGGCCATATGAAATAGACTCCTGACTATTCCCCAGGTGTGTATTATTCACTGAGGCTCTGTGTGGCCATATGAAATAGACTCCTAATATTCACTGAGTATTCCTCATGTGTGCATTATTCACTGATTTTCTGTGTGGCCAAATGAAATACACTCCTGACTCTTCCACAGTACTGTATTATTACTTGGGGTTCCTAATGACTCACCATATGAAATAGACTTCTGATTATTTTACAAGTGTGTAATATTCAGGGACTCTATTAATTGAAGGGTAATATTGATTAATATCCTCAATATTCCACAGACAAGAGTGATTTACTGAGGCTGATAATGACTGTTTATATTAAATAAAATTCTGACTATACCCAAGCTGTGTATCATTCAGTGAGGCTCTGAATGATTCACCCTATGAGAAAGGCTCCTGAGTACTTAACAGCTGTGAATTATTCACTAAGCCTCTGAATGAGTGGCCATGTGAAATACACCCCTTACTTATTTCCAGTTGTGTACTATTCAGTGAGGCTCAAAATGAGTGGCCATATGAAACAGAACCCTCAGTAGTCGACAGATAAGCATTATTCACTGAGGGGATGAATCAGAGTGCATAAGCAATAGACTCCTGATAATTACATTGGTGTGCATGATTAACTGAGGCTCTGAATATGTGGCCATTTGGAATGAATTCCTCACAATTCCCTAGGTGTGTGTCATTCACAGTTTCTGAATGCATTGCCATTCCAAATAGACTCTTGAGAATTCTCCAAGTGTGCACTATTCCTATGGCTCTGAATGAGTGGCCACATGAAACACACTCTCCAAAGTTTTCTAGGTGTGTATCATTCACTGAGGCTCTGAAAGAGTGACCAAATTAAATAGATTTCTGACTATTCCACAGGTGTGCATTATTTAGTGAGGCATCATTGAGTGTCCATATAAAACGGTCCTGACTATTTCCCAGGTTTGTACCACTCAGTAAGGTACTGAGAGAGTGGCCATATAAAATAGACTCTTGGCTCTTCCCCAAATGTGTATTATTCACTGAGGCTCTGAATGAGTGGCCATATGAAATAGACTCCTGACTGTTCCACAGGTGTGCATTATTAAGTGAGGCACACATTGAATGTCCATATTAAAACAATCTGACCTTTCCCCAGGTGTGCACCACTCAGTAAGGTACTCAGAGAGTGGATGTATAAAATAGACTCTTGACTGTTCCCTAAGAGTGTATTATTCACTGAGGCTCTGAATGTGTGGCCATATAATATAGACACCTGACTATTTCACAGGTGCATATTATCTACTGAGGCTAAGAATGAGTGTCCAAATGAAATGGACTCCTGGCTACTCCACAACTGTGAATTATTCAATGAGGATCTGAATAAATATCCATCGAAAATAGACTCCAAATTATTCTCCAGGTGTGTATTATTCAGTGAGGGTCTAAATATGTGGTCATATTAATTAGATTCCTTACTATCACATGGGTGTGTATTATAAACTGAGGCTCTGAATATGTATCTACATGAAATAGACTCCTGACTGCTCCACATTATTCAGTGACATTCCAAATGAGAGGCCACATGAAAAAGACACCTGATTATTCCACAGCTGTGCCTTATTCAGTGAGACTCTGAATTAGTGGCCATATAAAATAGACTCCTGACTGTTCCACAGGTGTGCATTATTCAGTGAGGCTCTCAATGAATAGTCATAGGAAAGGGACTTCTGACTATTCTGCAGGTGCGCATTATCCAGCAATTCTCTAAATGAGTGGCCATAAGATATATCCAAAGGACTATAAATCGTTCTACTATAAGGACACATGCACACGAATGTTCATTGCAGCACTGTTTACAATAGCAAAGAACTGGAACCAACCCAAATGCCCAACGATGATAGACTGGACTGGGAAAATGTGGCACATATACACCATGGAATATTATGCAGCAATCAAAAATGATGAGTTTGTATCCTTTGTAAGGACATGGAAGAATCTGGAGAACATCATTCTCAGCAAACTGACACAAGAACAGAAAAAGAAATACCACATATACTCACTCATAGGTTGGTGAGAAAAATGAGAACACATGGACACAGAGAGGCGGTCTATTATACACTGGGGTCTATTGAGGGAATGGGGAGGGACAGCGGGGGCTGGGGAGGGATAGCCTGGGGATGAATGCCAAGTGTGGGTGAAGGGGAGGAAGGCAGCAAAACACACTGCCATATGTGTACCTATGCAACTATCTTGCACGTTCTGCACATGTACCCCAAAACCTATAATGCAATAAAATTAAAAAAATAGTCACCTGACTATTGCCACATTGTGAATTATTCAATAAGGCTCTGAATGAGTGGCAGTATGGAATGGAATCCTGATGATTTCCCAGGTGTGTATCATTCAGTGAGGCACTGAATGAGTGGCCATATGAAATAGACTCCAGACTATTCCCCAGGTGTGCATTATTCACTGAGGCTCTAAATGAGTGGCCATATGAAATAGACTTTTGACTATCACCCAGGTGTGTATTATTGAATGAGACTCTGAATAAGTGGGCATAAATAAGAGACTCCTGGATATTGCCCAGGTGTGCATTATTTACAGACTCTGAATGTGTAGCCATTTTAAGTAGACTCCTCACTGTCACACAGGTGTGCATCATTCAGGAGGTGCTTAATTTGTGGCTATCTTAAATAGGGTCCTGACTACTCCACAGGTGTTCATTATTCACTGAAGCTCTAAATGAGAGGCCATATGAAATAGACTCCTGACTATTGCCACATTGTGAATTATTCAATAAGGCTCTGAATGAATGGTTCTATGGAACAGAATCCTGACGATTCCTAGGAGTGTCTTTCAGTGAAATACTGAATCAGTAGTCATATGAAACAAAATCCTGACTATTATCGTGGTGTGCATTATTCACTGAGGCTCTGTGTGGCCATATGAAATAGACTCCTAATATTCACAGAGTATTTCTCATGTGTGCATTATTCACTGAGGCTCTAAATGAGTGGCCATATGAAATAGACTCCTAATTATTCTCCATGTGTGCATTATTCACTGAGGCTCTAAATGAGTGGCCATATAAAATAGACCTCAATTTACTCCAAAGGTGTGCATTATTCAGTGATTGTCTGAATGAGTAGCCATATGACATAGACTCCTAATTATTCTCCATGTGTGCATTATTCAAAAGGTTCTACAAGAGTGTGCATACCAAAGAGACTCCTGACACTTTCCCAGTTGTGTATCATTCACTGACTTTCTGAATGAGTGACCATGTGAAATACACTCCTGACTTTTCAATAGCTGTATATTATTCAGTGAGGCTCTGAATGAGTGGCCATATGAAATAGACTCCTGACTATTGCCACATTGTGAATTATTCACTGAAGCTCTAAATGAGAGGCCATATAAAATAGTCACCTGACTATTGCCACATTGTGAATTATTCAATAAGGCTCTGAATGAGTGGCAGTATGGAATGGAATCCTGATGATTTCCCAGGTGTGTATCCTTCAGTGAGGCACTGAATGAGCAGCTATATGAGAGAGAGTCTATTTACAGAGACTCTGAATGTGTAGCCATTTTAAGTAGACTCCTGAAGGTCAAACAAATGTGTATCATTCAGAGAGGTGCTTAATTTGTGGCTATCTTAAACAGGGTCATGACTACCCCACAGGTGTTCATGATTCACTGAAGCTCTGAAAAAGAGGCCATATGAAATAGACTCCTGACTATTGCCGCCTTGTGCATTATTCAGTAAGGCTCTGAATGAATGGTTCTATGGAACAGAATACTGATGATTCCCCGGTGTGTCATTCAGAGAGATGCTGAATCAGTGGTCATATGAAACAGGATCCTGACTATTAGCGTGGTGTGCATTATTCACTGAGGCTCTTTTTGGCCATAAGAAATTGACTCCTAATATTCACTGAGTATTCCTTATGTGTGCATTATTCACTGATTTTCTGTGTGGCCAAATGAAATACACTCCTGACTCTTCCACAGTACTGTATTATTACTTGGGGTTCCTAATGACTCACCATATGAAATAGACTTCTGATTATTTTACAAGTGTGTAATATTCAGGGACTCTATTAATTGAAGGGTAATATTGATTAATATCCTCAATATTCCACAGACAAGAGTGATTTACTGAGGCTGATAATGACTGTTTATATTAAATAAAATTCTGACTATACCCAAGCTGTGTATCATTCAGTGAGGCTCTGAATGATTCACCCTATGAGAAAGGCTCCTGAGTACTTAACAGCTGTGAATTATTCACTAAGCCTCTGAATGAGTGGCCATGTGAAATACACCCCTTACTTATTTCCAGTTGTGTACTATTCAGTGAGGCTCAAAATGAGTGGCCATATGAAACAGAACCCTCAGTAGTCGACAGATAAGCATTATTCACTGAGGCTTTTGAATGAGTGGCCATATGAAATAGACTCCTGATAATTACATTGGTGTGCATGATTAACTGAGGCTCTGAATATGTGGCCATTTGGAATGAATTCCTCACAATTCCCTAGGTGTGTGTCATTCACAGTTTCTGAATGCATTGCCATTCCAAATAGACTCTTGAGAATTCTCCAAGTGTGCACTATTCCTATGGCTCTGAATGAGTGGCCACATGAAACACACTCTCCAAAGTTTTCTAGGTGTGTATCATTCACTGAGGCTCTGAAAGAGTGACCAAATTAAATAGATTTCTGACTATTCCACAGGTGTGCATTATTTAGTGAGGCATCATTGAGTGTCCATATAAAACGGTCCTGACTATTTCCCAGGTTTGTACCACTCAGTAAGGTACTGAGAGAGTGGCCATATAAAATAGACTCTTGGCTCTTCCCCAAATGTGTATTATTCACTGAGGCTTTTGAATGAGTGGCCATATGAAATAGACTCCTGACTGTTCCACAGGTGTGCATTATTAAGTGAGGCACACATTGAGTGTCCATATTAAAACTATCTGACCTTTCCCCAGGTGTGTACCACTCAGTAAGATACTCAGAGAGTGGATGTATAAAATAGACTCTTGACTGTTCCCTAAGAGTGTATTATTCACTGAGGCTCTGAATGTGTGGCCATATAATATAGACACCTGACTATTTCACAGGTGCATATTATCTACTGAGGCTAAGAATGAGTGTCCAAATGAAATGGACTCCTGGCTTCTCCACAACTGTAAATTATTCAATGAGGATCTGAATAAATATCCATCGAAAATAGACTCCAAATTATTCTCCAGGTGTGTATTATTCAGTGAGGGTCTAAATATGTGGTCATATTAATTAGATTCCTTACTATCATATGGGTGTGTATTATAAACTGAGGCTCTGAATATGTATCTACATGAAATAGACTCCTGACTGCTCCACATTATTCAGTGACATTCCAAATGAGAGGCCACATGAAAAAGACACCTGATTATTCCACAGCTGTGCCTTATTCAGTGAGACTCTGAATTAGGGGATAAAAGAGAATTCTAACTAGTTCCTTAGGTGTGCACATTCAGTGAGGCTCTCAATGAATAGTCATAGGAAAGGGACTTCTGACTATTCTGCAGGTGCGCATTATCCAGCAATTCTCTAAATGAGTGGCCATAAGATATATCCAAAGGACTATAAATCGTTCTACTATAAGGACACATGCACACGAATGTTCATTGCAGCACTGTTTACAATAGCAAAGAACTGGAACCAACCCAAATGCCCAACGATGATAGACTGGACTGGGAAAATGTGGCACATATACACCATGGAATATTATGCAGCAATCAAAAATGATGAGTTTGTATCCTTTGTAAGGACATGGAAGAATCTGGAGAACATCATTCTCAGCAAACTGACACAAGAACAGAAAAAGAAATACCACATATACTCACTCATAGGTGGGTGAGAAAAATGAGAACACATGGACACAGAGAGGCGGTCTATTATACACTGGGGTCTATTGAGGGAATGGGGGAGGGACAGCGGGGGCTGGGGAGGGATAGCCTGGGGATGAATGCCAAGTGTGGGTGAAGGGGAGGAAGGCAGCAAAACACACTGCCATATGTGTACCTATGCAACTATCTTGCACGTTCTGCACATGTACCCCAAAACCTATAATGCAATAAAAATTAAAAAAAAAAAAAGAAAAGAAATAGACTCCAGATTATATCACACGGGTGTAATATGCGCTGAGGCTGTGAAAGAGTGGCCATATGAAGGAGACTTCTTATTACTCCACAGGTGTGCATTATTCCGTGATTATGTGAATCAGTAGCCATATGACATAGACTCCTAATTATTCTCCATATTCTCATTATTAAAACAGGTTCTGTATGATTGTGCATACCAAATATTCTGCTGACACTCCATCATGTGTGTATTCTTGAGTGATTCCCAGAATGAGAGGTCATATGAAATAGACTCCTGACTATCAAAAAGGTGTGTATCATTCAGAGAGGCACTTAATTTGTGGCTCTCTTAAACAGCGACTTGACTACTCCATAGAAGTTCATTATTTAACAGAAGCACTGAATGAGAGGCCATATGAAATAGACACCTGACTATTCACTATTGTGAATTATTCTATACGGCTCTGAATACGAGGTAGTATGGAATAGAATTTTTATGATTCCCCAGCTTTGTATCATTCATTGATGCACTGAATAAGTGGCCATATAAAAGAGGCTCCCGAGTATAACGCTGGTGTGCATTATTCACTGAGGCTCTAAATGAGTGGCTATATAAACTAGACTCATAACTCTTTCTTAGGTGTGTATTTTTGAATGATACTCTGAATAAGTGGGCATAAATAAGAGACTCCTGGATATTGCCCAGGTGTGCATTATTTCCAGAGACCCTGAATGTGTAGACATTTGAAGTGGACTCGTGACTGTTTCCAAGAGGTGTATTATTCACGGAGGCCCAGAGCGAGTGGCCATATGAAAGAGATTCCTGATTATTCAGATGTACACATTATTCACTGAAACACGGAAAGAGTGGCAATATAAAATAGACCTCAATTTACTCCAAAGGTGTGCATTATTTTTTGATATTCCAAACGAATTACCATATAAAATAGACTACTGTTTATTCCCCACATGTGCAGTATTCGAATAGGTTCTGTATCAGTGTCCATATGAAATAGCCTCCTAACAATCACTCATGTGTGTAATATTCAGGGAGCTGCTTAATTTTGGGCTAGCTTAAATAGGGTCCTGACTACTCCACAGCTGTTTATTATGCACTGAAGCTCTGAATAAGAGGCCATATGAAATAGACTTTTGACTATTGCCCCATTATTCATTATTCGGTAATGCTGAGATTGATTGGCCATATGGCATGGACTCTGACTATTTCCCAGTTGTGTATCATTCACTGACTTTCTGAATGAGTGACAATATAAAATATACACCTGACTATATCCTGTTGACTATTTCTCACCTTTGCATTTTCCACTGAGGCACTGGGTGAACGGTCATATCAAATAGACTCCAGACTATTCCCCAGGTATGCATTATTCAGGGAATCTCTGATTAAGTGGCTATATTAAATAGAATCCTGAGTATTTACCAGGTATATGATTCTTCACTAAGGTTCTGAATGAGTGACCATGTGAAATACACTCCTGACTTTTCAATAGCTGTATATTATTCAGTGAGGCTCTGAATGAGTGGCCATAGGAAAGTGACTACTGAATACTCATCAGGCATGCATTTTTAGGTTCGGCTCTAAATGAGTGGCTATACGACAGAGAAACTTGACTTTCCCCAAAGTGTATGTTATTCAGTGAGGCTGTGAATATGTGGCTATAAGAAATAGAGTTCTGACTAAAATACAGGTGTTCCTTCTACAGTGAATCTTTGAAGGAGAGGCCATATGTAATAGTGTTCTGACTATGCCCCGGTATGTATTAGTCACTGAGACTCTGAATGTTTGGCTATATAAAGTAGCCTCCTGACTATTCCACATGTGTGTATTATTTAATAAGGATTTAAGTCAGTGATTAGAAGAAATAGATCCCTTAGTATTTTTTTTTTTTTTTTATTGGTTATTGCATTATAGGTTTTGGGGTACATGTGCAGAACGTGCAAGATAGTTGCATAGGTACACACGTGGAAGTGTGTTTTGCTGCCTTCCTCCCCTTCACCCACACTTGGCATTCATCCCCAGGCTATCCCTCCCCAGCCTCCCCCCACTGTCCCTCCCCCATTCACCCAAATAGACCCCAGTGTATAGCAGACAGCCTCTCTGTGTCCATGTGTTCTCATTTTTCTCTCCCGCCTATGAGTGAGTATATGCGGTATTTCTTTTTCTGTTCTTGTGTCAGTTTGCTGAGAATGATGTTCTCCAGATTCATCCATGTCCTTACAAAGGACACAAACTCATCATTTTTGATTGCTGCATAATATTCCATGGTGTATATGTGCCACATTTCCCCAGTCCAGTCTATCATCGTTGGGCATTTGGGTTGGTTCCAGGTCTTTGCTATTGTAAACAGTGCTGCAATGAACATTCGTGTGCATGTGTCCTTATAGTAGAACGATTTATAGTCCTTTGGATAGATACCCAGTAATGGGATTGCTGGGTCAAATGGAATTTCTATTTCTAGGTCCCTGAGGAATCGCCACACTGTCTTCCACAATGGTTGAACTAATTTACACTCCCACCAACAGTGTAAGAGTGTTCCTATTTCACCACATCCTCTCCAGCATCTGCTGTCTCCAGTTTTTTTAATGATTGCCATTCTAACTGGCGTGAGATGGTATCTCAATGTGGTCTTGATTTGCATCTCTCTAATGACCAGTGATGAGGAGCAATTTTTCATATGTTTGTTGGCCTCATGTATGTATTCTTTTGTAAAGTGTCTGTTCATATCCTTTGCCCATTTTTGAATGGGCTTGTTTGTTTTTTTCCTGTAAATCTGTTTGAGTTCTTTGTAAATTCTGGATATCAGCCCTTTGTCTGATGTGTAAACTGCAAAGATTTTTTCCCATTCTGATGGTTGCCGATTCACTCTAGTGACTGTTTCTTTTCCCGTGCAGAAGCTATGGAGTTTGATTAGGTCCCATTTGTCTATTTAGGCTTTTGTTGCCAATGCTTTTGGTGTTTTATTCATGAAGTCCTTGCCTACTCCTATGTCCTGAATGGTTTTGCCCAGATTTTCTTCTAGGGTTTTTATGGTGTCAGGTCTTACGTTTAAGTCTTTAATCCATCTGGAGTTAATTTTAGTCTAAGGTGTCAGGAAGGGGTCTAGTTTCTGCTTTGTGCACATGGCTAGCCAGTTTTCCCAACACCATTTATTAAATAGTGAACGCTTTCCCCATTGCTTGTTTTTGTCTGGTTTATCAAAGATAATATGGCCGTAGATAGGTTGTGATGCCTCCGATGCTTCTGTTCTGTTCCATTGGTCTATATCTCTGTTTTGGTACCAGTACCATGCTGTTTTGATTACTGTAGCCTTGTAGTATACTTGGAAGTCTGGTAGTGTGATGCCTCCCGCTGTGTTCTTTTTGCTTAGAATTGACTTGGCTATGCGGGCTCTTTTTTGGTTCCCTATGAAATTCATGGTGGTTTTTTCCAGTTCTGTGAAGAAATTCAATGGTAGTTTGATGGCGATAGCATTGATTGTGTAAATTACTTTGGGCAGGATAGCCATTTTCACAATATTGATTCTTCCTAACCACGAACATGGAATGTTTCTCCATCTGTTTGTGTCCTCTCTTATTTCGTTGAGCAGTGGTTTGTAGTTTTCCATAAAGATGTCACTTACATTTCTTGGAGTTGTATTCCTAGGTATTTTATTTTCTTTGTAGCAATTGTGAATGGCAGTTCGTTCTTGATTTGCTTCTCTTTAAGTCTGTTATTGGTGTATAGGAATGCTTGTGATTTTTGAACATTGATTTTATATCCTGAGACTTTGCTGAAGTTGCTTATCAGTTGCAGGAGCTTTTGGGCTGAGGTGATGGGGTCTTCTAGGTATACTATCATGTCGTCTGCAAATAGAGACAATTTGGCTTCCACCTTTTCTATTTGAATATTCTTTATTTCTTTTTCTTGCCTGATTCCTCTGGCTAGAACTTCCAGTACTATGTTGAATAGGAGCGGTGAGAGAAGGCATCCTTTTCTAGTGCCAGATTTCAAAGGGAATGCTTCCAGATTTTGCCCATTAAGTATGATATTGGCTGTTGGTTTGTCATAAATAGCTTTTATTACTTTGAGATACGTTCCATCAATACCCAGTTTATTGAGGGTTTTTAGCATAAAGGGCTGTTGAATTTTGTCAAATGCCTTCTCTGCGTCAATTGATATAATCATGTGGTTTTTGCTTTTGCTTCTGTTTATGTGATGAATTACATTTATAGACTTGCATATGTTGAACCAGCCTTGCATCCCCGGGATGAATCCTACTTGATCATGATGGATAAGTTTTTTAATGTGCTGTTGCAATCGGTTTGCCAGTATTTTATTGAAGATTTTTGCATCTATTTTCATCATGGATATTGGCCTGAAGTTTTCTTTTCTTGTTGAGTCTCTGTCAGCTTTTGGTATCAGGATGATGTTGGTCTCATAAAATGATTTGGGAAGAGATCCCTCTTTTTTGGATTATTTGGAATAGTTTCAGAAGGAATGGTACCAGATCCTCTTTGTGTTTCTGGTAGAATTCAGCTGTGAACCCATCTGGACCTGGGCTTTTTTTGTGTGGTAGGCTCTTAATTGCTGCCCCAACTTCAGACCTTGTTATTGATCTATTCATAGTTTCGGCTTCCTCCTGGTTTAGGCTTGGGAGGACACAGGCGTCCAGGAATTTATCTGTTTCTTCCTGATTTACTAGTTTATGTGCATAGAGTTGTTTGTAGTATTCTCTGATGATGGTTTGAATTTCTGTGGAATCTGTGGTGATTTCCCCTTTATCGTTTTTTATTGCATCTATTTGGTTGTTCTCTCTTTTCTTTTTTATCAGTCTGGCTAGTAGTCTGTCTATTTTGTTGATCTTTTCAAAAAACCAGCTCTTAGACTTGTTGATTTTTTGAAGGGTTTTTCTTGTCTCTATCTCCTTCAGTTCTGCTCTGATCTTAGTTCTTTCTTGTCTTCGGCTAGGTTTTGAGCTTTTTTGATCTTGCTCCTCCAGCTTTTTCAATTTTGATGATAGCGTGTCAATTTTGGATCTCTCCACTCTTCTCATGTGGGCAGTTATTGCTATATATTTTCCTCTACAGACTGCTTTAGATGTGTCCCAGAGATTCTGGTACGTTGTGTCTTCATTCTCGTTGGTTTCAAAGAACTTCTTTATTTCTGCCTTCATTTCATTGTTTATCCAATCAACATTCAAGAGCCAGTTGTTCAGTTTCCATGAAGCTGTGCGGTTCTGAGTTATTTTCTGAATTCTGAGTTCCAACTTGATTGCACTATGGTCTGAGAGACTGTTTGTTATGATTTCAGTTGTTTTGCATTTGCTGAGGAGTTCTTTACTTTCAATTATGTGGTCAATTTTGGAGTAGGTGTGATGTGGTGCTGAGAAGAATGTATATTCTGTGGATTTGGGGTGGAGAGTTCTGTAAATGTCTATCAGGTTTGCTTGTTCTAGGTCTGAGTTCAAGTCCTGGATATCCTTGTTAATTTTCTCCCTGGTTTATCTGTCTGCTATTGACAGTGGAGTGTTAAAGTCTCCCACTATTATTGTGTGGGAGTCCAAGTCTCTTTGTAAGTCAGTAAGAACTTGCCTTATATATCTGGATGCTCCTGCATTGGTTCCATATATATTTAGAATTGTTAGCTCTTCTTGATGTATCGATTCTTTTACTATTATGTAATGACCCTCCTTGTCTCTTTTGATCTTTGTTGCTTTAAAGTCTACCTTATCAGGGACGAGAATTGCAACTCCTGCTTTTTTTGCTCTCCATTTGCTTGGTAAATCTTCCTCCATTTTTTTATTTTGACCCTTTGTGTATCTTTGCGTGTGAGGTGGGTTTCCTGGATACAGCACACCGATGGGTTTTGGTTTTTTATCCAATTTGCCAGTCTGTGTCTTTTGATTGGTGCATTTAGCCCATTTACATTCAGGGTTAATATTGTTATGTGTGAATTTGATACTGCCATTTTGATGTATAAAATAGACTCTTACTATTTCCCGTGTGTATTCACTGAGGCTCTGAATGAGTGGCCATATGAAATAGACTCCTGACTATTTCACAGTGCATTATCACTGAGGCTGAATGAGTGTCCAAATGAAATCTCTGGCTTCTCCATGTGATTATTCAAGGTCTGAATGAAATGTCCATGAAAATAGACTCCTGAAATTATTCTCCAGGTGTGTATTATTCAGTGATCTAAATATTGGTCATATTAATAGATTCCTTACTATCCAGGGTGTATTCACTGAGGCTCTGAATATGTATCTACATGAAATAGACTCCTGACTACTCCACATTATTCAGTGACATTAATGAGAGGCCATGAAAAAGACACCTGATTTTTCAGTGTGTTATTCAGTGAGACTCTGATTGAGATAAAAAATCTGATTTCCAGGTGTGCACATTCAGTGGTCTCAATGAGAGTCATAGAAAGACTGACTATTCTGCAGGTGCATTATTCAGCAATTCTCTAAATGAGTGGCCATAAGAATATATCTATAAATGTTCTATGACATGACAGAATTTCATTGAGCACTTTTACAATATGAAATAGACCAACCCAAATGAGGTGATAGACTACTGAATATGGCACATATACACATGGAATATTATGAGCAATCAAAAATGATGAGTTTGTATCCTTTGTAAGGACATGGTGAATCTGAACATCATTCTCAACAAACTGACACAGAACAGGTCCACTATACTCACTCATAGGTGGGTGAAAAATGAGCATGACACAGGTGTTATTCACTGGGGTCTATTGAAATAAAACAGACTAAACACTGATGTGCCAAGTGTGGGTGAAAAGGCAGCAAAACACACTGATATGTGTACCTATGCAATATCTTGCATTCTGGACAAAATATAATGCAATTTGAAATAGACTCAGATATATATCACAGTGTAATATGCGTGAGGCTGTGAAATGGCCATATGAAAGACTTTCTCTGGTGCATTATTCACTGATTATGAATGGTAGCCATATGACATAGACTCCTAATTATTCTCCATGTTTCATTATTAAAACAGGTTCTGATAGTGCATACCAAATATCCTGACACTCCATCAGGTGTGTATTCTTGAGTGATTCTGAATGAGAGGTCATATGAAATAGACTCCTGACTATCAAAGGTGTGTATCATTCAGAGAGGCATAATTGTGGCTCTCTTAAACAGCTTGACTACTCCATAGAAGTTCATTATTTTGAAGCACTGAATGAGAGGCCATATGAAATAGACACCTGACTATTCACATTGTGAATTATTCTCTGACTCTGAATAGTAGTATGAAAAGAATTTTATGATTCCCCAGTATCATTCATTGAGCACTGAATAAGTGGCCATAAAGAGGCTCAGTATAACCTGTGTGCATTATTCACTGAGGCTCTAAATGAGCTATATACTAGACTCATAACTCTTTCTTGGTGTGTATTGAATGATACTCTGAATAAGTGGGCATAATAAGAGACTCCTGGATATTGCCCAGGTGTGCATTATTTCAGAGACCCTGAATGTGTAGACATTTGAAGTGGACTCTGACTGTTTCAAAGGGTGTATTATTCACGGAGGCCCAGAGAGTGGCCATATGAAGAGATTCCTGATTATTCAGATGTACATTATTCACTGAAACACTGAAAGAGTGGCATATAAAATAGACTTTACTCCAAAGGTGTGCATTATTTTTATTCAAACGAATTACCATATAAAATAGACTACTGTTTATTCCCACATGTGTATTGAATAGGTTCTGTATCAGTGTCCATATGAAATAGCCTCCTATATCCTCATATGTGTATATTCAGGAGCTGAATGTAGCTTAAATAGGGTCCTGACTACTCCACAGCTGTTTATTATTATGCACTGAAGCTCTGAATGAGGCCATGAAATAGACTTTGACTATTGTGTTATTCATTATTCGGTAATGCTGAATTGATTGGCCATATGGCATGGACTCTGACTATTTCCCAGTTGTGTATCATTCACTGACTTTCTGAATGAGTGACAATATAAAATATACACCTGACTATATCCTGTTGACTATTTCTCACCTTTGCATTTTCCACTGAGGCACTGGGTGAGGTCATATCAAATAGACTCCAGACTATTCCCCAGGTGTGCATTATTCAGGAATCTCTGATAAGTGGCTATATTAAATAGAATCCTGAGTATTTCAGGTATATGATTCTTCACTAAGGTTCTGAATGAGTGACCATATGAAATACACTCCTGACTTTTCAATAGCTGTATATTATTCAGTGAGGCTCTGAATGAGTGGCCATAGGAAATAGACTCCTGACTATTCCACAGGTGTGCATTATTCACTGAGGCTCTGAATGAGTGGCCATATGAAATAGACTCCTGACTATTCCACAGGTGTGCATTATTCACTGAGGCTCTGAATGAGTGGCCATATGAAATAGACTCCTGACTATTCCACAGGTGTGCATTATTCACTGAGGCTCTGAATGAGTGGCCATATGAAATAGACTCCTGACTATTCCACAGGTGTGCATTATTCACTGAGGCTCTGAATGAGTGGCCATATGAAATAGACTCCTGACTATTCCACAGGTGTGCATTATTCACTGAGGCTCTGAATGAGTGGCCATATGAAATAGACTCCTGACTATTCCACAGGTGTGCATTATTCACTGAGGCTCTGAATGAGTGGCCATATGAAATAGACTCCTGACTATTCCACAGGTGTGCATTATTCACTGAGGCTCTGAATGAGTGGCCATATGAAATAGACTCCTGACTATTCCACAGGTGTGCATTATTCACTGAGGCTCTGAATGAGTGGCCATATGAAATAGACTCCTGACTATTCCACAGGTGTGCATTATTCACTGAGGCTCTGAATGAGTGGCCATATGAAATAGACTCCTGACTATTCCACAGGTGTGCATTATTCACTGAGGCTCTGAATGAGTGGCCATATGAAATAGACTCCTGACTATTCCACAGGTGTGCATTATTCACTGAGGCTCTGAATGAGTGGCCATATGAAATAGACTCCTGACTATTCCACAGGTGTGCATTATTCACTGAGGCTCTGAATGAGTGGCCATATGAAATAGACTCCTGACTATTCCACAGGTGTGCATTATTCACTGAGGCTCTGAATGAGTGGCCATATGAAATAGACTCCTGACTATTCCACAGGTGTGCATTATTCACTGAGGCTCTGAATGAGTGGCCATATGAAATAGACTCCTGACTATTCCACAGGTGTGCATTATTCACTGAGGCTCTGAATGAGTGGCCATATGAAATAGACTCCTGACTATTCCACAGGTGTGCATTATTCACTGAGGCTCTGAATGAGTGGCCATATGAAATAGACTCCTGACTATTCCACAGGTGTGCATTATTCACTGAGGCTCTGAATGAGTGGCCATATGAAATAGACTCCTGACTATTCCACAGGTGTGCATTATTCACTGACTTTGATTTTTGGCCATACAAAATAGACCAGTGTCTGTTCCATAGGTGTGTTTTATATACTGAGGCTCTAAAAGCATGGCTATATGAATAAGGCTTTTAACTCTTTTCCAGGTGTGCATTACTGAATGATACTGAATAAGTGAGCCTAAGAAAGAGACTCCTGTCTATTCCCAGGTGTGCATTATTCACTGAGGCTCTAAAAGCATGGCTATATGAATAAGGCTTTTAACTCTTTTCCAGGTGTGCATTATATACAGAGACTCTCAATGTGTGGCCATTTGAAGTAGACACTAGACAATTTGACAAGTGTGTATTATTGACTGAGACACTGATTAAGTGGGCATATGGAATAGACTCCTCATTATTCCAAAGTTGTGCATTACTCACTCACTTTGATTTTTTGGCCATACAAAATAGACCAGTGTCTGTTCCATAGGTGTGTTTTATATACTGAGGCTCTAAAAGCATGGCTATATGAATAAGGCTTTTAACTCTTTTCCAGGTGTGCATTACTGAATGATACTGAATAAGTGAGCCTAAGAAAGAGACTCCTGTCTATTCCCAGGTGTGCATTACTGAATGATACTGAATAAGTGAGCCTAAGAAAGAGACTCCTGTCTATTCCCAGGTGTGCATTACTGAATGATACTGAATAAGTGAGCCTAAGAAAGAGACTCCTGTCTATTCCCAGGTGTGCATTATATACAGAGACTCTCAATGTGTGGCCATTTGAAGTAGACACTAGACAATTTGACAAGTGTGTATTATTCACTGAGGCTCTAAAAGCATGGCTATATGAATAAGGCTTTTAACTCTTTTCCAGGTGTGCATTATTCACTGAGGCTCTAAAAGCATGGCTATATGAATAAGGCTTTTAACTCTTTTCCAGGTGTGCATTACTGAATGATACTGAATAAGTGAGCCTAAGAAAGAGACTCCTGTCTATTCCCAGGTGTGCATTACTGAATGATACTGAATAAGTGAGCCTAAGAAAGAGACTCCTGTCTATTCCCAGGTGTGCATTATTCACTGAGGCTCTAAAAGCATGGCTATATGAATAAGGCTTTTAACTCTTTTCCAGGTGTGCATTACTGAATGATACTGAATAAGTGAGCCTAAGAAAGAGACTCCTGTCTATTCCCAGGTGTGCATTATATACAGAGACTCTCAATGTGTGGCCATTTGAAGTAGACACTAGACAATTTGACAAGTGTGTATTATTCACTGAGGCTCTAAAAGCATGGCTATATGAATAAGGCTTTTAACTCTTTTCCAGGTGTGCATTATATACAGAGACTCTCAATGTGTGGCCATTTGAAGTAGACACTAGACAATTTGACAAGTGTGTATTATTCACTGAGGCTCTAAAAGCATGGCTATATGAATAAGGCTTTTAACTCTTTTCCAGGTGTGCATTATATACAGAGACTCTCAATGTGTGGCCATTTGAAGTAGACACTAGACAATTTGACAAGTGTGTATTATTCACTGAGGCTCTAAAAGCATGGCTATATGAATAAGGCTTTTAACTCTTTTCCAGGTGTGCATTACTGAATGATACTGAATAAGTGAGCCTAAGAAAGAGACTCCTGTCTATTCCCAGGTGTGCATTACTGAATGATACTGAATAAGTGAGCCTAAGAAAGAGACTCCTGTCTATTCCCAGGTGTGCATTACTGAATGATACTGAATAAGTGAGCCTAAGAAAGAGACTCCTGTCTATTCCCAGGTGTGCATTATTCACTGAGGCTCTAAAAGCATGGCTATATGAATAAGGCTTTTAACTCTTTTCCAGGTGTGCATTATTCACTGAGGCTCTAAAAGCATGGCTATATGAATAAGGCTTTTAACTCTTTTCCAGGTGTGCATTACTGAATGATACTGAATAAGTGAGCCTAAGAAAGAGACTCCTGTCTATTCCCAGGTGTGCATTACTGAATGATACTGAATAAGTGAGCCTAAGAAAGAGACTCCTGTCTATTCCCAGGTGTGCATTATATACAGAGACTCTCAATGTGTGGCCATTTGAAGTAGACACTAGACAATTTGACAAGTGTGTATTATTCACTGAGGCTCTAAAAGCATGGCTATATGAATAAGGCTTTTAACTCTTTTCCAGGTGTGCATTATATACAGAGACTCTCAATGTGTGGCCATTTGAAGTAGACACTAGACAATTTGACAAGTGTGTATTATTCACTGAGGCTCTGAATGAGTGGCCATATGAAATAGACTCCTGACTATTCCACAGGTGTGCATTACTGAATGATACTGAATAAGTGAGCCTAAGAAAGAGACTCCTGTCTATTCCCAGGTGTGCATTATTCACTGAGGCTCTAAAAGCATGGCTATATGAATAAGGCTTTTAACTCTTTTCCAGGTGTGCATTACTGAATGATACTGAATAAGTGAGCCTAAGAAAGAGACTCCTGTCTATTCCCAGGTGTGCATTACTGAATGATACTGAATAAGTGAGCCTAAGAAAGAGACTCCTGTCTATTCCCAGGTGTGCATTATATACAGAGACTCTCAATGTGTGGCCATTTGAAGTAGACACTAGACAATTTGACAAGTGTGTATTATTCACTGAGGCTCTGAATGAGTGGCCATATGAAATAGACTCCTCATTATTCCAAAGTTGTGCATTACTCACTCACTTTGATTTTTTGGCCATACAAAATAGACCAGTGTCTGTTCCATAGGTGTGTTTTATATACTGAGGCTCTAAAAGCATGGCTATATGAATAAGGCTTTTAACTCTTTTCCAGGTGTGCATTACTGAATGATACTGAATAAGTGAGCCTAAGAAAGAGACTCCTGTCTATTCCCAGGTGTGCATTATATACAGAGACTCTCAATGTGTGGCCATTTGAAGTAGACACTAGACAATTTGACAAGTGTGTATTATTCACTGAGGTGCAGAACGAGTGGCCATATAAAATAAATTCTGGGCTATTCCATATATATATATATATATATATATATATATATATATATATATATATTCACTGAAACACTGAAACGGTGGCCATATGAAATAGAGTCGATTTTACTTCACAGGTGTGTGTTATTCAAAGATTCTCTAAAGAATCACCACAAGAAAAAGGATAGTGATTATTCTTCATCTGTGCATTATTCAAAGAGGTTCTGTATGAGTGTCCATATCAAATAAACTCCTGACTGTCACGCTGGTGTGTATCATTCAGGGAATTGCTTTATTTGTGGCTATCTTAAATAGGGACATGACTACTCCACAGGTGTTTGTTATTCACTGAACCTCAGAAGGAGAGGCCATATGAAATAGACTCCTGACTATTGCTCAATTGTGCATTATTCAGTAAGGCTCTGAATGAATGGTCCTATGGAAGAGAATCCTGATGATTCCCTGGTGTGTCATTCAGTGAGATACTGAATCAGTGGTCTTTTGAAAGAGGATCCTGAGTATTACCGTGGTGAGCATTATTCACTGATTCTCTGAGTTGCCATATGAAATAGACTCCTCACTATTCCCCAGTAGTGTATTAATTCTTGGGCTTTCTAATGACTTGCAATATAAAATAGACTTCTGATTATTTCACAAGAGTGTAATATTCAAGGAATCTATGAATTTGTGGGTAATATGAATTAGTATCGCAAGATTTTCACAGACATAAGTGATTCACTGAGGCTCATAATGAGTGTTCATATTAAATAGAATCCTGACAATTTCCAAGCTGTGTATCAGTAAGTGAGTCTCTGAATGATTCGCCATATGAGAAAAAATTCTGAATACTCAATAGCTGTGAATAATTTACTGAGCCTCTGAATGAGTGGCCATGTAAAATACACCCCTGACTTGTTTTAAGTTGTTTACTATTTAGTGAGGTTCCAAATGAGTGGCCACATAAAACAGATCCCTCAGTACTCAAAAGACGTGCATTATTCACTGAGGAGCTGAATGAGAGTGCATAAGAAATAGATTCCTGATTATTACCTTGGTGTGAATGATTCACTGGGGCTCCAAATATTTGGCCAATTGGAATGGATTCCTCACAATTCCATAGGTTTGTGTTATTCAAAGAGTCTCTGAATCATTGCCATTTCAAATAGACTCTTGAGAATTCTCCCAGTGTGCACTATTCCGAGAGGCTCAAAATGAGTGGCCACATAAAACACACTCCCCAATGTTTTCTAGGTGTGTATTATTCACTGAGGCTCTGAAAGAGTGACCAAATAAAATTGATTCCTGACTATTACACAGGTGTTCATTATTCAGTGAGGCACTCATTGAGTTTCCATCTGAAACAATCCTGACCATTCCCCAGGTGTGTACCACTCAGTAAGGTACTCAGACTGTGGCCATATAAAATAGACTCTTGACTATTTCCTATGTGTGTATTATTCAGTGTGGCTCTGAATGAGTGGCCATATGAAATAAACTCCTGACTATTTCACAGGTGCTTATTATCTACTAAGGCTAAGAATGAGTGTCCAGATGAGATAGACTCCTGGCTACACCACAGGTGTGCATTATTCACCAAGGCTCTGAATGAATATCCATCCAGAATAGACTCCAAATTATTCTCCAAGTGTGTATTATACACTGAGGCTCTGAATATGTGTCTACATAAAATAGACTCCTGACTACTCCACATTATTCAGTGACACACCGAATGAGAGGCCACATAAAAAAGACACATGACTATTCCACTGGTGTGCGTTATTCAGTGAGACTCTGAATTAGGAGATAAAGCAGAATCCTGACTATTTCCCCAGGTGAGTACATTCAGTGAGGCTCTCAATGAGTAGCCATAGGAAACGGAGTTCTGACTATTCCACAGGTGCACATTATTCAGTAATTCTCTGAATGAGTGGCCATAAGAAATAGACTCCAGGTTATATTAAAAGTGTGTAATATTCGGTGAGGCTGTGAAAGAGTGGCCACAGAAAACAGAATTCTTATGACTCAACATGTGTGCATTATTCACTGATTGTCTGAGTAAGTAGTCATTTGACATGGACTCCTAATTATTCTCCACGTGTGCATTATTCAAACAGGTTCTGCATGAGTGTGCATACCAAATAGACTCCTGACACTTTCCCAGGTGTGTATTTTTTAGTTATTCTCAGAATCAGAGATCATATAAAATAGACTCCTGACTATCACACAGGTGTGTATTATTCAGGGAGGCAATTAATTTGTGGCTACCCTAAACAGCATCCTGACTACTCCATAAACGTTTATTATTCACTGAAGGTCTAAATGAGAGGCCATATAAAATAGTTATCTGACTCTTGCCCCATTGTGAATTATTTAATAAGGCACTGAATGATTGGCAGTATGGAATAGAATCCTGATGATTCCCCAGGTGTGTATCATTCAGTGAGGCACTGAATGAGCGGCTATATGAGAGAGGGTCAAAACTATTATCCTGGTGTGCATTATTCATTGAGTATCTAAATGGGTGGCTTTATTAAGTAGGTTCTTAACTCTTCTACAGGTGTGTATTATTAAATGAGATTCTGAAAAAGTGGGCACAAAAAAGGGACTCCTGTCTATTGCCTAGGTGTGCATTATTTACAGAGACTCTGAATGTGTAGCCGTTTTAAGTAGACACCTGACTGTCACCCAGGTGTGTATTATTCAAGGAGGTGCTTTATTTCAGCTATCTTAAATAGGGTCATGACTACTCCACAGGTGTTCGTTATTCACTGAAGCTCTGAAGGAGAGGCTGTATGAAATAGACTCCTGACTATTGCCCATTTG
Organism: Saguinus midas; assembly: GCA_021498475.1. Lineage (NCBI taxonomy): Eukaryota > Metazoa > Chordata > Mammalia > Primates > Cebidae > Saguinus > Saguinus midas. Next base: position 32,750,876 of record CM038404.1, on the reverse strand, counting down.
TGCTTTATTCAGTAAGGCTCTGAATGAACGGTCCTATGGAACAGAATCCTGACGATTCCCCGGTGTGTCATTCAGTGAGATACTGAATCAGTGGTCATATAAAACAGGATCCTGAGTATTACCATGTTGTTCATTATTCACTGATTCTCTGAGTGGCCATAAGGAATAGACTCCTGACAATTCCACAGTAGTGTATTATTTCTTGGGCTTTCTAATGACTCACGATATAAAATAGACTTCTGATTACTTCACGAGTATGTAATACTCAGGGAATCTATGAATTGGGGGGTAATATGAATTAGTATCCTCCATATTCCACAGACATGAGTGATTCACTGAGGCTCATAATGACTGTTCATATTAAACAGAATCCTGACTATTTCCAAGCTGTGTATCACTCAGTGAGGCTCTGAATGATTTGCCATATGAGAAAGGATTCTGAGTACTCAACAGCTGTGAATTATTCACTGAGCCTCTGAATGAGTGGCCATGTGAAATACACCCCTGACTTGTTTTCTGTTGTGTGCTATTTAGTGAGGCTCCAAATGAATGGCCATACAAAACAGACCCTTCAGTACTCGAAAGACGTGCATTATTCACTGAGGGGCTGAAGGAGAGTTCATAAGCAATAGACTCCTGATTATTACCTTTGTGGGCATGATTCACTGAGGCTCCCAATATTTGGCCATTTGGAATGGATTCCTCACAATTCCTTAGGTGTTTGTTATTCACACAGTCTCTGAATGCATTGCCATTCCAAATAGACTCATGAGAATTCTCCAGGTGTGCACTATTCCGTGAGTCTTTCAATGAGTGGCCACATGATACACCCTCCCCAATGTTTTCTAGGTGTGTATTATTCACCGAGGCTCTAAAAGAGTGACCAGATAAAATAGATATTTGCCTATTCCACAGGTGTGAATTCTTCAGTGAGGCACTCATTGAGTGTCCATATAAAACTATCCTGACCATTCCCCAGGTGTGTACCACTCAGGAAGGTACTCAGACAGTGGCCGTATAAAATAGGCTCTTGACTATTCCCTATGTGTGTATTATTCAGTGAGGTTCTGAATGAGTGGCCATATAAAATAGACTCCTGACTATTTCACAGGAGCATATTATCAATTGAGGCTAAGAATGTGTGTCCAAATGAAATAGACTCTTGGCTACTCCACAGGTGTGCATTATTCACTGAGGCTTTGAAAAAATATCCATCAAAAATCGACTCCAGGTTAGAGGGAGGCAAGATGGCGTCAGAGAGGTGACTCAGGATTGCAGCTCTCGGTGAAGGCGCAAGGGGTGAGTCCTAGCCGCATCCTCGGATGTTCCTTTTATGCCCACAGAGCTTTGAAGGTCCCAGGTGTGGGAGAGACACGAAACGCGCTGCAGCGCGGCGCCGCAGCGGGACCCGGCGCAGAACTCACCAGTCTGGGTGCCCTGTTAAACCGGCAGTCTGAGATTTGGAAGGGCAGATTGGCATGTCCATCTGATTGAACGGGACTTGGACAATGAGCCAGACCAGGAGTTTCCTGGGAAGCACGATCTGAGCCGGGGTAGTGGGCAGCGGCACGGGAGATCGCACGGATCCCAGTGCCCTATCGGCAGGCTCCTGGGGCGCCAGTGAGAGAGTCGACCTTTCAGCTTGGGGAGAGGAAGAGAGAGAGAGAGAGGACGGACTCTGAGGCAGGGAGCTGGGTGATCGGGCTCGGCGGGTCCCACGCTCACGGGACAAGCAGGGCGGCGACTGGAGGCGCTTGGGGCTGAGAGTTTTGTTGCCGGCATCTGGGACGGTGCAGCCCGGTCAGGGAGGGGCGTCCACCATTGATGACGAAGTGCACCCCCACTTAAGTACCGCCCAGGACTGCCTGCCGTTGCTGAGGCAACCTGCCATAACAGAGAGACTCCGTGCTCCACAGCAGAAAGGAGCCCAGCAGCAGGTAAGAGCCCCTGCAGGCAAATAGTAAATAGACTGCCATCTAGTGGGGCAGGACAATGCAACAGATACTCATAAAGAAAGCCCCAACTCCCTGAGACAGAGCATCTAAGGGTGAAAAAAAAAGAGTGGTGTTTTATGAGTTCTATTGCAGCAGACATAAACAACCTCCCAACAACCCTGAATGAACAACGGAGCTCACAGCTCAGCACTGGAGCTCCTATAAAGCACAGACTGTCTCCTCAAGCAGCTCCCTGACCCCTGTATATCCAAGGAGTCACCCCAAAAAAGGACTAATCAGACTGACATTTGGCGGGCATCATTCTGGAACAAGGGCAGCAGAAGAAGAAATTGGTATCATCCCTCATTGTTCTGCAGCTGCTGCAGGTATACCCCAGACAAGCAGGGCCTGGAGTGGACCTCAGCACTCATATAGCAGAGAGGATAGATCATTAGAGGGAAAACTAAGTAACAGAAATACTTCATCATCAACAATCTCAGTGTCCACACAGAGACCCAATTGAAAAATCAGCCAATACTAAGACGACAGACGGATAAATCCATAAAGATGGGAAGAAACCAGCGCAGAAAGGAGGAAAACACCCGAAACCAAAACACCTCACCTCCAAAAAAGGACCAAAACTCCTCACCAGCAAGGGAACAATGCTGGACTGAGAATGAATGTGACGAAATGACGGAATCAGACTTCAGAAAGTGGATAATGAGAAACTTCAGTGAGCTAAAGGAACATGTTCTAAACCAGTGCAAAGAAACTAAGAACCTAGAAAAAGATTTGAAAAAGATTCGAGGAATTGATAACGAGAATGGACAACTTAGAGAGGAATATGAATGAATTGAAGGAGCTGAAAAACACAACACGAGAACTTCAAGCATGCACAAGTTTCAACAGCCGAATTGACCAAGCAGAAGAAAGAATATCAGAAGTTGAAGATCAACTCAATGAAATAAAACGAGAAACCAAGATTAAAGAAAAAGCGCAAAAGGAATGAACAAAATCTCCAAGAAATGTGGGACTATGTGAAGAGACCCAACCTACGTTTGATAGGTGTACCAGAATGTGACGAAGAGAATGAATCCAAGCTGGAAAACACTCTTCAGGATATTATCCAGGAAAATTTCCCCAACCTAGCAAGACAGGTCAATACTCAACTCCAGGAAATACAGAGAACACCACAAAGATACTCTGCAAGAAGAGCAACCCCAAGGCACATAATCATCAGATTCACTAGGGTTGAAACGAAGGAGAAAATACTAAGGGCAGCCAGAGAGAAAGGTCAGGTCACCCACAAAGGGAAGCCCATCAGACTCACAGCAGATCTCTCGGCAGAGACTCTACAAGCCAGAAGAGAGTGGGGGCCAATATCCAACATCCTTAAAGAAAAGAGCTTTCAACCCAGAATTTCATATCCAGCCAAAATGAGCTTCATAAGTGAAGGAAAAATAAAATCCTTCACGAACAAGCAAGTACTCAGAGATTTTGTCACCACTAGGCCTGCTTTACAAGAGCTCCTGAAAGAGGCACTACACATAGAAAGAAACAACCAGTTCCAGCCATCCTAAAAGCATACCAAATGCTAAAGACCATCAACAAAATGAAGAATGTACATGAACCAACGGGCAAAACAGCCAGCTAGCATCAAAATGGCAGTATCAAATTCACACATAACAATATTAACCCTGAATGTAAATGGGCTAAATGCACCAATCAAAAGACACAGACTGGCAAATTGGATAAAAGACCAAAACCCATCGGTGTGCTGTATCCAGGAAACCCACCTCACATGCAAAGATACACAAAGACTCAAAATAAAGGGATGGAGGAAGATTTACCAAGCAAATGGAGAGCAAAAAAAAGCAGGAGTTGCAATTCTCATCTCTGATAAAATAGACTTTAAAGTAACAAAGATCAAAAGGGACAAAGAAGGTCATTACATAATGGTAAAAGGATCGATACAACCAGAAGAGATAACGATTCTAAATATATATGGACCCAATGTAGGAGCACCCAGATATATAAGGCAAGTTCTTAATGACTTACAAAGGGACTTAGACTCCCACACAATAATAGTGGGAGACTTTAACACTCCACTGTCAATAGCAGACAGATCAACCAGACAGAAAATTAACAAGGATATCCAGGACTTGAACTCAGACCTGGAACAAGCAAACCTGATAGACATTTACAGAACTATCCACCCCAAATCCACAAAATATACCTTCTTCTCAGCACCACATCACACCTACTCCAAAATTGACCACATAATTGGAAGTAAAGCACTCCTCAGCAAATGCAAAACAACGGAAATCATAACAAACAGTCTCTCAGACCATAGTGCAATCAAGTTGGAACTCAGAATTCAGAAAATAACTCATAACCGCACAGCTTCATGGAAACTGATCAACTGGCTCTTGAATGTTGTTTGGATAAACAATGAAATGAAGGCAGAAATAAAGAAGTTCTTTGAAACCAACGAAAATGAAGACACAACATACCAGAATCTCTGTGACACATTTAAAGCAGTCTGTAGAGGAAAATATATAGCAATAAGGGCCCACATGAGAAGAGTGGAGAGATCCAAAACTGACACTCTATCATCAAAATTGAAAGAGCTAGAGGAGCAAGATCAAAAAAGCTCAAAACCTAGCCGAAGACAAGAAATAACTAAGATCAGAGCAGAACTGAAGGAGATAGAGACAAGAAAAACCCTTCAAAAAATCAATAAATCTAAGAGCTGGTTTTTCGAAAAGATCAACAAAATAGACAGACCACTAGCCAGACTGATAAAAAAAGAAGAGAGAACAACCAAATAGATGCAATAAAAAACGATAAAGGGGAAATCACCAAAGATTCCACAGAAATTCAAACCATCATCAGAGAATACTACAAACAACTCTATGCACATAAACTAGTAAATCAGGAAGAAATGGATAAATTCCTGGACGCCTGTGTCCTCCCAAGCCTAAACCAGGAGGAAGCCGAAACTATGAATAGACCAATAACAAGGTCTGAAGTTGAGGCAGCAATTAAGAGCCTACCACACAAAAAAAGCCCAGGTCCAGATGGGTTCACAGCTGAATTCTACCAGACACACAAAGAGGATCTGGTACCATTCCTTCTGAAACTATTCCAAATAATCCAAAAAGAGGGTACCCTTCCCAAATCATTTTATGAGACCAACATCATCCTGATACCAAAACCTGGCAGAGACTCAACAAGAAAAGAAAACTTCAGGCCAATGGATATGAACAGAAACTTTACAAAAGAAGACATACATGAGGCCAACAAACATATGAAAGTGCTCATCGTCATTGGTCATTAGAGAGATGCAAATCAAAACCACATTGAGATACCATCTCACGCCAGTTAGAATGGCGATCATTAAAAAATCTGGAGACAGCAGATACTGGAGAGGATGTGGAGAAATGGGAAGACTCTTACACTGTTGGTGGGAGTGTAAATTAGTTCAACCATTGTGGAAGACAGTGTGGCGATTCCTCAGGGACCTAGAAATAGAAATTCCATTTGACCCAGCAATCCCATTACTGGGTATCTATCCAAAGGACTATAAATCGTTCTACTATAAGGACACATGCACACGAATGTTCATTGCAGCACTGTTTACAATAGCAAAGACCTGGAACCAACCCAAGTGCACAACGATGATAGACTGGACTGGAAAAATATGGCACATATACACCATGGAATATCATGCAGCAATCAAAAATGATGAGTTTGTGTCCTTTGTAGGGACATGGATGAATCTGGAGAACATCATTCTCAGTAAACTGACACAAGAACAGAAAAAGAAATACCGCATATACTCACTCATAGGTGGGTGAGAAGAATAAGAACACATGGTCACAGAGAAGCGGTCTACTATACACTGGGGACTGTTGGGGGAATGGGGGAGGGACAGCGGGGGCTGTGGGGATAGCCTGGGGATGAATACCAAGTGTGGGTGAGGGGGAGGAAAGCAGCAAAGCACACTGCCATGTGTGTACCTATGCAACTATCTTGCTCGTTCTGCACATGTACCCCCAAACCTATATTGCAATAAAAATTAAAAAAATCGACTCCAAATTATTCTCCAAGTGTGTTATTCAGTGAGGCTCTAAATATATGGCCATAATAATTAGATTCCTTACTATCACATGAGTTTGTATTATAAACTGAGGCTCTGAATATATGTCTACATGAAATAGACTCCTGACTTCTCCACATTATTCAGTGACACTCCGAATGAGGAGCCACATGAAAAAGACACCTGACTATTACACAGGTGTGCATTATTCAGTGAGACTCTGAGTTAGGGGATAAAACAGAATCCTTCGCATTTCCCCAGGTGTGTACATTCAGTGAGGCTCTCAATGAATAGCCACAGGAAAGGGATTTTTGTCTATTCCGCAGGTGCACATTACTCAGTAATTCTCTGAATGAGTGGCCATAAGAAATAGACTCCAGATTATATCACAAGTGAGTAATTTGCGTTGAGGCAGTGAAAGAGTGGCCATATGAAACAGACTTCTTATTACTTTACAGGTGTGCATTATTCAGCGATTGTGTGAATCAGTAGCCATATGACATAGACTTCTAATTATTCTTCATGTTCGCATTATTTAAACAGGTACTGTATGATTGTGCATACTAAATATCATGCTGACACTCCATTATGTGTGTATTCTTCAGTGATTCCCAGAATGAGAGGTTGTGGGGCTCCGGCACATCTGCCGGGGGGCTTCCGACCAGCGGAGAGCCTCAGCTCCACTCAAATGTTCTCAACCTGGAAAAGGAAGTGTGCGGAAGAAAAGACAAATAGAAAGTGGGGTCTGGAGGACTGCCAGGCAATACCAGGACAGCAAGTGCCAAAGCAGCTAGTTTATTTGTGCAAACCACAGGTTATATACCTTTTAGCGCTTGAGGAATGATGTACATTCCATTGTATCTTGAAATAAAATCAAGAACACAAATCACAAAAAAGGGGTACAGAAAGTATGACTCAAAATCATAGGGTGTACAGCAAAGGGACAATAAAATTTGAAAAAGGGGTCATAAATCTAAACATATGCTCATCTAAAATAAGTCAAGCAAGCAATAAGATCATTAATAAGGTACAGCTGGACGTTTCAAATGTCATTCTAGCCTTGCCTATTCATATAGCATTATATGCAAACAATATGATTGAGTTAGCAGAGGTAAATAAAGTCATACAGTCATTGTTCAGAGAATGAACTAGGAGGCACACAATGTCTAACTATACAATGTCTCATTAGACCACAAGGCCTGAGCTCAGCCATTCTGTTGCAAATGTCAGAGGCAAAAATAAATGATTAAAGAATCAGTGCAACCAGACTTCCTCTTTCCCCTTAGCTCAACAGCCTCCAGGAGAGGAGAAACGTGTATGGGCTCAAGCTCAAGATGGCGAGGGTCCTGTCAAGGGCCCTTCACAGGAGCGATCCCCACATTTCCTCCATTTTTAGATTTTAAATGCAACTCAAAAAGTTTAAGCTGTATATTCTGGAGGGAGGAGAACACAAGGTGAAAGATGAAAGGCAGGCACACGATTAGTAAAAGAACACAGCCACCAACTGCAATGATTGAAGAAAATGATGGTAGATGGAAGCTCTGGGTTCAAGAAGACAGGATGTTAACGATGTCACGAGCAATTGTGGCATTCTTAGAAAACTCTCTGGGAGAAGAATCAATAGTATGAATTTGTTGTTGTAATTTAAGAATATCCAATGACACATTATTATGACTCCGTATACCTTGCAAGTGAGTCTTAACTCAGGGCCAATTACATTGAGTATTATTATAGGGAGTATTAGTAACACAAATATACTTGAAATCCACATGACAATGAAGAGTAAGACGATTTTGAATATTATAAACCTTATCTCCAATTATGTTAACAGTTTCTTCTAAAGCATTGAGTTTAACCTCAATTTTTTTTCAATGTCTATTTGAGTCCCCATAGTAACTGAATATTTTTTGCCAAATTATTAACATAAGAAGCAGTTTGAACACTATGAGCAAGACTAACAGCTGTAGAGGCAGCAGTAGCCATAACAGAAACAATAGCTATAATACTAGTAATGAAAATACCAATAAATCGTTTGGGTCTTAATAGAAGTTCATGAACTTTATGAAAAATTTGTAAGGCTCTTTTATCATACCAATCACCAGAAATGTTAACAGGAAGCAAAACATAAGGAGGTTGATGAACAATTAATATTGTAGAAGTAGGAAACATAGAGGAGTCAATACAATTGGTGAGGGTACAATTAATGCAAGAAATTGAATAATGTCCATTGTTTTCAGAAAAAGAAACATTACCAAGTAAAATAGCATAGGGGGATGCAACACAAGATTGAATGTATATATAACCTTTACCTGGATAGGCACTGCTATGAGAGCCAGCAAAATAATAACTGGGGTACAAAGGCAAAAACAATTTTCAAAGAGAGGTATAAGTTGTGCCCTTATCAGTGGTAAAAATAGGAGTGCTCCAACCACCAGGTATTTTATAACGAGTTAGATCTTCACGTGAAGGGTTAGGGATGGACCAATCATACAAAGTAAAGCCAGAAGGCAGAGTATAATACAGAGCTTGTTTTGATTGGGATAACAAAGTTGCCATGGGGGAGAAGGATCAAAGGGGGTGTTGTCAGAATGACAAAGTTGTCGTTCCATGAAAGGAAAATCAGGAGAACAAATGTTAGGAGATTCTCGAATACTAGGATAAAATAGTGTCCAATCTCTTTTAGAAACAGACTCACCAGGAAAGAGAGTGTGAGGGCCATTGTATGTTTGTAATTGTTTAACTCCTAGAGGAAAGCAGAAGTTTCCAGGAATAGGTGGAGGAGGGGAAGGTTGTAAAGAAACATAATTACTGTAAGAAAACTTATCATAGATAAAGGAAGCATAAAAACACATGGGAGGAGCAATGGCCTGAGCTGTATATGTGTAATTGGCAAGTTGAGGAGTAATATGAGAGGAAGAAGAAAAGCCAAGTATAGAGGTATCATTAATGTAAACAGAAAAAACACGATCATTCCAAGTAACAGGTCTTAAGACAGGTGGATCAGGAACATAAGCCCATAGAGTTTGATGGGTAGAGGGGGGAGAATGAGGAACAGGAAAAGCAGTAGCTTGCTCACAAGTCAAAATAGCAATCATGGCAAGAAACAAAGTAACAGAATTTCTAGAATGTTCTTGTTGCTGAACAAGATCAGAGGCTTTAGTACTAAGACGGCAAAGGTGATTCCAGGAGGGTAGAGGCACATCACGGTATAATGAATTACGTCTGTTGTTCTGCAGGGACTGGCGTCTGTGACGAGTAGGAGTCGTCACTCATAGTTGACGAAATCTTGGGATCAAGGAGTTTGGACTTTGTCTGTTGTCTTTGTTCGTGTTTTATGAGGCGTTCAGGAACCCAAATACGTGAATCAGCAAACCTAGGAAAAACACAAACATGTCCTCGTCCCCATATGAGGACTGGATCTGGGCCATGTCACTGGATTAGAAAGGGTGTCTTTCCAGATAACTTCACGGCAAGCCTTATGATCAGGATGCCAAAAGCGATCAGCAGCAGAGCAGTTGTTGTCATCTAAAGTGAGAAAGTTTAGCACATAGAGTGCATGACGAAGCCAGTCATGTGGAGACTTGGAAAAAGACACAGTATTAGAATCATGTTTTAGTTTAGATAGCAGATTTTTGAGAACAGCATGAGAGTGTTCAACAATACCCTGGCCTTGAGGATTGTAGGGAATACCTGTATGATGAGAGATTTGAAATTGTGAGCAAAATGACTGAAAACTTTTACTGGTATAAGCAGGACCATTGTCAGTTTTTAAAATTTAGGAGGACCAATAATAGAAAAGACCAAGAAACAATGAGAAATAACATCTTGATCTGCTTCTTCGGTGTGGGCAGAAGCTACAAGAAAATGGGAAAAGTATCAATGGTTACATGAATAAATTTAAGCTTGCCAAAAGGAATAAAATGTGTAACATCCATCTGGTAAACATGAGCAGGTTGTAAACCACGCGGGTTAACTCCAAGATGAATGGTCTGTGGGAGAAAAGAAACACAGGCAGGGCATTGTTTAACTATTTGTCTTGCTTGTTCCCTGGTAATGTGAAACTGTAGTCAGAGACTTCTCGTATTTTGATGATGTATAGCATGGGAAGACTCAGCCTGCTGTACAGGAGAAAGGGCAGGAAAAATATTTCGAGTTAAACTGTCAGCAGCAGAATTTCCAGTTGCCAAGGGTCCAGGTAGGTTGGAGTGGGCTCTGATATGTCCTATAAAGAAGGAATGAAATCTGTGTCGAAGAACCTGTTGGAGAGGCAGAAGTAAGGAAATGATGGAAGAGGAGTCTGAGAAAGACAATGGAGCAGTTTCAAGGTTCTGAACTAAGTTAAAAACATATTGGCTATCAGAATATAAATTTAAAGGGAAATCCCAATTTGAAAGCACATGTTGAACAGCAAGTAATTCTACTCTTTGTGCAGAGCGTTCCTCAGTCTGAAAAGAAAAAGATTGATCATGAACTACTCCAGCAGCGATGCCAGATGCTGATCCATCAGTAAAGGCTAAATAAGCGGAAGGCAAAGGGGTTTTTACACAAACTTGTGGAAAAATAAAAGAGCATTGAGAATAAAATTGGAGAAATTTATCAGTAGAATAATGACAAAATTTTACCAGGATATCCAGCAAAGGCAATTTGCCAAGAATCAGAAAATGTCCAAAGCCATTGTTGTTGTGAATTATTATAAGGAACAACTATTTCTGATGGTTCACAACCAAAGAGTGTTAGGGCCCTGGAGCTGCCTTTAGCTACTAAAGTGGCCACTAGATCAAAATAAGGGGTGATGACTTTACTCCTGCTAGCTGGCAGATGAAGCCATTCCAACACTCCCTGTTGCCAAAAGACTCCAGTAGGAGTATACTGTGTGTGAAGTACACAATAACACCAAGAAGTTTTCACAGAAATTCTGGTAAGTTTTTGTTGTCTTAGAGACTCATTAACCAACTCCAAAGCCTGTTTAGCTGGTTCTGTCAGTTGCCTAGGAGAGTTAGGATCAGAGGAACCCTTAAGAATGTCAAATAAAGGTTTTAATTGACCTGTAGTTAATTTTAAACTAGGACGTATCCAATTAATATCTCCAAGAAATTTTTGAAAATCATGAAGAGTTTTTAAATGACTTGTAACCAATACAGGAGTCTTAAAGGAAACTTGATGAGAATCAATAAGCCTACCTAGGTAGTGATAGGGAGTAACTAGTTGAACCTTGTCAGTAGCAACAACAAGATTAGCACTTAATAAACATGTCTGCAAGGAGTTATAAATTTCAAAAAGAAGCTCTTCTGTGGGTGCAGCTAAGAGTATGTTATCCATGTAATGTAACAGTAAGGCCTCAGGATACTGATGGCGAAGAGGAGAAAGTACCTTAGCAACATAGGACTGACACAAAGTAGGACTATTTGCTATGCCCTGAGGTAAAACAACCCATTCAAATCTTTCATAAGGTCTGTCATAATTGGTAGCTGGTACACTAAAGGCAAAACGTTTACAATCCTGAGGAGCTAATCTGATGGAAAAGAAACAATCCTTTAAATCAATAACTAACATATGCCATTCCTGTGGAACCACAACAGGGGAGGGCATTCCAGGTTGAAGTGCCCCCATAACCACCATGGTGTCATTAACTTTTCTCAGGTCCTGTAACAATCTCCATTTGTCAGACTTTTTCTTAATAACAAAAATAGGAGAATTCCAAGGACTGTTAGTGGGTCTGATATGGTCCGCTTCGAGTTGCTCCTGAACCAACTTGCGAGCTACTAAATTTTTTTCAGAAGGAAGGGGCCACTGCTCTACCCATATGGGTGCATCAGATATCCAAGTGATAGGATCAGCATGAGTATCAGGAGTTACAGTGGCCCCCTCTAAAAACACCCAAGACCAGCACGGTCAGTTTTTACCTGTACAGACAGGGGCTGAGAAGAGCCCTGTAGATTTTTACCAAGTCCCTTAGCCGGATGGAATCCTTGTTTAAGCATAATGTCTAAAGCAGGGCTGTGTGTAACCAGGTGAGCCCCCATAGCTTTCAAAATATCTCTGCCCCACAAATTAATGGGAATGCCTGGGAGGACATAGGGGCGAAAAGTACCAGAATGACCATCAGAGTCTGTCCAAGACAATAAAGTAGCAGACTGTTGGGGATTGGAACTCATGCCAATACCTTGTAAAGAGGTTATTGCCACAGAAAGTGGCCAGGCAGAAGGCCAATGTATAGAAGAGATGACTGTAACATCAGCACCAGTGTCCAAAAGCCCTTTAAAAGTTTTACCATTAATGTTAAGGATCATCTCAGGCCTACTAGCCGAGATAGATTGAATCCAATATGCATAAGAAGAGGAGACAATTTTTTTTGACCCTCTGGTTTTCTTTGTTAAAGGATGTCCAATTGATACATTAACAGGAACTAACAAGAGCTGAGCAAAGGGCTGAGTTGGGTCTATAGTGCAAACACCCCAAGGAGAACATGCAATTACTTTAATTTCTCCAGTATAGTCATTATCAATAACCCCAGGTATTATCTGTAAACCTCGAAGGGAGGAGGAACTACGTCCAAAAATTAAACCTGTGCTGGGTCAAATGGAATTTCTATTTCTAGGTCCCTGAGGAATCGCCACACTGTCTTCCACAATGGTTGAACTAATTTACACTCCCACCAACAGTGTAAGAGTGTTCCTATTTCTCCACATCCTCTCCAGCATCTGCTGTCTCCAGATTTTTAATGATCGCCATTCTAACTGGCGTGAGATGGTATCTCAATGTGGTTTTGATTTGCATCTCTAATGGCCAATGACGATGAGCACTTTTTCATATGTTTGTTGGCCTCATGTATGTCTTCTTTTGTAAAGTTTCTGTTCATATCCTTTGCCCATTTTTGAATGGGCTTGTTTGTTTTTTCCTGTAAATCTGTTTGAGTTCTTTGTAAATTCTGGATATCAACCCTTTGTCAGATGTGTAAACTGCAAAGATTTTTCCCATTCTGATGGTTGCCGATTCACTCTAGTGACTGTTTCTTTTGCCGCAGAAGCTGTGGAGTTTGATTAGGTCCCATTTGTCTATTTTGGCTTTTGTTGCCAATGCTTTTGGTGTTTTGTTCATGAAGTCCTTGCCTACTCCTATGTCCTGAATGGTTTTGCCTAGATTTTCTTCTAGGGTTTTTATGGTGTCAGGTCTTACGTTTAAGTCTTTAATCCATCTGGAGTTAATTTTAGTGTAAGGTGTCAGGAAGGGGTCCAGTTTCTGCTTTCTGCACATGGCTAGCCAGTTTTCCCAACACCATTTATTAAATAGGGAATCCTTTCCCCATTGCCTGTTTTTGTCTGGTTTATCAAAGATAATATGGTTGTAGATGTGTTGTGTTGCCTCCGATGCCTCTGTTCTGTTCCATTGGTCTATATCTCTGTTTTGGTACCAGTACCATGCTGTTTTGATTACTGTAGCCTTGTAGTATAGTTTGAAGTCTGGTAGCGTGATGCCTCCCGCTGTGTTCTTTTGCTTAGAATTGACTTGGCTATGCGGGCTCTTTTTTGGTTCCATATGAAATTCATGGTGGTTTTTTCCAGTTCTGTGAAGAAATTCAATGGTAGTTTGATGGGGATAGCATTGATTGTGTAAATTACTTTGGGCAGTATAGCCATTTTCACGATATTGATTCTTCCTAACCACGAACATGGAATGTTTCTCCATCTGTTTGTGTCCTCTCTTATTTCGTTGAGCAGTTGTTTGTAGTTTTCCTTAAAGAGGTCCCTTACATTCCTAGTGAGTTGTATTCCTAGGTATTTTATTTTCTTTGTAGCAATTGTGAATGGCAGTTCGTTCTTGATTTGGTTCTCTTTAAGTCTGTTATTGGTGTATAGGAATGCTTGTGATTTTTGAACATTGATTTTATATCCTGAGACTTTGCTGAAGTTGCTTATCAGTTGCAGGAGCTTTTGGGCTGAGGTGATGGGGTCTTCTAGGTATACTATCATGTCGTCTGCAAATAGAGACAATTTGGCTTCCACCTTTCCTATTTGAATACCCTTTATTTCTTTTTCTTGCCTGATTGCTCTGGCTAGAACTTCCAGTACTATGTTGAATAGAAGTGGTGAGAGAGGGCATCCTTGTCTAGTGCCGGATTTCAAAGGAAATGCTTCCAGTTTTTGCCCATTAAGTATGATATTGGCTGTTGGTTTGTCATAAATAGCTTTTATTACTTTGAGATATGTTCCATCAATACCAAGTTTATTGAGGGTTTTAGCATAAAGGGCTGTTGAATTTTGTCAAATGCCTTCTCTGCATCAATTGAGATAATCATGTGATTTTTGTTTTTGCTTCTGTTTATGTGGTGAATTACATTTATAGACTTGCGTATGTTGAACCAGCCTTGCATCCCCGGGATGAATCCTACTTGATCATGATGGATAAGTTTTTAATGTGCTGTTGCAATCGGTTTGCCAGTATTTTATTGAAGATTTTTGCATCTATGTTCATCATGGATATTGGCCTGAAGTTTTCTTTTCTTGTTGAGTCTCTGCCAGGTTTTGGTATCAGGATGATGTTGGTCTCATAAAATGATTTGGGAAGGGTTCCTCTTTTGGATTATTTGGAATAGTTTCAGAAGGAATGGTACCAGATCCTCTTTGTGTGTCTGGTAGAATTCAGCTGTGAACCCATCTGGACCTGGGCTTTTTTGTGTGGTAGGCTCTTAATTGCTGCCTCAACTTCAGACCTTGTTATTGGTCTATTCATAGTTTCGGCTTCCTCCTGGTTTAGGCTTGGGAGGACACAGGCGTCCAGGAATTTATCCATTTCTTCCTGATTTACTAGTTTATGTGCATAGAGTTGTTTGTAGTATTCTCTGATGATGGTTTGAATTTCTGTGGAATCTGTGGTGATTTCCCTTTATCGTTTTTATTGCATCTATTTGGTTGTTCTCTCTCTTCTTTTTATCAGTCTGGCTAGTGGTCTGTCTATTTTGTTGATCTTTTCAAAAACCAGCTCTTAGATTTATTGATTTTTGAAGGGTTTTTCTTGTCTCTATCTCCTTCAGTTCTGCTCTGATCTTAGTTATTTCTTGTCTTCGGCTAGGTTTTGAGCTTTTTTGATCTTGCTCCTCTAGCTCTTTCAATTTTGACGATAGGGTGTCAATTTTGGATCTCTCCACTCTTCTCATGTGGGCACTTATTGCTATATATTTTCCTCTACAGACTGCTTTAAATGTGTCCCAGAGATTCTGGTACGTTGTGTCTTCATTCTCGTTGGTTTCAAAGAACTTCTTTATTTCTGCCTTCATTTCATTGTTTATCCAATCAACATTCAAGAGCCAGTTGTTCAGTTTCCATGAAGCTGTGCGGTTCTGAGTTATTTTCTGAATTCTGAGTTCCAACTTGATTGCACTATGGTCTGAGAGACTGTTTGTTATGATTTCCGTTGTTTTGCATTTGCTGAGGAGTGCTTTACTTCCAATTATGTGGTCAATTTTGGAGTAGGTGTGATGTGGTGCTGAGAAGAATGTATATTCTGTGGATTTGGGGTGGAGAGTTCTGTAAATGTCTATCAGGTTTGCTTGTTCCAGGTCTGAGTTCAAGTCCTGGATATCCTTGTTAATTTTCTGTCTGGTTGATCTGTCTGCTATTGACAGTGGAGTGTTAAAGTCTCCCACTATTATTGTGTGGGAGTCTAAGTCCTTTTGTAAGTCATTAAGAACTTGCCTTATATATCTGGGTGCTCCTACATTGGGTCCATATATATTTAGAATCGTTATCTCTTCTTGTTGTATCGATCCTTTTACCATTATGTAATGACCTTCTTTGTCTCTTTTGATCTTTGTTACTTTAAAGTCTATTTTATCAGAGATGAGAATTGCAACTCCTGCTTTTTTTTGCTCTCCATTTGCTTGGTAAATCTTCCTCCATCCCTTTATTTTGAGCCTTTGTGTATCTTTGCATGTGAGGTGGGTTTCCTGGATACAGCACACCGATGGGTTTTGGTTTTTATCCAATTTGCCAGTCTGTGTCTTTTGATTGGTGCATTTAGCCCATTTACATTCAGGGTTAATATTGTTATGTGTGAATTTGATACTGCCATTTTGATGCTAGCTGGCTGTTTTGCCCGTTGGTTCATGTACATTCTTCATTTTGTTGATGGTCTTTAGCATTTGGTATGCTTTTAGGATGGCTGGAACTGGTTGTTTCTTTCTATGTGTAGTGCCTCTTTCAGGAGCTCTTGTAAAGCAGGCCTAGTGGTGACAAAATCTCTGAGTACTTGCTTGTTCGTGAAGGATTTTATTTTTCCTTCACTTATGAAGCTCAGTTTGGCTGGATATGAAATTCTGGGTTGAAAGCTCTTTTCTTTAAGGATGTTGAATATTGGCCCCACTCTCTTCTGGCTTGTAGAGTCTCTGCCGAGAGATCTGCTGTGAGTCTGATGGGCTTCCCTTTGTGGGTGACCTGACCTTTCTCTCTGGCTGCCCTTAGTATTTTCTCCTTCGTTTCAACCCTAGTGAATCTGACGATTATGTGCCTTGGGGTTGCTCTTCTTGCAGAGTATCTTTGTGGTGTTCTCTGTATTTCCTGGAGTTGAGTATTGACCTGTCTTGCTAGGTTGGGGAAATTTTCCTGGATAATATCCTGAAGAGTGTTTTCCAGCTTGGATTCATTCTCTTCGTCACATTCTGGTACACCTATCAAACGTAGGTTGGGTCTCTTCACATAGTCCCACATTTCTTGGAGATTTTGTTCATTCCTTTTGCACTTTTTTCTTTAATCTTGGTTTCTCGTTTTATTTCATTGAGTTGATCTTCAACTTCTGATATTCTTTCTTCTGCTTGGTCAATTCGGCTGTTGAAACTTGTGCATGCTTCATGAAGTTCTCGTGTTGTGTTTTTCAGCTCCTTCAATTCATTCATATTCCTCTCTAAGTTGTCCATTCTCGTTATCAATTCCTCGAATCTTTTTTCAAATCTTTTTTCTAGGTTCTTAGTTTCTTTGCACTGGTTTAGGACATGTTCCTTTAGCTCACTGAAGTTTCTCATTATCCACTTTCTGAAGTCTGATTCCGTCATTTCGTCACATTCATTCTCCGTCCAGCTTTGTTCCCTTGCTGGTGAGGAGTTTTGGTCCTTTTTTGGAGGTGAGGTGTTTTGGTTTCGGTGTTTTCCTCCTTTTTGCGCTGGTTTCTTCCCATCTTTATGGATTTATCCGCCTGTCGCCTTAGTATTGGCTGATTTTTCAATTGGGTCTCTGTGTGGACACTGAGATTGTTGATGATGAAGTATTTCTGTTACTTAGTTTTCCTCTAATGATCTATCCTCTCTGCTGTATGAGTGCTGAGGTCCACCCAGGCCCTGCTTGTCTGGGGTATACCTGCAGCAGCTGCAGAACAATGAGGGATGATACCAGTTTCTTCTTCTGCTGCCCTTGTTCCAGAATGATGCCAGCCAAATGTCAGTCTGATTAGTCCTTTTCTGGGGTGACTCCTTGGATATACAGGGGTCAGGGAGCTGCTTGAGGAGACAGTCTGTGCTTTATAGGAGCTCCAGTGCTGAGCTGTGAGCTCCGTTGTTCATTCAGGGTTGTTGGGAGGTTGTTTATGTCTGCTGCAATAGAACTCATAAAACACCACTCTTTTTTTTTTTACCCTTAGATGCTCTGTCTCAGGGAGTTGGGGCTTTCTTTATGAGTATCTGTTGCACTGTCCTGCCCCACTAGATGGCAGTCTATTCACTATTTGCCTGCTGTGGCTCTGACCCGCTGGGCTCCCTTCTGCTGTGGAGCGCAGAGTCTCTCTGTTATGGCAGGTTGCCTCGGCAACGGCAGGCAGTCCTGGGCAGTACTTAAGTGGGGTGCACTGTCATCAATGGTGGACGTCCCTCCTGACCGGGCTGCACCGTCCTAGATGCCGCAACAAAACTCTCAGCCCCAAGCGCCTCCAGTCGCCGCCCTGCTTGTCCTGTGAGTGTGGGACCCGCCGAGCCCGATCCCCCAGCTCCCTGCCTCAGAGTCCGTCCTCTCTCTCTCTTCCTCTCCCCAAGCTGAAAGGTCGACTCTCTCACTGGCGCCCCAGGAGCCTGCCGATAGGGCACTGGGATCCGTGCGATCTCCGTGCCGCTGCCCACTACCCCGGCTCAGATCACGCTTCCCAGGAAACTCCTGGTCTGGCTCATTGTCCAAGTCCCGCTCAATCAGATGGACATGCCAGTCTGCCCTTCCAAATCTCAGATTGCCGGTTTAACAGGGCACCCAGACCAGTGAGTTCGGTCCCGCTGCGGCCGTGCGCGGGCCGAAGAGGTGGAGGAGCCGCGGTGGAGCCGGCTGCTAGTTTCGTGTCTCTCCCACACCTGGAACTTTCAACGCTCTGTGGGCATAAAAGGAACATCCGAGGATGCGGCTAGGACTCACCCTCTGCGCCTTCACCGAGAGCTGCAATTCTGAGTCACCTCTCTGACGCCATCTTGCCTCCCTTCTCCGGCAAAGGGGTTTTTACACAAACTTGTGGAAAAATAAAAGAGCATTGAGAATAAAATTGGAGAAATTTATCATTAGAATAATGACAAAATTTTACCAGGATATCCAGCAAAGGCAATTTGCCAAGAATCAGAAAATGTCCAAAGCCATTGTTGTTGTGAATTATTATAAGGAACAACTATTTCTGATGGTTCACAACAAAAGAGTGTTAGGGCCCTGGAGCGGCCTTTAGCTACTAAAGTGGCCACTAGATCAAAATAAGGGGTGATGACTTTACTCCTGCTAGCTGGCAGATGAAGCCATTCCAACACTCCCTGTTGCCAAAAGACTCCAGTAGGAGTATACTGTGTGTGAAGTACACAATAACACCAAGAAGTTTTCACAGAAATTCTGGTAAGTTTTTGCTGTCTTAGAGACTCATTAACCAACTCCAAAGCCTGTTTAGCTGGTTCTGTCAGTTGCCTAGGAGAGTTAGGATCAGAGGAACCCTTAAGAATGTCAAATAAAGGTTTTAATTGACCTGTAGTTAATTTTAAACTAGGACGTATCCAATTAATATCTCCAAGAAATTTTTGAAAATCATGAAGAGTTTTTAAATGACTTGTAACCAATACAGGAGTCTTAAAGGAAACTTGATGAGAATCAATAAGCCTACCTAGGTAGTGATAGGGAGTAACTAGTTGAACCTTGTCAGTAGCAACAACAAGATTAGCACTTAATAAACATGTCTGCAAGGAGTGGTAAATTTCAAAAAGAAGCTCTTCTGTGGGTGCAGCTAAGAGTATGTCATCCATGTAATGTAACAGTAAGGCCTCAGGATACTGATGGCGAAGAGGAGAAAGTACCTTAGCAACATAGGACTGACACAAAGTAGGACTATTTGCTATGCCCTGAGGTAAAACAACCCATTCAAATCTTTCATAAGGTCTGTCATAATTGGTAGCTGGTACACTAAAGGCAAAACGTTTACAATCCTGAGGAGCTAATCTGATGGAAAAGAAACAATCCTTTAAATCAATAACTAACATATGCCATTCCTGTGGAACCACAACAGGGGAGGGCATTCCAGGTTGAAGTGCCCCCATAACCACCATGGTGTCATTAACTTTTCTCAGGTCCTGTAACAATCTCCATTTGTCAGACTTTTTCTTAATAACAAAAATAGGAGAATTCCAAGGACTGTTAGTGGGTCTGATATGGTCCGCTTCGAGTTGCTCCTGAACCAACTTGTGAGCTACTAAATTTTTTCAGAAGGAGGGCCACTGCTCTACCCATATGGGTGCATCAGATATCCAAGTGATAGGATCAGCATGAGTATCAGGAGTTACAGTGGCCCCCTCTAAAAACACCCAAGACCAGCACGGTCAGTTTTTACCTGTACAGACAGGGGCTCAGAAGAGCCCTGTAGATTTTTACCAAGTCCCTTAGCTGGATGGAATCCTTGTTTAAGCATAATGTCTAAAGCAGGGCTGTGTGTAACCAGGTGAGCCCCCATAGCTTTCAAAATATCTCTGCCCCACAAATTAATGGGAATGCCTGGGAGGACATAGGGGCGAAAAGTACCAGAATGATCATCAGAGTCTGTCCAAGACAATAAAGTAGCAGACTGTTGGGGATTGGAACTCATGCCAATACCTTGTAAAGAGGTTATTGCCACAGAAAGTGGCCAGGCAGAAGGCCAATGTATAGAAGAGATGACTGAAACATCGGCACCAGTGTCCAAAAGTCCTTTAAAAGTTTTACCATTAATGTTAAGGATCATCTCAGGCCTACTAGCCGAGATGGATTGAATCCAATATGCATAAGAAGAGGAGCCAAATTTTTTGGACCCTCTGGTTTTCTTTGATAAAGGATGTCCAATTGATACATTAACAGGAACTAACAAGAGCTGAGCAAAGGGCTGAGTTGGGTCTATAGTGCAAACACCCAAGGAGAACATGCAATTACTTTAATTTCTCCAGTATAGTCATTATCAATAACCCCAGGTATTATCTGTAAACCTCGAAGGGAGGAGGAACTACGTCCAAAAATTAAACCTGTGTACCCAAAGGGGAGAGGGCCATAAATGCCAGTTGGTATTAAATGAACACCCGAGTTAGGTGTTAATACCTGTCGGGTGGAGGAACAGAGGTCAAGTCCTGCACTGTTGGGTGTGGCACGGTGGAGGTCAGAAATGGATTTGTGGTGACTTGCGAAGTTTGCACTAGAGGTGCCCCGATTTGTTGTGGGGGCCGAGGCTGCCCCCTCCAGGAGTTTCCCGAACAGGGTATCAAAGGATTACCTTGTGCATCTCGTTTGGATCTGCACTGATTGGCCCAGTGGTTTTTGCGATGACAACGGGGACACTCGCCAGGAGGTCGAGTTTTAGATTTCTCTGACATGGGTGGTGCAGGGAGAGCTAAAAGTTGCATAGATGGTTGTGCAGGGGCAGGTGAAGCCAATTGTTGTCCAGATGGGCATTTCTTGGCTACATGGCCAGGTAAACCACAGCGAAAACACTTGATATTAGAATTTTGAGACTGTCTCTTTAAAAAAGCGGCTACTGTCATACCATTCTGAGCAGCAGCCATAGCCAAGCCATTTTGATATGCTGTGCCAATATCTGCACACATCCTGATATAATCAGAAATAGTGGCACGTCGCCACGGTCTTATGGCAGCCTGACATGCAGCATTAGCGTTCTCAAAAGCCAATTTTTTGGCCAGCATAGAGCTGGCTTCTTGATTACCAACTTGATGAGTAATTGCCTCTAAGAGATGAGAAACAAATTCTTGATATGGTTCTTCAGGTCCTTGGCTAATTTTAGACAGTTCCTCTGTCTTAACTCCTTGAGATGGAAGTTGTCGCCATGCCTTTAGAGCTAATGTATTAATTTGTAACAAGGCATCATCAGGAAGAGCAATTTGATTTTGTAAAGTTTCAAAAGCACCTCTGCCCATAAGCATATCTAAAGTAACCTGGCTACTGGCACGTTGATTGCACTCAGACTGATTAAAAGCAGCCTCATCATAATAGGCTTTCCACAACAGAAAATCTCCACCAGAAAGACAGGCTCTAGTTAGTCTTATCCATTCAGCTGGTGGCAAGGCAGCTGTTAAAAATTTTCTAAAATAGACAAAGTATAAGCTGCTGTTGGGCCATAATGCATGACAGCTTCCTTAAGATCTTTCAGGAACGTAGGAGGGATAGCTTCATAATGATGGGTAACATTGCCTACATTATCAGTAACTTCTATGAGAGGATATAATGATGTACTATCAGCGTCGACAAAACCCTTATGCATGGACATCATTGCTTGTGTTAAGGGGGAAATGGGAACAGTGGGGGTGGACCTAATAACCAAAGAATTAGAAGGTACAGAAGACGGTGCCTGAGCAACAGGAAAGCAGTGTTGTTGCAAGGTGAGTGCTTTAGAGTAAAGAGAAAGTAAGTCTCTGACTTGATCAGAAAGGTCCGAGGGAAGGGTAAGAGTTACTGGGTTAGGATCACGGTGAGGGGTGTTAGGTGGGGAGACATACCCGTCGGGCTCTTTTAAAACAGCTTCTGTCACAAGTTGGCAGCTATCCATAGGTGGATGTCTAGAAGAAGAATGGTTAATACCACGCTCCATTTGATCAAGAGGATCAAGTTCAGAAGCAGGAGGGGGAAAAGCAGCAGCAGGGGAAGAAATAGCATTGTGAGAGCAAGGGCGAGCAGGTTCTGCTTGAGAGGAGCAGACAGTCTTTAAGTTTAGACCAAACAGAAAGTAAAACCTCAGTTTGAGGTAAAGCTTTGTTATGAAAGGCATATTGTTCAATTTTCTCACCAATTGCATTCCATGCAGTTTCCTCCAATATTCCTCCTTCTGGAACCCACGGGCAAATTTCACGAATAATGTGCACAAATTCCTCCACAGTTTTTAGCTTAATATCATGTCCATGTAACTTAATCATTTTTTTGCAATAATTGTATAAACAAGTTACACTCCTTAGAATTTAAATGCCCCATGTTTCACTCCAGATGAAACTTAGAAATTTTGTTGACTTTGACTTGTATGTACAACGAAGAGAAAAACAATTTGATTAATATTATACAAAATCAAAAATAGACAGCTTACTTACGAGAAAAGCCAAACTTACTGCTGCAGCGTCACCTTTATAACTTGAGCGTCACTGTGATCCCTCGTGTCCAGGGTCCCTGTTCGGGCACCAGATGTGGGGCTCTGGCATGTCTGCCAGGGGGCTTCTGACCAGCGGAGAGCCTCAGCTCCACTCAAATGTTCTCAACCTGGAAGAGGGAGTGTGCGGAAGAAAAGACAAATAGAAAGTGGGGTCTGGAGGACTGCCAGGCAATACCAGGACAGCAAGTGCCAAAGCAGCAAGTTTATTTGTGCAAACCACTGGTTATATACATTTTAGCGCTTGAGGAGTGATGTACATTCCATTGTATCTTGAAATAAAATCAAGAACACAAATCAAAAGAAAGGAGTACAGAAAGTATGACTCATAATCATACGGTGTACAGCAAAGGGACAATAAAGTTTGCAAAAAGGGGTCATAAATCTAAACATATGCTCATCTAAAATAAGTAAAACAAGTAATAAGATCATTAATAAGGTACATCTGGACGTTTCCAAATGTCATTCTAGCCTTGCCTATTCATATAGGATCATATGCAAACAATATGATTGAGTTAGCAGAGGTAAATAAAGGCATAGAGTCATTGTGCAGAGAACGAACTAGGAGGCACACAATGTCTAACTATACAATGTCTCATTAGACCACAAGGCCTGAGCTCAGCCATTCTGTTGCAAAAGTCAGAGGCAAAAATAAATGATTAAAGAATCAGTGTGATAGAGAGAGGCAAGATGGCGTCACAGAGGCTACTCAGGATTGCACCTCTCAGTGAAGGCACAGAGGGTGAGTCCTAGCCGCATTCTCGGATGTTCCTTTTATGCCCACAGAGCGTTGAAAGTCCCAGGTGAGGGAGAGACATGGCTCGCTAGTGCAGCCGGCTAACGCCGGCTAACGCCAGCTCCCGCCGCCTCTTTGGCCAGCGCCGCAGCGGGAACTGGCACGGAACTCACTGGTCTGGGTGTCCTGTTAAACCGGCAATCTGAGATTTGGAAGGGCAGATTGGCATGTTCATCTGATTGAACGGGACTTGGACAATGAGCCAGACCAGGAGTTTCCTTGGAAGCGTGATCTGAGCCAGGGTACTGGGCAGGGGCACGGGAGATCACACAGATCCCAGTGCCCTATCAGCAGGCTACTGAAGCGCCAGTGAGAGAGTTGACCTTTCAGATTGGGGAGAGGAAGAGAGAGAGAGAGGATGGACTCTGAGGCAGGGAGCTGGGTGATTGGGCTCGGCGGGTCCCCCGCTCACGGGGACAAGCAGGGCGGTGACTGGAGATGCTTGGGGCTGAGAGTTTTGCTGCTGGCATCTAGGATGGTGCAGCCTGGTGAGGGAGGGGCGTCAACCATTGCTGACGCAGTCCACCCCTACTGAAGTACCGCCCAGGACTGACGCAGCCTGCCATTGCTGAGGCAACCTGCCATAACAGAGAGACTCCACGCTCCACAACAGAAGGGAGCCCAGCAGCAACAGGGCAGACCCACGCTAGCAGGTCAGAGCCCCGGCAGGCAAATAGTGAATAGACTGCCGCCTAGTGGGGCAGGACAGTGCAACAGATACTCATAAAGAAAGCCCCAACTCCCTGAGACAGGGGAAAAAAAGGGGGGGGAAAGGGTGGTGTTTTATGAGTTCTATAGCAGCAGACATAAACAACCTCCCAACAATGCTGAATGAACAACGGAGCTCACAGCTCAGCACTGGAGCTCCTATAAAGCACAGACTGTCTCCTCAAGCAGCTCCCTGACCCCTGTATATCCAAGGAGTTACCCCAGAAAAGGACTAATCAGACTGACATGTGGCTGGCATTATTCTGGAACAAGGACAGCAGAAGAAGAAACTGGTATCATCCCTCACTGTTCCGCAGCTGCTGCAGGTATACCCCAGAAAAGCAGGGCCTGGAGTGGACCTCAGCACTCATACAGCAGAGGGGATAGACCATTAGAGAAAAAACTAAGTAACAGAAATACTTCATCATCAACAATCTCAGCGTCCACACAGAGACCCAATTGAAAAATCAGCAACTACTAAGACGACAGGCGGATAAATCCATAAAGATGAAGAAACCAGCCATAACAGAGAGACTCCACGCTCCACAACAGAAGGGAGCCCAGCAGCAACAGGGCAGACCCACGCTAGCAGGTCAGAGCCCCGGCAGGCAAATAGTGAATAGACTGCCGCCTAGTGGGGCAGGACAGTGCAACAGATACTCATAAAGAAAGCCCCAACTCCCTGAGACAGGGGAAAAAAAGGGGGGGGAAAGGGTGGTGTTTTATGAGTTCTATAGCAGCAGACATAAACAACCTCCCAACAATGCTGAATGAACAACGGAGCTCACAGCTCAGCAGTGGAGCTCCTATAAAGCACAGACTGTCTCCTCAAGCAGCTCCCTGACCCCTGTATATCCAAGGAGTTACCCCAGAAAAGGACTAATCAGACTGACATGTGGCTGGCATTATTCTGGAACAAGGACAGCAGAAGAAGAAACTGGTATCATCCCTCACTGTTCCGCAGCTGCTGCAGGTATACCCCAGAAAAGCAGGGCCTGGAGTGGACCTCAGCACTCATACAGCAGAGGGGATAGACCATTAGAGAAAAAACTAAGTAACAGAAATACTTCATCATCAACAATCTCAGCGTCCACACAGAGACCCAATTGAAAAATCAGCAACTACTAAGACGACAGGCAGATAAATCCATAAAGATGAAAAGAAACCAGCGCAAAAAGGAGGAAAGCACCCGAAACCAAAACACCTCACCTCCAACAAAGGACCAAAACTCCTCACCAGCAAGGGAACAAAGCTGTACAAAGAATGAATGTGATGAAATGATGGAATCAGATTTCAGAAAGTGGATAATGAGAAACGTCAGTGAGCTAAAGGAACATGTACTAAACCACTGCAAAGAAACTAAGAACCTTGAAAAAAGATTTGAAAAAAGATTCGAGGAATTGATAACAAGAATGGACAACTTAGAGAGGAATATAAATGAACTGAAGGAGCTGAAAAACACAACATGAGAACTTCGCGAAGCATGCACAAGTTTCAACAGCCGAATTGACCAAGCAGAAGAAAGAATATCAGAAGTTGAAGATCAACTCAATGAAATAAAATGAGAAACCAAGATTAAGAAAAAAAGTACAAAAAGGAATAAACAAAATCTCCAAGAAATGTGGGACTATGTGAAGAGACCCAACCTACCTTTGATAGGTGTACCAGAATGTGATGAAGAGAATAAATCCAAGCTGGAAAACACTCTTCAGAATATTATCCAGGAAAATTTCCCCAACCTAGCAAGACAGGTCAATACTCAACTCCAGAAAATACAGAGAACACCACAAAGATACTCCACAAGAAGAGCAACCCTAAGGCACATAATCGTCAGATTCACCAGGGTTGAAACGAAGGAGAAAATACTAAGGGCAGCCAGAGAGAAAGGTCGGGTCACCCACAAAGGGAAGCCCATCAGACTCACAGCAGATCTCTCGGCAGAGACTCTACAAGCCAGAAGAGAGTGGGGCCAATATTCAACATCCTTAAAGAAAAGAGCTTTCAACTCAGAATTTCATATTCAGCCAAACTGAGCTTCATAAGTGAAGGAAAAATAAAATCCTTCACGAACAAGCAAGTACTCAGAGATTTTGTCACCACTAGGCCTGCTTTACAAGAGCTCCTAAAAGAGGCACTACACATAGAAAGAAACAACCAGTTCCAGCCATCCTAAAAGCATACCAAATGCTAAAGACCATCAACAAAATGAAGAATGTACACGAACCAACTGGCAAAACAGCTAGCTAGCATCAAAATGGCAGTATCAAATTCACACATAACAATATTAACCCTGAATGTAAATGGGCTAAATGCACCAATCAAAAGACACAGACTGGCAAATTGGATAAAAAAACAAAACCCATCAGTGTGCTGTATCCAGGAAACCCACCTCACATGCAAAGATACACAAAGGCTCAAAATAAAAGGATGGAGGAAGATTTACCAAGCAAATGGAGAGCAAAAAAAGCAGGAGTTGCAATTCTCATCTCTGATAAAATAGACTTTAAAGCAACAAAGATCAAAAGGGACAAAGAAGGTCATTACATAATGGTAAAAGGATCGATACAACAAGAAGAGCTAACGATTCTAAATATATATGGACCCAATGTAGGAGCACCCAGATATATAAGGCAAGTTCTTAATGACTTACAAAGAGACTTAGACTCCCACACAATAATAGTGGGAGACTTTAACACTCCACTGTCAATAGCAGACAGATCAACCAGACAGAAAATTAACAAGGATATCCAGGACTTGAACTCAGACCTGGAACAAGCAAACCTGATAGACAT
This sequence comes from Saguinus midas, assembly GCA_021498475.1. Taxonomy (NCBI): domain Eukaryota; kingdom Metazoa; phylum Chordata; class Mammalia; order Primates; family Cebidae; genus Saguinus; species Saguinus midas. The sequence continues at coordinate 32,723,942 of CM038404.1, read as the reverse complement.
TTACAGAACTCTCCACCCCAAATCCACAGAATATACATTCTTCTCAGCACCACATCACACCTACTCCAAAATTGACCACATAATTGGAAGTAAAGCACTCCTCAGCAAATGTAAAACAACGGAAATCATAACAGTCTCTCAGACCATAGTGCAATCAAGTTGGAACTCAGAATTCAGAAAATAACTCAGAACCGCACAGCTTCATGGAAACTGAACAACTGGCTCTTGAATGTTGATTGGATAAACAATGAAATGAAGGCAGAAATAAAGAAGTTCTTTGAAACCAATGAGAATGAAGACACAACGTACCAGAATCTCTGGGACACATTTAAAGCAGTCTGTAGAGGAAAATATATAGCAATAAGTGCCCACATGAGAAGAGTGGAGAGATCCAAAATTGACACCCTATAATAAAAATTGAAAGAGCTAGAGGAGCAAGTACTAAACCATGCAAAGAAACTAAGAACCTTGAAAAAAGATTTGAAAAAAGATTTGAGGAATTGATAACAAGAATGGACAACTTAGAGAGGAATATAAATGAACTGAAGGAGCTGAAAAACACAACATGAGAACTTCGCGAAGCATGCACAAGTTTCAACAGCCGAATTGACCAAGCAGAAGAAAGAATATCAGAAGTTGAAGATCAACTCAATGAAATAAAATGAGAAACCAAGATTAAGAAAAAAAAGTGCAAAAAGGAATGAACAAAATCTCCAAGAAATGTGGGACTATGTGAAGAGACCCAACCTACCTTTGATAGGTGTACCAGAATGTGATGAAGAGAATAAATCCAAGCTGGAAAACACTCTTCAGAATATTATCCAGGAAAATTTCCCCAACCTAGCAAGACAGGTCAATACTCAACTCCAGAAAATACAGAGAACACCACAAAGATACTCCACAAGAAGAGCAACCCTAAGGCACATAATCGTCAGATTCACCAGGGTTGAAACGAAGGAGAAAATACTAAGGGCAGCCAGAGAGAAAGGTCGGGTCACCCACAAAGGGAAGCCCATCAGACTCACAGCAGATCTCTCGGCAGAGACTCTACAAGCCAGAAGAGAGTGGGGCCAATATTCAACATCCTTAAAGAAAAGAGCTTTCAACCCAGAATTTCATATCCAGCCAAACTGAGCTTCATAAGTGAAGGAAAAATAAAATCCTTCACGAACAAGCAAGTACTCAGAGATTTTGTCACCACTAGGCCTGCTTTACAAGAGCTCCTGAAAGAGGCACTACACATAGAAAGAAACAACCAGTTCCAGCCATCCTAAAAGCATACCAAATGCTAAAGACCATCAACAAAATGAAGAATGTACACGAACCAACTGGCAAAACAGCTAGCTAGCATCAAAATGGCAGTATCAAATTCACACATAACAATATTAACCCTGAATGTAAATAGGCTAAATGCACCAATCAAAAGACACAGACTGGCAAATTGGATAAAAAAACAAAACCCATCAGTGTGCTGTATCCAGGAAACCCACCTCACATGCAAAGATACACAAAGGCTCAAAATAAAAGGATGGAGGAAGATTTACCAAGCAAATGGAGAGCAAAAAAAAAAAAGCAGGAGTTGCAAATCTCATCTCTGATAAAATAGACTTTAAAGCAACAAAGATCAAAAAAAGACAAAGAAGGTCATTACATAATGGTAAAAGGATCGATACAACAAGAAGAGCTAACGATTCTAAATATATATGGACCCAATGTAGGAGCACCCAGATATATAAGGCAAGTTCTTAATGACTTACAAAGAGACTTAGACTCCCACAAAATAATAGTGGGAGACTTTAACACTCCACTGTCAATAGCAGACAGATCAACCAGACAGAAAATTAACAAGGATATTCAGGACTTGAACTCAGACTTGGAACAAGCAAACCTGATAGACATTTACAGAACTCTCCACCCCAAATCCACAGAATATACATTCTTCTCAGCACCACATCACACCTACTCCAACATTGACCACATAATTGGAAGTAAAGCACTCTTCAGCAAATGTAAAACAACGGAAATCATAACAGTCTCTCAGACCATAGTGCAATCAAGTTGGAACTCAGAATACAGAAAATAACTCAGAACCGCACAGCTTCATGGAAACTGAACAACTGGCTCTTGAATGTTGATTGGATAAACAATGAAATGAAGGCAGAAATAAAGAAGTTCTTTGAAACCAATGAGAATGAAGACACAACGTATCAGAATCTCTGGGACACATTTAAAGCAGTCTGTAGAGGAAAATATATAGCAATAAGTGCCCACATGAGAAGAGTGGAGAGATCCAAAATTGACACCCTATAATAAAAATTGAAAGAGCTAGAGGAGCAAGATCAAAAAAGCTCAAAACCTAGCCAAAGACAAGAAATAACTAAGATCAGAGCAGAACTGAAGGAGATAGAGACAAGAAAAAGCCTTCAAAAAATCAATAAATCTAAGAGCTGGTTTTTGAAAAGATCAACAAAATAGACAGACCACTAGCCAGACTGATAAAAAAGAAAAGAGAGAACAACCAAATAGATGCAATAAAAAATGATAAAGGGGAAATCACCAAAGATTCCACAGAAATTCAAACCATCATCAGAGAATACTACAAACAACTCTATGCACACAAACTAGTAAATCAGGAAGAAATGGATAAATTCCTGGATGCCTGTGTCCTCTCAAGCCTAAACCAGGAGGAAGCCAAAACTATGAATAGACCAATAACAAGGTCAGAAGTTGAGGCAGCAATTAAGAGCCTACCACACAAAAAAAGCCCAGGTCCAGATGGGTTCACAGCTGAATTCTACCAGACACACAAAGAGGATCTGGTACCATTCCTCCTGAAACTATTCCAAATAATCCAAAAGAGGAACCCTTCCCAAATCATTTTATGAGACCAACATCATCCTGATACCAAAACCTGGCAGAGACTCAACAAGAAGAAAACTTCAGGCCAATATCCATGATGAACATAGATGCAAAAATCTTCAATAAAATACTGGCAAACCGATTGCAACAGCACATTAAAAACTTATCCATCATGATCAAGTAGGATTCATCCCGGGATGCAAGGCTGGTTCAACATAGGCAAGTTTATAAATGTAATTCACCACATAATTGGAAGTAAAGCACTCCTCAGCAAATGTAAAACAACGGAAATCATAACAGTCTCTCAGACCATAGTGCAATCAAGTTGGAACTCAGAATACAGAAAATAACTCAGAACCGCACAGCTTCATGGAAACTGAACAACTGGCTCTTGAATGTTGATTGGATAAACAATGAAATGAAGGCAGAAATAAAGAAGTTCTTTGAAACCAATGAGAATGAAGACACAACGTATCAGAATCTCTGGGACACATTTAAAGCAGTCTGTAGAGGAAAATATATAGCAATAAGTGCCCACATGAGAAGAGTGGAGAGATCCAAAATTGACACCCTATAATAAAAATTGAAAGAGCTAGAGGAGCAAGATCAAAAAAGCTCAAAACCTAGCCAAAGACAAGAAATAACTAAGATCAGAGCAGAACTGAAGGAGATAGAGACAAGAAAAAGCCTTCAAAAAATCAATAAATCTAAGAGCTGGTTTTTGAAAAGATCAACAAAATAGACAGACCACTAGCCAGACTGATAAAAAAGAAAAGAGAGAACAACCAAATAGATGCAATAAAAAATGATAAAGGGGAAATCACCAAAGATTCCACAGAAATTCAAACCATCATCAGAGAATACTACAAACAACTCTATGCACACAAACTAGTAAATCAGGAAGAAATGGATAAATTCCTGGATGCCTGTGTCCTCTCAAGCCTAAACCAGGAGGAAGCCAAAACAACGAATAGACCAATAACAAGGTCAGAAGTTGAGGCAGCAATTAAGAGCCTACCACACAAAAAAAGCCCAGGTCCAGATGGGTTCACAGCTGAATTCTAACAAACACACAAAGAGGATCTGGTACCATTTCTCCTGAAACTATTCCAAATAATCCAAAAAGAGGGAACCCTTCCCAAATCATTTTATGAGACCAACATCATCCGGATACCAAAACCTGGAAGAGACTCAACAAGAAGAGAAAACTTCAGGCCAATATCCATGATGAACATAGATGCAAAAATCTTCAATAAAATACTGGCAAACCGATTGCAACAGCACATTAAAAAACTTATCCATCATGATCAAGTAGGATTCATCCCGGGGATGCAAGGCTGGTTCAACATAGGCAAGTTTATAAATGTAATTCGCCGCATAAACAGAAGCAAAAACAAAAACCACATGATTATCTCAATTGACGCAGAGAAGGCATTTGACAAAATTCAACAGCCCTTTTTGCTAAAAACCCTCAATAAACTTGGAATCGATGGAACATATCTCAAAGTAATAAAAGCTATTTACGACAAACCAACAGCCAATATCATACTTAATGGGCAAAAACTGGAAACATTCCCTTTGAAATCTGGCACTAGACAAGGATGCCCTCTCACCACTTCTATTCAACATAGTACTGGAAGTTCTAGCCAGAGCAATCAGGCAAGAAAAAGAAATAAAGGGTATTCAAATAGGAAATGTGGAAGCCAAATTGTCTCTATTTGCAGACGACGTGATAGTATACCTAGAAGACCCCATCACCTCATCCCAAAAGCTCCTGTAACTGATAAGCAAGTTCAGCAGTCTCAGGATATAAAATCAATGTGCAAAAATCACAAGCATTCCTATACACCAATAACAGACTTAAAGAGAACCAAATTAAGAATGAACTGCCATTCACAATTGCTACAAAGAAAATAAAATACCTAGGAATACAACTCACTAGGAATGTAAGGGACCTCTTTAAGGAAAACTACAAACAACTGCTCAACGAAATAAGAGAGGACACAAACAGATGGAGAAACATTCCATGTTCGTGGTTAGGAAGAATCAATATTGTGAAAATGGCTATACGGCCCAAAGTAATTTACACAATCAATGCTATCTCCATCAAACTACCATTGAATTTCTTCACAGAACTGGAAAAAACCACCATGAATTTCATATGGAACCAAAAAGGAGCCCACATAGCCAAGTCAATTCTAAGCAAAAAGAACACAGCGGGAGGCATCACGCTATCAGACTTCAAGGTATACTACAAGGCTACAGTAATCAAAACAGCATGGTACTGGTACCAAAACAGAGATATAGACCAATGTAACAGAACAGAAGCATCGGAGGCAACACAACCTATCTACAACCATATTATCTTTGATAAACCAGAGAAAACAGGCAATGGGGAAAGGATTCCCAATTTAATAAATGGTGTTGAGAAAACTGGCTAGCCATGTGCAGAAAACAGAAACTGGACCTTTTTCTGACACCTTACACTAAAATTAACTCCAGATGGATTAAAGACTTAAACGTAAGACCTGACACCATAAAAACCCTAGAAGAAAATCTAGGCAAAACCGTTCAGGACATAGGAGTAGGCAAAGACTTCATGAACAAAACGCCAAAAGCATTGGCAACAAAAGCCAAAATAGACAAATGGGACCTAATCAAACTCCGCAGCTTCTGCACGGCAAAAGAAACAGTCACTAGAGTGAATTGGCAACCATCAGAATGGGAAAAAGTCTTTGCAGTTTACACATCTGACAAAGGGCTGATATCCAGAATTTACAAAGAACTCAAACAGATTTACAGAAAAAAAAAAACAAACTAGCCCATTCAAAAATGGGCAAAGGATATGAACAGAAACTTTACAAAAGAAGACATACATGACGCCAACAAACATATGAAAAAGTGCTCATCATCATTGGTCATTAGAGAGATGCAAATCAAAACCACATTGAGATATCATCTCACACCAGTTAGAATGGCGATCATTAAAAATCTGGAGACAGCAGATGCTGGAGAGGATGTGTAGAAATAGGAACACTCTTACACTGTTGGTGGGAGTGTAAATTAGTTCAACCATTGGGGAAGACAGTGTGGCGATTCCTCAGGGACCTAGAAATAGAAATTCCATTTGACCCAGCAATCCCATTACTGGGTATCTATCCAAAAGACTATAAATCGTTCTACTATAAGGACACATGCACACGAATGTTCATTGCAGCACTGTTTACAATAGCAAAGACCTGGAACCAACCCAAATGCCCATCGATGATAGACTGGACTGGGAAAATGTGGCACATGTACACCATGGAATATTATGCAGCAATCAAAAATGATGAGTTTGTGTCTTTTGTAAGGACGTGGATGAATCTGGAGAACATCATTCTCAGCAAACTGACACAAGAACAGAAAAAGAAATACCGCATATACTCACTCATAGGTGGGTGAGAAAAATGAGAACACATGGACACAGAGAGGCGGTCTACTATACACTGGGGACTGTTGGGGGAAATGGGGGAGGGACAGCGGGGGAATGGGGGGGATAGCCTGGGGATGAATGCCAAGTGTGTGTAAAGGGGAGGAAGGCAGCAAAACACACTGCCACGTGTGTACCTATGCAACTGTCTTGCACGTTCTGCCCATGTACCCCAAAACCTATAATGCAATAAAAATTAAAAAAAAAAAGAATCGGTGCAACCAGACTTTCTCTTTCCCCTTAGCTCAACAGCCTCCAGGAGAGGAGAAACGTGTATGGGCTCAAGCTCAAGATGGCGAGGGTCCTGTCAAGGGCCCTTCACAGGAGCGATCTTCACAAGAGGTCATATGAAATAGAATCCTGACTATCACCCAGGTGTGTATCATTCAGGGATGCACTTAATTCGTGGCTCCCTTAAACAGTCACTTGACTACTCCATAGAAGTTCATTATTTAACGAAGCACAGAATGAGAGACCATATAAAATAAACACCTGACTATTGCCCGTTGTGAATTATTCTGTAAGGCTCTGAATGAGTAATATTATGGAATAGAATCCTTATGATTCCCCAGGTTTGGTTCATTCAGTGAGGCACTGAATGAGTGGCCATATAAAAGAGGCTGCAGGTCGTAACCCTGGTGTGCATTATTCACTGAGGCTCTAAATGAGTGGCCATATAACCTAGCCTCATAACTCTTTCTTAGGTGTGTATTTATGAATGAGACTCTGAATAAGTGGGCATTAATAAGAGACTCCTGGCTATTGCCCAGGTGTGCATTATTTATAGAGACCCTGAATGTGTAGACATTTGAAGTGGACTCGTGACTGTTTTCAAAAGGTGTATTATTCACCGAGGCCCAGAACGAGTGGACATATGAAAGAGATTCCTGATTATTCAGATATACACAGTATTCCCTGAAACACTGAAAGAGTGGCCATATGAAATAGACCCCAATTTACTCCACAGGTGTGCATTATTTTTTGATATTCCAAACTAATTACCATATAAAATAGACTACTGTTTATTCCCCACATATGCGGTATTCGAAGAGGTTCTGTATCAGTGTCTACATGAAATAGCCTCCTGACAATCACTGATGTATGTAATATTCAGGAAGCTGCTTAATTTGGGGCTAGCTTAAATAGGGTCCTTACTACCCCACAGCTGTTTATTATGAACTGAAGCACTGAATAAGAGGCCATATAAAATAAACTTTTGACTATTGCCCCATTGTTCATTATTCGGTAAGGCTGAGATTGAGTGGCCATATGGAATGGACTCTGATTATTCCCCAGTTGTATATCATTCACTGACTTTCTGAGTGAGCGACCATATAAAATAGACTTGTGACTATATCCTCTTGACTATTCCTCAGCTTTGCATTTTCCACTGAGGCACTGGGTGAATGGTCATATCAAAAAGACTCCAGACTATTCCCCAGGTGTGCATTATTTAGTGAGTCTCTGAATAAGTGGATATATTAAATAGAATCCTGAGTATTTTCCAGGTATATATGATTCTTCATTCAGGTTCTGAATGAGTGGCCATGTGAAGAAGACTCTTAACTCTTTTCCAGTTGTGTATTACTGAATGAGACTGAATAAGTGAGCCTAAGGAAGAGACTCCTGTCTATTCCCCAATTGTGCATTATATACAGAGACTCTCAATGTATGACCATTTTAAGTAGACACTAGAAAATTTCACAGGTGTGTATTATTAACTGAGGTCCAGAACGAATGGTCATATAAAAGAGATCCTTGAGTATTCAGATATATATATATATATATATATTATTTGCTGAAACACTGAAACGGTGGCCATATGAAATAGACCCCAATTTACTCCACAGGTGTGCATTATTTTTTGATATTCCAAACTAATTACCATATAAAATAGACTACTGTTTATTCCCCACATATGCGGTATTCGAAGAGGTTCTGTATCAGTGTCTACATGAAATAGCCTCCTGACAATCACTGATGTATGTAATATTCAGGAAGCTGCTTAATTTGGGGCTAGCTTAAATAGGGTCCTTACTACCCCACAGCTGTTTATTATGAACTGAAGCACTGAATAAGAGGCCATATAAAATAAACTTTTGACTATTGCCCCATTGTTCATTATTCGGTAAGGCTGAGATTGAGTGGCCATATGGAATGGACTCTGATTATTCCCCAGTTGTATATCATTCACTGACTTTCTGAGTGAGCGACCATATAAAATAGACTTGTGACTATATCCTCTTGACTATTCCTCAGCTTTGCATTTTCCACTGAGGCACTGGGTGAATGGTCATATCAAAAAGACTCCAGACTATTCCCCAGGTGTGCATTATTTAGTGAGTCTCTGAATAAGTGGATATATTAAATAGAATCCTGAGTATTTTCCAGGTATATATGATTCTTCATTCAGGTTCTGAATGAGTGGCCATGTGAAATAAACTCCTGACTTTTCTATAGGTCTGTATTATTCAGTGAGGCTCTGAATGAGTGGCCATAGAAAAGCGACTACTGAATACTCATCAGGAGTGCCTTTTTAAATTCGGCTCTAAATGAGTGGCTGTACGACATACAAACTTGACTTTCCCCAAGGTGTATGTTATTCAGTGAGGCTGTGAATATGTGGCTATATGAAATAGAATTCTGACTTAAATACAGGTGTTCCTTATTCAGTGAATCTCTGAAGAAAATGCCATATGTAATAGTGTCCTGAGTATGCTGCGGTAGGGATTAGTCACTGAGACTCTGAAAGTTTGGCCATATAAAATAGCCTCCTGACTATTCCACAGGTGTGTATTATTTAATGAGGCTTTATGTCAGTGATTAGATGAATTCGATGATTTAGCATTTCTAAGGTGTGTATTATTGACTGAGACACTGATTAAGTTGGAATATGTAATAGACTCCTCATTATTCCAAAGTTGTGCATTACTCACTCAGGCTTTGATTTTGTGGCCATACAAAATAGACCAGTGTCTGTTCCATAGGTGTGTATTATTTACTGAGGCTCTAAAAGAGTTGCTATATGAAGAAGACTCTTAACTCTTTTCCAGTTGTGTATTACTGAATGAGACTAATAAGTGAGCCTAAGGAAGAGACTCCTGTCTATTCCCCAATTGTGCATTATATACAGAGACTCTCAATGTATGACCATTTTAAGTAGACACTAGAAAATTTCACAGGTGTGTATTATTAACTGAGGTCCAGAACGAATGGTCATATAAAAGAGATCCTTGAGTATTCCAGATATATATATATATATATATATTATTTGCTGAAACACTGAAACGGTGGCCATATGAAATAGGGTCGATTTTACTTCACAGGTGTGTGTTATTCAAAGATTCTTTGAAGAATCAACACAAGAAATAAACTAGTGATTATTCGTCACATGTGCATTATTTAAAGAGGTTCTGTATGAATGTCCCTATCAAATAGACTCCTGACTGTCACACAGGTGTGTATTATTCAGGGAGGTGCTGAATTTGTGGGTATCTTAAATAGGGTCCTGGCTACTTTAAAGGTGTCTATTATTCACTGAATCTCTGAATGAGAGACCATTTGAAATAGACTCCTGACTCTTGCTCTATTGTGCATTTTTTGTAAGTCTCTGAATGAGTGTTCCTATGGAATAGAATACTGAAGATTCCCTGGTGTGTATCATTCAGAAAGTTACTGAATCAGTGGTCACATGAAACAGGATCCTGACTATTACCATGGTATTCATTATTCACTGTGGCTCTGAGTGGCCATATAATATAGACTCCTAATATTCAGAGTATTCCTCATGTGTGCATTATTTACTGATTCACTGAGTGGCCAAATGAACTAGACTCCAGTCTATATTATAGGTGTATAATATTCGGTGAGGTTGTGAAAGAGTGGCCACGTGAAACAGAAATATTATGACTCCATATGTGTGCATTATTCACTGATTGTCTGAGTAAGTAGTCATTTGACATGGACTCCTAATTATTCTCCACGTGTGCATTATTCAAACAGGTTCTGCATGAGTGTGCATACCAAATAGACTCCTGACACTTTCCCATGTGTGTATTTTTCAGTAATTTCCAGAATGAGATATCATATGTAATGGACTCCTATCACCCAGGTGTGTATTATTTAGAGAGGCACTTAATTTGTGGCTACCATAAACAGCGTCCTGACTACTCCATAAACGTTTATTATTCACTGAAGGTCAAAATAAAGGCCATGTAAAATAGTCACCTGACTATTGCCCCGTTGTGAGTAATTTAATAAGGCACTGAATGATTTGCAGTATGGAATAGAATCCTGATAATTCCCCAGGTTGGTATCGTTCAGTGAGGCACTGAATGAGCGGCTATATGAGAGAGGTTTGAGACTATTACCCTGGTGTGCATTATTCATTGAGGATTTAAATGGGTGGCTATATGAAGTAGGCACTTAACTATTCTACAGGTGTGTATTATTAAATGAGATTCTGAATAAGTGGGCATAAAAAAGAGACTCCTGTCTATTGCCTAGGTGTGCATTATTTACAGAGACTCTGAATGTGTAGCCATTTAAAGTAGACTCCTGAGTGTCACCCAACTGTGTATCATTTAGGGAGGTGCTTTATTTGTGACTATCTTAAATAGAGTCATGACTATTCCACAGGAGTTTGTTATTCACTGAAGATCAGAAGGAGAGGCCGTATGAAATAGACTCCTGACTATTGCCCCATTGTGCATTATTCAGTAAGGCTCTGAATGAATGCTCTTATGGAACAGAATCCTGACGATTCCCCAGTGTGTAATTCAGTGAGATACTGAATCAGTGGTCATATAAAACAGGATCCTGAGTATTACCGTGTTGTTCATTATGCACTGATACTCTGAGTGGCCATATGAATTAGGCTCCTGACAATTTCACAGTAGTGTATTATTTCTTTGGCTTTCTAATGACTCACAATATAAAATAGACTTCTGAGTGTGTAATATTACAGTGTAATATTACATGAGTGTGTAATATTCAGGGAATCCATAAATTGAGGGGTAATATGAATTAGTATCCTCCGTATTCCACAGACATGAGTGACTCACTGAGGCTCATATTGACTGTTCATATTAAACAGAATCCTGACTATTTCCATGTTGTGTATCACTCAGCGAGGCTCTGAATGATTCCTCACATGAGAAAGGATCCTGAGTACTCAACAGCTGTGAATTATTCACTGAGCCTCTGAATGAGTGGCCATGTGAAATACACCCCTGATTTGTTTGCAGTTGTGTACTATTTAATGAGGCTCCAAATGAGTGGCCATACAAAACAGACCCCTCAGTACTCGAAAGACATGCATTATTCACTGAGGGGCTTAATGAGAGTGCATAAGCAATAGACTCCTGATTATTACCTTGCTGTGCATTATTCACTGAGGCTCCCAATATTTGGCCACTTGGAATGGATTCCTCACAATTCCATAGGTGTATGCTATTCACAGAGTCTCTGAATGCATTGCCATTCCAAATAGACTCTTGAGAATTCTCCAGGTGTGCTCTATTCCATGAGGCTCTCAATGAGTGGCCACATGAAACACACTCCCCAATGTTTTCTAGAATTGTATTATTCACTAAGGCTCTGAAAGAGTGACCAAATAAAATAGATTCCTGACTATTCCACAGGTGTGAATTCTTCAGTGAGGCACTCATTGAGTGTCCATATAAAACTATCCTGACCATTCCACAGGTGTGTACCACTCAGGAAAGTACTCAGAGAGTGGCCATATAAAATGGACTCTTTACTATTCATTATGTGTGTATTATTCAGTGAGGCTCTGAATGAGTGGCCATATGAAATAGACTCCTGACCATTTCACAGGTCCATCTTATCTACTGAGGCTACGAATGAGTGTCCAAATGAAATAGACTCTTGGCTACTCCACAGGTGTGCATTATCACTGAGGCTCTGAATGAATATCCACCGAAAATAGACTCCAAATTATTCTCCAGGTGTGTATTATTCAGTGAGTCTCTAAATATGTGGCCACATTAATTAGATTCCTTACTATCACAAGAGTGTGTATTATACACTGAGGCTCTGAGTATGTATCTACATGAAATAGACTCCTGACTACTTCACATTATTCAGTGACACTTCGAATGAGAGGCCAAATAAAAAAGCCACCTGACTATTAAACAGGTGTGCGTAATTCAGTGAGACTCTGAGTTAGGGGATATAACAGAATCTTGACTATTTCCTCAGGTGTGTACATTCATTGAGGCTCTCAATGAGTAGCCATAGAAAAGGGATTTCTGACTATTCTGCAGGTGCGCATTATTCAGTAATTCTCTGAATGACTGGCCATAAGAAATAGATTCCAGATTACATCACAAGTGTAATTTGCGGTGAGGCTCTAAAAGAGTGGTTATATGAAGAAGATTCTTAACTCTTATCCAGGTGTGTATTACTGAATGAGACTAAATAAGTGAGCCTAAAGAAGTGACTCCTGTCTACTCCCCAGGTATGCATTATATACAGAGACTCTCAATGTGTGGCCATTTGAAGTAGACCATAGAATTTCACAGATGTGTATTACTCACTAAGGCATGGAATGAGTGGCCATATTAAAGAGATTCTTTGCCATTTCCGATATATGTATTATTTGCTGAAACACTGAAATGGTGGCCATATGAAATAGAGTCTATTTTACCTCACAGGTGTGTGTTATTCACAGATTCTCTAAAGAATCAACACAAGCACCAATCAAAAAACACAGACTGGCAAATTGGATAAAAAACCAAAACCCATCGGTGTGCTGTATCCAGGAAACCCACCTCACACGCAAAGATACACAAAGGCTCAAAAAAATATGATGGAGGAAGATTTACCAAGCAAATGGAGAGCAAAAAAAGCAGGAGTTGCAATTCTCGTCTCTGATAAGGTAGACTTTAAAGCAACAAAGATCAAAAGGGACAAGGAGGGTCATTACATAATGGTAAAAGGATCGATACAACAAGAAGAGCTAACAATTCTAAATATATATGGACCCAATGCAGGAGCACCCAGATATATAAGGCAAGTTCTTAGTGACTTACAAAGAGACTTGGACTCCCACACAATAATAGTGGGAGACTTTAACACTCCACTGTCAATAGCAGACAGATCAACCAGACAAAAAATTAACAAGGATATCCAGGACTTGAACTCAGACCTAGAACAAGCAAACCTGATAGAAATTTACAGAACTCTCCACCCCAAATCCACAAAATATACATTCTTCTCAGCACCACATCACACCTACTCCAAAATTGACCACATAATTGGAAGTAAAGCACTCCTCAGCAAATGCAAAACTACTGAAATCATAACAAACAGTCTCTCAGACCATAGTGCAATCAAGTTGGAACTCAGAATTCAGAAAATAACTCAGAACCGCACAGCTTCATGGAAACTGAACACCTGGCTCTTGAATGTTGATTGGATAAACAACGAAATGAAGGCAGAAATAAAGAAGTTCCTTGAAACCAACGAAAATGAAGACACAACGTACCAGAATCTCTGGGACACATTTAAAGCAGTCTGTAGAGGAAAATATATAGCAATAAGTGCCCACATGAGAAGCGTGGAGAGATCCAAAATTGACACTTTATCGTCAAAATTGAAAGAGCTAGAGGAGCAAGATCAAAGAAGCTCAAAACCTAGCCAAAGACAAGAAATAACTAAGATCAGAGCAGAACTGAAGGAGATAGAGACAAGAAAAACCCTTGAAAAAATCAATAAATCTAAGAGCTGGTTTTTTGAAAAGATCAACAAAATAGACAGACCACTAGCCAGACTGATAAAAAGAAAGAGAGAACAACCAGACAAAAATTAACAAGGATATCAGGACTTGAACTCAGACCTAGAACAAGCAAACCTGATAGAAATTTACAGAACTCTCCACCCCAAATCCACAAAATATACATTCTTCTCAGCACCACATCACACCTACTCCAAAATTGACCACATAATTGGAAGTAAAGCACTCCTCAGCAAATGCAAAACTACTGAAATCATAACAAACAGTCTCTCAGACCATAGTGCAATCAAGTTGGAACTCAGAATTCAGAAAATAACTCAGAACCGCACAGCTTCATGGAAACTGAACACCTGGCTCTTGAATGTTGATTGGATAAACAACGAAATGAAGGCAGAAATAAAGAAGTTCCTTGAAACCAACGAAAATGAAGACACAACGTACCAGAATCTCTGGGACACATTTAAAGCAGTCCGTAGGGGAAAATATACAGCAATAAGTGCCCACATGAGAAGCGTGGAGAGATCCAAAATTGACACTTTATCGTCAAAATTGAAAGAGCTAGAGGAGCAAGATCAAAGAAGCTCAAAACCTAGCCAAAGACAAGAAATAACTAAGATCAGAGCAGAACTGAAGGAGATAGAGACAAGAAAAACCCTTGAAAAAATCAATAAATCTAAGAGCTGGTTTTTTGAAAAGATCAACAAAATAGACAGACCACTAGCCAGACTGATAAAAAAGAAAAGAGAGAACAACCAAATAGATGCAATAAAAAACGATAAAGGGAAAATCACCACAGATTCCACAGAAATTCAAACCATCATCAGAGAATGCTACACACAACTCTATGCAGAAAAACGAGTAAATCAGGAAGAAATGGACAAATTCCTGGATGCCTGTGTCCTCCCAAGCCTAAACCAGGAGGAAGCCGAAACTATGAATAGACCAATAACAAGGTCAGAAATTGAAGCAGCAATTAAGAACCACACAAAAAAAGCCCAGGTCCAGATGGGTTCACAGCTGAATTCTACCAGACACACAGAGAGGATCTGGTACCATTCCTTCTGAAACTATTCCAAATAATCCAAAAGAGGAACCCTTCCCAAATCATTTTATGAGACCAACATCATCCTGATACCAAAACCTGGCAGAGAATCAACAAGAAAAGAAAACTTCAGGCCAATATCCATGATGAACATAAATGCAAATATCTTCAATAAAATACTAGCAAATCGATTGCAACAGCACATTAAAAACAGTCCTAAAATATACAGCAATAAGTGCCCACATGAGAAGCGTGGAGAGATCCAAAATTGACACTTTATCGTCAAAATTGAAAGAGCTAGAGGAGCAAGATCAAAGAAGCTCAAAACCTAGCCAAAGACAAGAAATAACTAAGATCAGAGCAGAACTGAAGGAGATAGAGACAAGAAAAACCCTTGAAAAAATCAATAAATCTAAGAGCTGGTTTTTTGAAAAGATCAACAAAATAGACAGACCACTAGCCAGACTGATAAAAAAGAAAAGAGAGAACAACCAAATAGATGCAATAAAAAACGATAAAGGGAAAATCACCACAGATTCCACAGAAATTCAAACCATCATCAGAGAATGCTACACACAACTCTATGCAGAAAAACGAGTAAATCAGGAAGAAATGGACAAATTCCTGGATGCCTGTGTCCTCCCAAGCCTAAACCAGGAGGAAGCCGAAACTATGAATAGACCAATAACAAGGTCAGAAATTGAAGCAGCAATTAAGAACCACACAAAAAAGCCCAGGTCCAGATGGGTTCACAGCTGAATTCTACCAGACACACAGAGAGGATCTGGTACCATTCCTTCTGAAACTATTCCAAATAATCCAAAAAGAGGGAACCCTTCCCAAATCATTTTATGAGACCAACATCATCCTGATACCAAAACCTGGCAGAGAATCAACAAGAAAAGAAAACTTCAGGCCAATATCCATGATGAACATAAATGCAAATATCTTCAATAAAATACTAGCAAATCGATTGCAACAGCACATTAAAAAACGTATCCATCATGATCAAGTAGGATTCATCCCGGGGATGCAAGGCTGGTTCAACATACGCAAGTCTATAAATGTAATTCACCACATAAAGAGAAGCAAAAACAAAAGCCACATGATTATCTCAATTGACGCAGAGAAGGCATTTGAAAAAATTCAACAGCCCTTTATGCTAAAACCCTCAATAAACTTGGTATTGATGGAACATATCTCAAAGTAATAAAAGCTATTTATGACAAACCAACAGCCAATATCATACTTAATGGGCAAAAACTGGAAGCATTCCCTTTGAAATACGGCACTAGACAAGAATGCCCTCTCTCACCACTTGTATTCAACATAGTACTGAATGTTCTAGCCAGAGCAATCAGGCAAGAAAAAGAAATAACAGGTATTCAAATAGAAAAAGTGGAAGCCAAATTGTCTCTATTTGCAGACGACATGATAGTATACCTAGAAGACCCCATCACCTCAGCCTAAAAGCTCCTGCAACTGATAAGCAACTTCAGCAAAGTCTCAAGATATAAAATCAATGTTCAAAAATCACAAGCATTCCTATACACCAATAACAGAGTTAAAGAGAACCAAATTAAGAACGAACTGCCATTCACAATTGCTACAAAGAAAATAAAATACCTAGGAATACAACTCACTAGGAATGTAAGGGACCTCTTTAAGGAAACTACAAACACCTGCTCAGCGAAATAAGAGAGGACACAAACAGATGGGGAAACATTCCATGTTCATGGTTAGGAAGAATCAATAGAGTGAAAATGGCTATACTGCCCAAAGTAATTTACACGTTCAATGCTATCCCCATAAAACTACCTTTAAATTTCTTCACAGAACTGGAAAAATTACCATCAGTTTCATATGGAACCAAAAAAGAGCCCGCATAGCCAAGTCAATTCTAAGCCAAAAGAACACAGCGGGAGGCATCACGCTACCAGACTTCAAACTATACTACAAGGCTACAGTAATCAAAACAGCATGGTACTGGTACCAAAACAGAGATATAGACCAATGGAACAGAACAGAAACATCGGAGGCAACACAACATATCTACAATCATATCATCTTTGATAAAGCAGACCAAAACCAGCAATGGGGAAAGGATTTCCTATTTAATAAATGGTGTTCGGAAAACTGGCTAGCCATGTGCAGAAAGCAGAAACTGGACCCCTTTCTGACACCTTACACTAAAATTAACTCCAGATGGATTAAAGACTTAAACGTGAGACCTGACATCATAAAAACCCTAGAAGAAAATCTAGGCAAAACCATTCAGGACATAGGAGTAGGCAAGGACTTCATGAACTAAACACCAAAAGCATTGGCAACAAAAGCCAAAATAGACAAATGGGACCTAATCAAACTCCACAGCTTCTGCACAGCAAAAAAAACAGTCACTAGAGTGAATCAGCATCCATCAGAATGGGAAAAAATCTTTGCAGTTTTTACATCTGACAAAGGGCTGATATCCAGAATTTACAAAGAACTCAAACAGATTTACAGAAAAAAAAACAAACAAGCCCATTCAAAAATGGGCAAAAGATACGAACAGAAACTTTACAAAAGAAGACATACATGAGGCCAACAAACATATGAAAAAGTGCTCATCATCATTGGTCATTAGAGAGATGCAAATCAAAACCACATTGTGATATCATCTCACACCAGTTAGAGTGGCGATCATTAAAAATTCTGGAGACAGCAGATGCTGGAGAGGATGTGGAGAAATAGGAACACTCTTACACTGTTGGTGGGAGTGTAAATTAGTTCAATCATTGTGGAAGACAGTGTGGCGATTCCTCAGGGACCTAGAAATAGAAATTCCATTTGACTCAGCAATCCTGTTACTGGGTATCTATCCAAAGGACTATAAATCGTTCTACTATAAGGACACATGCACACGAATGTTCATTGCAGCACTGTTTACAATAGCAAAGACCTGGAACCAACCCAAATGCCCATCGATGATAGAATGGACTGGGAAAATGTGGCACATATACACCATGGAATATTATGCAGCAATCAAAAATGATGAGTTTGTGTCCTTTGTAAGGACATGGATGACTCTGGAGAACATCATTCTCAGCAAACTGACACAAGAACAGAAAAAGAAGTACCGCATATTCTCAGTCATAGGCGGGTGAGAAAAATGAGAACACATGGACACAGGGAGGGGCGTCTACTACACACTGAAATCTATTGGTGCGATTGGGGGAGGGAGAGCGGGGGAGGCTGGGGACTGATAGCCTGGGGATAAATGCCAAGTATGGGTGAAGGGGAGGAAGGCAGCAAAACACACTGTCATGTGGGTACCTATGCAACTCTCTTGCACGTTCTGCACATGTACCCCAAAACCTATAATGCAAGAAAAATTTTAAAATTAACAACATTAACCTAGAAACATAAATAATGAAAGTCTCCCCCCCACAAAAGAAAAAGAATGAGTGTCCAAATGAAATAGACTCCTGGCTACTCCACAGGTGTGCATTATTCACCGAGGCTCTGAATGAAAGTCCATTGGGAATAGACTCTAAATTATTGTCCAGTTGTTTATTATTTAGTGAGGCTCTGAATATGTGTCCATATAAATTGGATTCCTTACTATCACACGGTTCTTTATTATTCACTTAGGATCTGAATATGTGTCTACATGAAACAGGCTCCTGACTACTCCACATTTTTCAGTAACTCTACGAATGGGAGGCCACATAAAAAAGACATCTGACTACTCCTAAGGTTATCATTATTCAGTGAGACTCTTAATTAGGGAATAAAACCGAATCCTTACTATTTCCCCAGGTATGTACATTCTGTGAGGCTCTCAATGAGTAGACATAGGAAAGGGACATCTGACTATTCCGCAGGTGTGCTTTATTCAGTAATTCTCTGAATGAGTGGCCATAAGAAATAGACTGCAGATTATATCACATGTTTGTAATATGAGCTGAGGCTGGGAAAGAGTGGCCATATAAAGCAGACTTTTTATTACTCCGCAGGTGTGCGTTATTCACTGATTGTGTGAATCAGTAGCCATATGACATAGACTCCTAATTATTCTCCATGTTCGCATTATTTAAACAGGTTCTGTATGAGTGTGCATACCAAATATATTGCTGACACATCGTCATGTGTGTATTCTTCAGTGATTTTCAGAATGAGAGCTCATATGAAATAGACTACTGACTATCAACCAGGTGTGTATCATTCAGGTAGTAGCTTAATTCGTGGCTCTCTTAAACAGTGAGTTGACTACTCCATAGAAGTTCATTATTTAACTGAGAGGCCATATGAAATAGACACCAGACTATTGCCCATTGTGAATTATTTTATAAGGCTCTGAATGAGTGGTAGTATGAAGTAGAATCTTTATCAGTTCCCAGGTTTGTATCATTCAGTGAGGCACTGAATGATTGGCCATATAAAAGAGGCTCCAGACTATAACCCTGGTTTGCATTACACACTGAGGCTCTAAATGAGTGGCTATATTAAGTAAAGTCTTAACTCTTTCTTAGGTATATATTACTGAATTAGACTCTGAATATGTGGGCATAAAAAAAAAGACTCCTGGCTATTGCCCAGGTGTGCATTATATACAGAGACCCTGAATGAGTAGACACCTGAAGTAGCCTCTTGACTGTTTTCAAGGGTTGTATTATTCACAGAGGCCCTGAATGAGTGGCCATCTGAAAGAGATTCCTGACTATTCAGATATACATATTATTCACTGAAACACTGAAAGAGTGGCCATACGAAATAGACCCCATTTTACTCCACAGGTATGAGCTATTTCTTGATATTCCAAACAAATCACCATATGAAATAGACTAGTGTTTATTCCCCTCATGTGCAGTATTCAATGAGGTTCATTATCAGTGTCCATATCAAATAGCCTCCTGAGATTCTCTCATGTATGTATCATTCATGGAGGTGCTTAGTTTGGGGCTACCTTAAATAGGGTCCTGACTACTCCACAGCTGTTTATTATGCACTGAAGCTCTGAATAAGAGGCCATATGAAATAGACTCCTGACTATTGCCCCATTGTGCATTATTCGGTAATGCTGTGATTGAGTGGCCATATGGCATGGACTATGACTATTCTCCAGTTGTGTGTTATTCATTGAGTTTCTGAACTAGTGACCATATAAAATAGACTCCTGACTATCTCC
This sequence comes from Saguinus midas, assembly GCA_021498475.1. Classification (NCBI taxonomy): domain Eukaryota; kingdom Metazoa; phylum Chordata; class Mammalia; order Primates; family Cebidae; genus Saguinus; species Saguinus midas. Next base: position 32,703,640 of record CM038404.1, on the reverse strand, counting down.
TCTTGACTATTTATCAGGTGGGCATTATCAACTGAGGCACTGGGTGAACGGTCATATCAAATAGACTCCAGAGTTTTCCCCAGTTGTGCATTATTCAGTGAGTCTCTGAATAAGTGGCTATATTAAATAGAATCCTGAGTATTTTCCAGGTTTATATAATTATTCACTTAGGTTCTGAATGAGGGGCCATGTGAAACACACTCCTGACATTTCCACAGGTCTGTATTCTTCAGTGATTCTCTGAATGAGTGGCCATAGGAAAGCGACTACTGAATACTCCTCAGGCCTTCATTTTTAGGTTCGGCACTAAATGAGTGGCTATACGACATAGAAAGTTGACTTTCCCCAAGGTGTTTGTTATTCAGTGAGACTCTGAATATGTGGATATATGAAATAGAATTCTTACTACAATACAGGTGTTCCTTATTCAGTGAAGCTATGAAGGAGAGGCCATAGGTAATATCGTTTTGATTATTCCCCAGATATGCGTTATTCACTGAGGCTCTAAAACTTTGACCATATGAAATAGTCTCCTGACTAGTCCACAGGTGTGTATCATTTAATGAGTCTTTGAGTTAGTGACCATATAAAATAGACTTCAGACTATTCCCCAGGTGCGTATTATTGACTCAGACTCTAAATATATGAGCATATGGAAGAGACAGCTGACTATTCCAAAGTTGTGCATTACTCACTCAGGCTTTGATTTTGTGGCCATATAAAATAGACTAGTGTCTATTCCACATTTGTGCATTATTCAATGAGGCTGTAAATGAGTGGCCATATAAAGTAGACGCCTACCTCTTCCCCAGGTTTGTATTACTTACTGAGGCTCTCCTTGTGTGATCATATGAAAAAGGATGATGTCTATCCCAAATATTTTTATTATTCAGTGAATCTCTAAATGAGTGGCTTTATGAAATATTTTGCTGAGTACTGTACATTTGTGCATTATTCACTGAGTCTATGAGTCAGTGGCCTTATGAAATAAAATTCTGACTGTTCCACAGGTGTGTATTATTCTCTGAGGCTCTGAATGAGTGGCTGTGTGAAATACACTCCTGGCTACTGCACAGGTGTGCATTATTCACTGAGGCTATGAATGAGTGTTTACATGACATAGCCTCCTGATTACTGACCAGATGTGCATTACTCAATGTGGCTCTTACCAATGGTGATATGAAATAGAATCCTGACTAATTCCCAGGTGTGCATCAATCAGTAATGCTGTGATTGAGTGACCATATGTCATAGACTCTAACTAGTCCACAGGTGTGTATCATTCACTGAGTTTCTAAATAATTGCAACATGATATAGACTCCTGACTAATTCCCAAGTGTGTATTACTTACTAAGGGTATGGATGAGTTGCTACATAAAATAGCCAATTAACTATTCCGTGTACATTTTCTACTGAGGCACTGAATAAACCATCATGTAAAACAGACTACAGAATATTTCACAGGTGTGCATTATTCCAAGAGTTTCTGAATGAGTGGCCATATGAAGTAGACTCCTGAATATTCCGCAGTATGTATAATTCAATGAGGCTCTGAATGATTGGGCATGTGAAATACACTCCTGACATTTCCATAGATGTGTATTATTCAATGAGGCTCTGAATGAGTGGACATAGGAAAGAGACTCCTGAATACTCGCAGGAGTGCATTTTTAGGTTTGGCTCTGAAAGAGTGCCTTTATGAAATAGAATCATGACTTTCCCTCAGGTGTTCATTATTCAGTGAAGCTCTGAATGAGAGGCCATATGTAATAGTGTCCTGAGTATGCCCCGCTATGTATTAGTCACTGAGGATCTGAATGATCGACCATATAAACTAGCCTCCTGACTCTTCCACAGGTGTGTATTATTTAATGGTGATTTTCGTTAGTGATTAGATGAAATAGATCCCTTACTATTTATAAGGTGTGTATTATTGACTGAGACACTGATTAAGTGGGCATATGGAATAGACTCCTCATTATTCCAAAGTTGTGCATTACTCACTCAGGCTTTGAATTTTTGTTCATACAAAGTAGACCAGTGTGTGTTCCAAAGATGTGCATTGTTTACCAAGGCTATAAATGAGTGGCTCTATGAAGAAGACTCTTAACTCTTTTCCAGGTGTGTATTACTGAATGATACTGAATACATGAGCCTAAGAAAGAGACTCCTGTCTATTCCCTAGGTGTGCATTATATACAGAGACTCTCAATGAGTGACCATTGAAGAAGACACTAGACAATTTTCTAGGGGTGTATTATTTTCTGAGGCCCTGAATGAGTCATCATACGAAAGAGATTCCTGGCTATTACAGATATATACATTATTCACTGAAACACTGAAATGGTGGCCATATGAAATAGACTCGATTTTACTTTAAAGGTCGGTGTTATTCAATGATTCTCTAAAGGAATCACCATATGAAATAGACTAGTGATTATTCTTCACATGTGCATTATTCAAAGAGGTTCTGTATGAGTGTCCATATCAAATAGATTCCTGACTGTCACACAATTGTGTATCATTCAGGGAGGTGCTTAATTTGTGGCTATCTTAAATGAGGTCCTGACTCCTCCACAGCTGTTTATTATGCACTGAAGCTCTGAATGAGAGGCCATATGAAATAGACTCCTGACTCTTGCCCATTGTGCATTTTTTAGTAAGGCTCTGAATGAGTGTTCCTATGGAATAGAATTCTGAAGATTCCCTGGTGTGTATCGTTCAGAGAGATACTGAATCAGTGTTCACATAAAACAGGATCCTGACTATTACCGTGGTATGGATTATTCCCTGCGGCTCTGCGTGGCCATATAAAATAGACTCCTAATAATTACAGAGTATTCATCATGTGTGCATTATACATTGATTCTCTGAGTGGCCACATAAAATAGACTCCAGACTATATCATAATCATATAATATTTGGTCAGGCTGTGAAAGAGTGGTTACATGAAACAGACGTCTTATTACTCCACGTGTGTGTGTTATTCACTGATTGAGTAGCCATATGACATGGACTCCTTATTATTCTCAGTGTGTGCATTATTCAAACAGGTTCTGCATGATTGTGCCTAAGAAATAGACTCCTGACACTTTCCCATGTGTGTATTCTTCAGTTATTCTCAGAATGAGAGATCATATAAAATAGACTCCTGACTATCACGCAGGTGTTTATCATTCAGGGAGGCACTTAATACATGTCTACCATAAACAGCATCCTAAGTACTCCATAAAAGTTCATTACTCACTGAATCTCTAAATTAGAGGCCATATAAAATAGTCACCTGAATATTGCCCCCATGTGTATTATTAAATAAGACTCTGAATGAGTGGCAGTATGGAATATAATCTTGACGATTCCCCAGGTGTGTATCATTCAATGAGGCACTGAATGAGCAGCTATATGAGAGAGGCTTCAGACTATTACCCTGGTGTGCATTAGTGACTGAAGATCTAAATGAGTGACTATGTAAAGTAGACTCTTAACTCTTCTGCAGGTGTGTATTATTGAATGAGACTCTGAAAAAGTGGGCATAAAAAAGAGACTCCTGCCTTTTGCCCAGGTGTGCATTACTTACAGAGACTCTGAATGTGTAGCCATTTTAAATAGACTCCTGACTGTCACCCAGGTGTGTATCATTCAGGGAGGCTCTTAATTTTTGACTATCTTAAATAGGGTCATGACTAATCCACAGGTGTTTATAATTCTCTGAAGCTCCAAAGGAGAGGACATATGAAATGGAATCCTGACTATTGTCCCCTTGTGCATTATTTAGTAAGGCTCTGAATGAATGGTCCTATGGAACAGAATTCTGACCATTACCCGGTGTGCCATTCAGTGAGATGCTGAATCAGTGGTGATATGAAATAGGATCCTGACTATTACCGTGGTGTGCATTATTCACTGAGGCTCTGTGTGGCCATATGAAATAGACTTCTAATATTCACTGAGTATTCCTCATGTGTGCATTATTCACTGATTCTCTGAGTGGCCGTATGAAGTAGACTGCTGACTCTTCTCCAGTACTGTATTACTTGTTGGCGTTCCTAATTACTCACCATATGAAATAGACTTCTGATTATTTCACGAGTGTGTAATATTCAGGGAATCTATGAATTGGGTTTAAAATGAATTACTATCGAGAGACTCGCAAGATGGCATCGTAGAAGCAATTCAGGATTGCAGCTCTCAGTGAAGGCACAGAGGGTGAGTCCTAGCCCCATTCGCGGATGGAACTTTTTTGCCCACAAAGCGTTGAAAGTTTCAGATGTGGGAGAGACATGAGACGCTTTGCCAGCTAATGCAGCCGGCTCACACGGCCACTTTGGCTGGCACTGCAGCGGGACCCCGCATGGAACTCACTGGTCTGGGTGCCCTGTTAAACCGGCAATCTGAGATTTGGAAGGGCAGATTGGCATGTCCATCTGTTTGAATGAGACTCGGACAGTGAGCCAGACCAGGAGATTCCTGGGAAGCGTGATCTGAGCCGGTGAAGTGGGCAGTGGCACAGGAGATTGCACGGATCCCAGTACCCTATCGGCAGGCTACTGGGGCGCCAGTGAGAAAGTCTACCTTTCAGCTTGTGGAGAGGGAGTGAGAGAGAGAGAAGACGGACTCTGAGGCAGGGAGCTGGGTGATCAGGCTTGGTGGTCCCACCCTCACGGGGACAAGTAGGGCGGCGACTGGAGACGCTTGGGGCTGAGAGTTTTGCTGCCGGAATCTAGGACAGTGCATTCCAGTGAGGTAGGGGCGTCCACCATTGCTGACGCAATCCGCCCCTACTGAAGTAATGCCCAGAACTGACGCAGCCTGCCGTTGCCGAGGCAACCTGCCATAACAGAGAGACTCCACCAGGAGAAGGGAGCAAGCCACAGCAACAGGGCGGACCCACGCTAGCAGGTCAGAGCCACGGCAGGCAAATAGTGAATAGACTGCAACCTAGTGGGGCAGGAAAGTGCAACAGATACTCAGAAAGAAAGCCCCAACTTCCTGAGACAGAGCAACTAAGCGGGAAAAAAAAGGGGTGGTGTTTTATGAGTTCTATTGCAGCAGACATAAACAAACTCCCAACAACCCTGAATGAACAACGGAGCTCACAGCTCAGCACTGGAGCTCCTATAAAGAAGAAACCGTCTCCTTGAGCAGCACCCTGACCCCTGTACATCCATAGAGTCACCCCAAAAAAGGACAAATCAGACTGACATTTGGTGGGCATCATTCTGGAACAAAGACACTAGAAAAAGAAACTGGTATCATCCCTCACTGTTCCACAGCTGCTACAGGTATACTCCAGACAAGCAGGGCCTGGAGTGGACCTCTGCACTCATACAGCAGAGGGGCTAGACCATTAGAAGGAAAACTAAGTAACAGAAAGACTTCATCATCAACAATCTCAGCATCCACAAAGAGACCCAATTGAAAAATCAGCAATTACTAAGACGACAGGCGGATAAATCCATAAAGATGGGAAGAAACCAGCCCAAAAAGGAGGAAAACACCCGAAACCAAAACACCTCACCTCCTAAAAAGGACCAAAACTCCTCACCAGCAAGGGAAACAAGCTAGACGGAGAATGAGTGTGACGAAATGACGGAATCAGACTTCAGAAAGTGGATAATGAGAAACATCATTGAGCTAAATGAACATGTTCTAAATCAGTGCAAAGAAACTAAGAATCTTGAAAAAAGATTTGAAAAAAGATTCGAGGAATTGATAACAAGAATGGACAACTTAGAGAGGAATATGAATAAATTGAAGGAGCTGAAAAACACAACACGAGAACTTCGTGAAGCATGCACAAGTTTCAACAGCCGAATTGACCAAGCAGAAGAAAGAATATCAGAACTTGAAGATCAACTCAATGAAATAAAACGAGAAACCAAGATTTTAAAAAAAAAGCACAAAAAGGAATGAACAAAATCTCCAAGAAATGTGGGACTATGTGAAGAGACCCAACCTACGTTTGATAGGTGTACCAGAATGTGATGAAGAGAATGAATCCAAGCTGGAAAACACTCTTCAGGATATTATCCAGGAAAATTTCCCCAACCTAGCAAGACAGGTCAATACTCAACTCCAGGAAATACAGAGAACACCACAAAGATACTCCGCAAGAAGAGAAACCCCAAGGCACATAATCGACAGATTCACCAGGGTTGAAACGAAGGAGAAAATACTAAGGGCAGCCAGAGAGAAAGGTCGGGTCACCCACAAAGGGAAGCCCATCAGACTCACAGAAGATCTCTCGGCAGAGACTCTAAAAGCCAGAAGAGAGTGGGGCCAATATTCAACATCCTTAAAGAAAAGAGTTTTCAACCCAGAATTTCATATCCAGCCAAACTGAGCTTCATAAGTGAAGGAAAAATAAAATCCCAACAACCCTGAATGAACAACGGAGCTCACAGCTCAGCACTGGAGCTCCTATAAAGCAGAAACCGTCTCCTTGAGCAGCACCCTGACCCCTGTACATCCATAGAGTCACCCCAAAAAAGGACAAATCAGACTGACATTTGGTGGGCATCATTCTGGAACAAAGACACTAGAAAAAGAAACTGGTATCATCCCTCACTGTTCCACAGCTGCTACAGGTATACTCCAGACAAGCAGGGCCTGGGTGGACCTCTGCACTCATACAGCAGAGGGCTAGACCATTAGAAGGAAAACTAAGTAACAGAAAGACTTCATCATCAACAATCTCAGCATCCACAAAGAGACCCAATTGAAAAATCAGCAATTACTAAGACGACAGGCGGATAAATCCATAAAGATGGGAAGAAACCAGCCCAAAAAGGAGGAAAACACCCGAAACCAAAACACCTCACCTCCTAAAAAGGACCAAAACTCCTCACCAGCAAGGGAAACAAGCTAGACGGAGAATGAGTGTGACGAAATGACGGAATCAGACTTCAGAAAGTGGATAATGAGAAACATCATTGAGCTAAATGAACATGTTCTAAATCAGTGCAAAGAAACTAAGAATCTTGAAAAAAGATTTGAAAAAAGATTCGAGGAATTGATAACAAGAATGGACAACTTAGAGAGGAATATGAATAAATTGAAGGAGCTGAAAAACACAACACGAGAACTTCGTGAAGCATGCACAAGTTTCAACAGCCGAAGTGACCAAGAAAAAGAAAGAATATCAGAACTTGAAGATCAACTCAATGAAATAAAACGAGAAACCAAGATTAAAAAAAAAGTACAAAAAGGAATGAACAAAATCTCCAAGAAATGTAAGACTATGTGAAGAGACCCAACCTACGTTTGATAGGTGTACCAGAATGTGACGAAGAGAATGAATCCAAGCTGGAAAACACTCTTCAGGATATTATCCAGGAAAATATCCCCAACCTAGCAAGACAGGTCAATACTCAACTCCAGGAAATACAGAGAACACCACAAAGATACTCCGCAAGAAGAGAAACCCCAAGGCACATAATCGACAGATTCACCAGGGTTGAAACGAAGGAGAAAATACTAAGGGCAGCCAGAGAGAAAGGTCGGGTCACCCACAAAGGGAAGCCCATCAGACTCACAGCAGATCTCTCGGCAGAGACTCTAAAAGCCAGAAGAGAGTGGGGCCAATATTCAACATCCTTAAAGAAAAGAGTTTTCAACCCAGAATTTCATATCCAGCCAAACTGAGCTTCATAAGTGAAGGAAAAATAAAATCCTTCACGAACAAGCAAGTACTCAGAGATTTTGTCACCACTAGGCCTGCTTTACAAGAGCTCCTGAAAGAGGCACTACACATAGAAAGAAACAACCAGTACCAGCCATCCTAAAAGCATACCAAATGCTAAAGACCATCAACAAAATGAAGAATGTACATGAACCAACGGGCAAAACACCCAGCTAGCATGAAAATGGCAGTATCAAAATCACACATAACAATATTAACCCTAAATATAAATGGGCTAAATGCACCAATCAAAAGACAAAGACTGGCAAATTGGATAAAAAACCAAAATCCATCGGTGTGCTGTATCCAGGAAACCCACCTCATATGCAAAGATACACAAAGGCTCAAAATAAAAGGATGGAGGAAGATTTACCAAGCAAATGGAGAGCAAAAAAAAAAGCAGGAGTTGCAATTCTCGTCTCTGATAAGGTAGACTTTAAAGCAACAAAGATCAAAAGGGACAAGGAGGGTCATTACATAATAGTAAAAGGATCGATACAACAAGAAGAGCTATCAATTCTAAATATATATGGACCCAATGCAGGAGCACCCAGATATATAAGGCAAGGTCTTAATGACTTACAAAGAGACTTGGACTTCCACACAATAATAGTGGAAGATTTTAACACTCCACTGTCAATAGCAGACAGATCAACCAGACAGAAAATTAACAAGGATATCCAGGACTTGAACTCAGACCTGGAACAAGCAAACCTGATAGAAATTTACAGAACTCTCCACCCCAAATCCACAGAATATACATTCTTCTAAGCACCACATCACACCTGCTCCAAAATTGACCACATAATTGGAAGTCAAGCACTCCTCAGCAAATGCAAAACAACTGAAATCATAACAAACAGTCTCTCAGACCATAGTGCAATCAAGTTGGAACTCAGAATTCAGAAACTAACTCAGAACCGCACAGCTTCATGGAAACTGAACAACTGGCTCTTGAATGTTGATTGGATAAACAATGAAATGAAGGCAGAAATAAAGAAGTTCTTTGAAACCAATGAAAATGAAGACACAACGTACCAGAATCTCTGGGACACTTTTAAAGCAGTCTGTAGAGGAAAATATATAGCAATAAGTGCCCACATGAGAAGAGTGGAGAGATCCAAAATTGAAACCCTATCATCAAAATTGAAAGAGCTGGAGGAGCAAAATCAAGAAAGCTCAAAACCTAGCCAAAGCAAAGAAATAACTAAGATCAGAGCAGAACTGAAGGAGATAGAGACAAGAAAAACCCTTGAAAAAATCAATAAATCTAAGAGCTGGTTTTTTGAAAAGATCAACAAAATAGACAGACCACTAGCCAGACTGATAAAAAAGCAAAGAGAGAACAACCAAATAGATGCAATAAAAAACGATAGTGGGGAAATCACCACAGATTCCACAGAAATTCAAACCATCATCAAAGAATACTACAAACAACTCTATGCACATAAACTAGTAAATCAGGAAGAAATGGATAAATTCCTGGAAGCCTGTTTCCTCCCAAGCCTAAACCAGGAGGAAGCCGAATCTATGAATAGACGAATAACAAGGTCTGAAGTTGAGGCAGCAATTAAGAGCCTACCACAGAAAAAAAGCCCAGGTCCAGATGGGTTCACAGCTGAATTCTACCAGACACACAAAGAGGATTGGTACCATTCCTTCTGAAACTATTCCAAATAATCCAAAAAGAGAGAACCCTTCCCAAATCATTTTATGAGACCAACATCATCCTTACACCAAAAGCTGACAGAGACTCAACAAGAAAAGAAAACTTCAGGCCAATATCCATGATGAACATAGATGCAAAAATCTTCAATAAAATACTGGCAAACCGATTGCAACAGCACACTAAAAAACGTATCCATCATGATCAAGTAGGATTCATCCCGGGGATGCAAGGCTGGTTCAACATACACAAGTCTATAAATGTAATTAATCACATAAACAGAAGCAAAAACAAAAACCACATGATTATCTCAATTGACGCAGAGAAGGCATTTGACAAAATTCAACAGCCCTTTATGCTAAAAACCCTCAATAAACTTGGTATTGATGGAACATATCTCAAAGTAATAAAAGCTATTTACAACAAACCAACAGCCAATATCATACTTAATGGGCAAAAACTGGAAGCATTCCCTTTGAAATCTAGCACTAGACAAGGATGCCCTCTCTCACCACTCCTATTTAACATAGTACTGGAAGTTCTAGCCAGAGCAATCAGGCAAGAAAAGGAAATAAAGAGTATTCAAATAGGAAAGGTGGAAGCCAAATTGTCTCTATTTGCAGACGACATGATAGTATAGCTAGAAGACCCCATCACCTCAGCCAATAAGCTCCTGCAACTGATAAGCAACTTCAGTAAAGTCTCAGGATATAAAATCAATGTTCAGAAATCACAAGAATTCCTATACACCAATAACAGACTTAAAGAGAACAAAATCAAGAACGAACTGCCATTCACAATTGCTACAACGAAAATATAATACCTAGGAATAAAACTCACAAGGAATGTAAGGGACCTCTTTAAGGAAAACTACAAACCACTGCTCAATGAAATAAGAGAGGACACAAACAGATGAAGAAACATTCCATGTTCGTGGTTAGGAAGAATCAATATTTTGAAAATGGCTTTACTGCCCAAAGTAATTTACACAATCAATGCGATCCCCATCAAACTACCATTGAATTTCTTCACAGAACTGGAAGAAACTACCATGAATTTTATACGGAACCAAAAAAGAGCCCGCATAACCAAGTCAATTCTAAGCAAAAAGAACACAGCGGGAGGCATCACGCTACCAGACTTCAAAGTATACTACAAGGCTACAGTAATCAAAACAGCATGGTACTGGTACCAAAACAAAGATATAGACCAATGAAACAGAACAGAAGCATCGGAGGCAACACAACCTATCTACGGCCATATTATCTTTGATAAACCAGACAAAAACAAGCAATGGGGAAAGGATTCCCTATTTAATAAATGGTGTTGGGAAAACTGGCTAGCCACGTGCAGAAAGCAGAAACTAGACCCCTTCCTGACACCTTACACTAAAATTAACTCAAGATGGATTAAAGACTTAAACGTAAGACCTGACACCATAAAAACCCTAGAAGAAAATCTAGGCAAAACCATTCAGGACATAGGACTAGGCAAGGACTTCATGAATAAAACACCAAAAGCATTGGCAACAAAAGCCAAAATAGACAAATGGGAACTAATCAAACTCCACAGCTTCTGCACGGCAAAAGAAACAGTCACTAGAGTGAATCGGCAACCATCAGAATGGGAAAACATCTTTGCAGTTTACACATCAGACAAAGGGCTGATATCCAGAATTTACAAAGAACTCAAACAGATTTACAGGAAAAACAAACAAGTATCCATCATGATCAAGTAGGATTCATCCCGGGGATGCAAGGCTGGTTCAACATACACAAGTCTATAAATGTAATTAATCACATAAACAGAAGCAAAAACAAAAACCACATGATTATCTCAATTGACGCAGAGAAGGCATTTGACAAAATTCAACAGCCCTTTATGCTAAAACCCTCAATAAACTTGGTATTGATGGAACATATCTCAAAGTAATAAAAGCTATTTACAACAAACCAACAGCCAATATCATACTTAATGGGCAAAAACTGGAAGCATTCCCTTTGAAATCTAGCACTAGACAAGGATGCCCTCTCTCACCGCTCCTATTTAACATAGTACTGGAAGTTCTAGCCAGAGCAATCAGGCAAGAAAAGGAAATAAAGGGTATTCAAATAGGAAAGGTGGAAGGCAAATTGTCTCTATTTGCAGACGACATCATAGTATAGCTAGAAGACCCCATCACCTCAGCCAATAAGCTCCTGCAACTGATAAGCAACTTCAGTAAAGTCTCAGGATATAAAATCAATGTTCAGAAATCACAAGAATTCCTATACACCAATAACAGACTTAAAGAGAACAAAATCAAGAACGAACTGCCATTCACAATTGCTACAACAAAAATATAATACCTAGGAATAAAACTCACAAGGAATGTAAGGGACCTCTTTAAGGAAAACTACAAACCACTGCTCAATGAAATAAGAGAGGACACAAACAGATGAAGAAACATTCCATGTTCGTGGTTAGGAAGAATCAATATTTTGAAAATGGCTTTACTGCCCAAAGTAATTTACACAATCAATGCGATCCCCATCAAACTACCATTGAATTTCTTCACAGAACTGGAAGAAACTACCATGAATTTTATATGAAACCAAAAAAGAGCCCACGTAACCAAGTCAATTCTAAGCAAAAAGAACACAGCGGGAGGCATCACACTACCAGACTTCAAAGTATACTACAAGGCTACAGTAATCAAAACAGCATGGTACTGGTACCAAAACAAAGATATAGACCAATGAAACAGAACAGAAGCATCGGAGGCAACACAACCTATCTACGGCCATATTATCTTTGATAAACCAGACAAAAACAAGCAATGGGGAAAGTGTTCCCTATTTAATAAATGGTGTTGGGAAAACTGGCTAGCCACGTGCAGAAAGCAGAAACTAGACCCCTTCCTGACACCTTACACTAAAATTAACTCAAGATGGATTAAAGACTTAAACGTAAGACCTGACACCATAAAAACCCTAGAAGAAAATCTAGGCAAAACCATTCAGGACATAGGACTAGGCAAGGACTTCATGAATAAAACACCAAAAGCATTGGCAACAAAAGCCAAAATAGACAAATGGGAACTAATCAAACTCCACAGCTTCTGCACGGCAAAAGAAACAGTCACTAGAGTGAATCGGCAACCATCAGAATGGGAAAACATCTTTGCAGTTTACACATCAGACAAAGGGCTGATATCCAGAATTTACAAAGAACTCAAACAGATTTACAGGAAAAAACAAACAAGCCCATTCAAAAATGGGCAAAGGATATGAACAGAAACTTTACAAAAGAAGACATACATGAGGCCAACAAACATATGAAAAAATGCTCATCATCACTGGTCATTAGAGAGATGCAAATCAAAACCACATTGACATACCATCTCACGCCAGTTAGAATGGCGATCATTAAAAATTCTGGAGACAGCAGATGCTGGAGAGGATGTGGAGAAATAGGAACACTCTTACACTGTTGGTGGGAGTGTAAATTAGTTCAACCATTGTGGAAGACAGTGTGGCGATTCCTCAGGGACCTAGAAATAGAAATTCCATTTCACCCAGCAATCCCATTACTGGGTATATATCCAAAGGACTATAAATCGTTCTGCTATAAGGACACATGCACACGAATGTTCATTGCAGCACTGTTTACAATAGCAAAGACCTGGAACCAACCCAAATGCCCAACGATGATAGACTGGACTGGGAAAATGTGGCACATATATACCATGGAATATTATGCAGCAATCAAAAATGATGAGTTTGTGTCCTTTGTAAGGACATGGATGAATCTGGAGAACATCATTCTCAGCAAACTGACACAAGAACAGAAAAAGAAATACCGCATATACTCACTCATAGGCGGGTGAGAAAAATGAGAACACATGGACACAGAGAGGCGGTCTACTATACACTGGGGTCTGTTGGGGGAATGGGGAGGGACAGCGGGGTGGCTGGGAAGGGATAGCCTAGGGATGAATGCCAAATGTGGGTGAAGGTGAGGAAGGCAGCAAAACACACTGCCACGTGTATACCTATGCAACTATCTTGCACGTTCTGCACATGTACCCCAAAACCTATAATGCAATGAAAATTTTTGAAAAATGAATTAATATCCTCAGTACCACACAGACATATGTGATTCACTGAGGCTCATAATTAACATTTATATTAAATAGAATTCTGACTATTTTAAAGGTGTGTATCGTTCAGTGAGGCTTTGAATGATTCGCCATATGAGGAAGTCTCCTGAGTATTCAAAAGCTGTGAATTATTAACTAAGCCTCTGAATGAGTGGTCATGTGAAATACACCCCTGACTTTTTTTCAGTGTTGTACTATTCAGTGAGGCCAGAAATGAGTGGTCATATGAAACAGACCCCTCAGTACTCGACAGACCTGCATTATTAACTGAGGGACTAAATGAGAGGGCATAAGCAATAGACTCCTGATTATTTTCTTGGTGTGCGTGATTCACTGAGGCTCCAAATATGTGGCCATTTGGAATGGATTCCTCAAAATTTCCTAGGAATATGTTATTCACAGAGTCTCTGAATGCATTGCCATTCCAAATAGATTTTTGAGAATTCTCCTGGTGCGCACTATTCCCTGAGGCGCTGAATATGTGGCCATATGATACATACTCCCTAATATTTTCGAGGTGTGTATTATTCACTGAGGTTCTGAAAAAGTGACAAAATTAAATAGATTACTGAATATTCCACGGGTGTGCAATATTCAGTGAGGCACTCATTGAGTGTTCATATGGAACTTTCCTGACTATTTCCCAGGTGTGTACCGCTCAGTAAGCTACTCAGAGAGTGGCCATATAAAATAGACTCTTGACTATTCCCTAAGTGGGTACTATTCACTGAGGCTCTGAATAAGTGGCCATATGAAATAGACTCCTGACTATTTCACAGGTTCATATTATCCACTGAGGCTAAGAATGAGTGTCCAAATAAAATAGACTGCTGGCTACTCCACAGGTGTGCATTATTCACCGAGGCTCTGAATGAATGTCCATCGGAAATAGACTCCAAATTATTCTCCAGGTGTGTATTATTCAGTGAGGCTCTGAATATTTGGCCATATTAATTAGATTCCTTACTATCACACAGGTGTGTATTATTCACTGAGCCTCTGAATTTGTGTCTACAGAAAACAGACTCCTGACTACTCCACATTATTCAGTGACACTGAATGAGAAGCCACATGAGAAAGACACCTGACTGTTCCACAAGTGTGCATTATTCACCGAGGCTCTGAATGAATGTCCATCGGAAATAGACTCCAAATTATTCTCCAGGTGTGTATTATTCAGTGAGGCTCTGAATATTTGGCCATATTAATTAGATTCCTTACTATCACACAGGTGTGTATTATTCACTGAGCCTCTGAATTTGTGTCTACAGAAAACAGACTCCTGACTACTCCACATTATTCAGTGACACTCCGAATGAGAAGCCACATGAGAAAGACACCTGACTGTTCCACAAGTGTGCATTATTCAGTGAGACTCTGAATGAGGAGATAAAGCAGAATCCTGACTATTTTTTCAGGTGTGTACATTCAATAAGTCTCTCAATGAGTAGCCATGGGAAAGGGATTTCTGACTATTCCACAGGTGTGCATTATTCAGAAATTCTCTGAATGAGTGTTCCAAGAAATAGACTTCAAATTATATCACATGTGTGTAATATGCGGTGAGGCTTTGAAAGAGTGGCCATATGAAATAGACTTCTTATTACTCCACAGTTGTGCGTTATTCACTGACTCTGTGAATCAGTAGCCATATGACATATACTCCTAATTATTCTGCATGTTCTCATTATTTAAACAGGTTCTGTATGAGTGTGCATACCAAATATCCTGCTGACACTCTGCCATGTGTATATTCTTCAGTGATTTACAGAATGAGAGGTCATATGAAATAAACTCTAACTATCACACAGCTGTGTATCATTAAGTGAGGCACTTAATTCGGGGCTCTCTGTAAGAGTGACATGACTACTTTATACAAGCTCGTTATTTAACTGAAGCTCTTAATGTGACACCAAATAAAATAGACACCTGATTATTGCCATTTTTAAATTATTCTATAAGACTCTGAATGAGTGGTAGTATGTAATAGAATTTTTTTGAGTCCCCAGCTTTGTATTATTCAGTGAGGCACTGAATGAGTGGCCATGTAAAAGAGGCTCCAGACTATAACCCTGGTGTGCATTATTCCCTGAGGCTCTAAATGTGTGGCTATATGAAGTATTCTCTTAACTCTTCCTTAAGTGTGTATTATTGAATGAGGCTCTAAAAAAGTGGGTATAAAAAAGAGACTCCTGGCTATTGCCCAGGTGTGCGTTATTTACAGAGACCCTGAATAGGTAGACATTCGAAGTAGACTCTTGACTGTTTCCAAAAGGGGTAATATTCACCGAGGCCCTAAATGAGTGGCCATATCAAAGAGATTCCTGACTATTCAGATATACATATTATTCACTGAAACACTAAAGGATTGGCCATGTTAAATAGACCCAATTTTACTCCACAGTTGTGCATTATTCCTTGATATTCCAAATGAATCATTATATGAAATAGACTAGTGTTTATTTCCCACATGTAAAGTATTCAAAAAGATTCTATATGAGTGTCCATATCAAATAGCCTCCTGACAATCACTCATGTGTGTATTATTCAGGGAGCTTAACTCGGGGCTACCTTAAATAGGGTCCTGACTACTCTACAGCTGTTTATTATGCACTGAAGCTCTGAATAAGAGGCCATATGAAATACACTCCTGACTATTGTCCCATTGTGCATTATTCGGTAATGCTGTGATTGAGTGACCATATGGCATGGACACTGACCATTTCCCAGTTGTGTATCATTCAGTGATTTTTTGAATGAGTAACCAAATAAATAGATTTTTGACTCTTGACCCATGGTGCATTATTTACTAAAGCTCTGAATGAGTGTTCCCATGGAATAGAGTCCTGAATATTCCCTGGTGTGTATCAGAGAGATACTGAATCTGTGGACACATGAAACAGGATCCTGACTATTACCATGGTATGCATTATTGACTGCAGCTCTGGGTTTCCATATAAAATAGACTCCTAATATTCAAAGTGTATTCCCCATTTGTGCATTATTCACTGATTCTCTGAGTGGCCACATGAAATAGAATCCAGACTATTTCATAAGTGTTTAATATTCTGTGAGACTGTGAAAGAGTGGCCACATCAAACAGAGTTCTTATTGCTCCACATGTGTGCATTATTCACTGATAGTCTGAGTGAGTAGCCATTTGACATCGACTCCTAATTATTCTCCATGTGTGCATTATTCAAACAAGTTCTGCATGAGTGTGCATACCAAATAGACTCCTGACACTTTCCCATCTGTGTATTCTTAATTTATTCCCAGAATAACAGATGATATGAAATAGACTCCTGACTATCACCCAGGTGTGTATTATTCAGAAAGGCACTTAAATAGTGGCTACCATATACAGGGTCCTGACTACTCCAGAGAAGTTTATTATTCACTGAAGCTCAAATGATAGACCATGTAAAAGTATCACCTGACTATTGCCTCATTGTGAATTGTTCAATAAGGCTCTGAATGAGTGGCAGTATAAAATAGAATCCTGATTACTCCTTAGGTGTGTATAATTCACTGTGGCACTGAATGAGCTGCTATATGAGAGAGGCTCCAGACTATTACCCATGTGTGCATTATTCACTTAGGATCTAAATAGGTGGCTATATGAAGTAGACTCTTATCTCTTATGCAGGTGTGTATTCTAGAATTAGACTCTGAATAAGTAAGCATAAAAATGAGACTCCCGTCTATTGAACAGGTGTTCATTATTTGAAGAGACTCTGAGTTTGTAGCCATTTTAAGTAAATTCCTGACTGTCACGCAGGTGTGTATTATTCAGGGAAGTGCTTAGTTTTTTGCTATCTTAAATAGGGTCATGACTACTCCACAGGTGTTTCTTATTCACTGAAGCTCCGAAGGAGAGGCCATATAAAATAGACTCCTG
Organism: Saguinus midas; assembly: GCA_021498475.1. Taxonomy (NCBI): domain Eukaryota; kingdom Metazoa; phylum Chordata; class Mammalia; order Primates; family Cebidae; genus Saguinus; species Saguinus midas. Next base: position 32,686,250 of record CM038404.1, on the reverse strand, counting down.
AATATTGCCCCCTTGGGCGTTATTCAGTAAGGCTCTGAATGAATGGTCCAATGGAACAGAATCCTGACGATACTCTGGTGTGTCATTCAGTGAGATACTGAATCAGTGGTCAGAAGAAACAGGATCCTGACTATTACCGTGGTGTGCATTATTCACTGAGGCTCTGTTTGGCCATATAAAACAGACTCCTAATATTCACTGAGTATTCCTCATATGTGCATTATTCACTGATTCTCTGAGTGGCCATATGAAATAGACTCCTGACTATTTCTCAGTAGTGTATTATTTTTGGCGGTTCCTAATAACTCACCATATAAAATAGACATCTGATTATTTTAGAAGTGTGTAGTATTCAAAAAAATCATGAATTGGGGGGTAATACAAATTAGTATCCTTAGTATTCCACAAATATGCGTGATTCACTGACGCCCATAATGAGTGTTTATATTAAATAGAATTTTGACTATTCGCAAGCTGTGTATCATTCAGTGAGGCTCTGAATGATTCGCCATATGAGACAGTCTTCGGAGTACTCAACGTCTATGAATAACTCACTTAGCCTCTGAATGAGTGGCCATGTGAAATACACCCATGACTTTTTTCAATTGTGTACTATTCAGTGAGGCTCAAAATGAGTGGCCCTATGAAACAGAACCCTCAGTAATCAACAGACATGCATAATTCTCTGAGGCGCTGAATGTGAGGGCATAAGCAATAGACTCCTGATTATTTCCTTGGTGTGCATGATTCACTGAGGCTCTGAATATGTGGCCATTTGGAGTGGATGCCTCACACTTTTCTAGGTGTGTGTTATTCACAGAGTCTCTGAATGCATTGCGATTCAAAATAGACTCTTGAGAATTCTCATGTTGTGCACTATTCCGTGAGGCTCTGAATGAGTGGCCACATGAAACACACTCCCCCATATTTTCTAGTTGTGTATTATTCACTGAGGCTCTGAAAGAGTGACCAAATGAAATAGACTGCTGACTATTCCACAAGTGTGCATTATTCTGTGAGGCACTCATTGAGTGTTCATATGAAACTGTCCTGACTATTCCACAGGCGTGCACCACTCAGTAAGGTACTGAGAGAGTGGCCATATAAAATAGACTCTTGAATATTCCCCAAGTGTGTATTATTCACTGAGGCTCTGAATGAGTGGCCATATGAAATAGACTCCTGACTATTTCTTAGCCTCAGTGGCATGTTATCCACTGAGGCTAAGATTGAGTGTCCAAATGAAATAGAATCCTGGCTAATCCACAGGTGTGCATTATTCACCGAGGCACTGAATGTATGTCCATCGAAAATAGACTCCAAATTATTCTCCAGGTGTGTATTATTCAGTGAGGCTCTAAATATGTGGCCATATTAATTAGATTCCCTAATATAACACGGGTGTGTATTATTCACTGAGGCTCTGAATATGAGTCTACATGAAATAGACTTCTGACTACTCCACATTATTCAGTGACACTCCGAATGAGAGGCCACATGACAAAGACACCTGACTATTTCACAGGTGTGCATTATTCAGTTAGACTCTGAATGAGGGGATAAAAGAGAATCCTCACTATTTCCCCAGGTGCATACATTCAGTGAGACTCTCAATGAGTAGCCATAAGAAAGGGACATCTGACTATTCCGCAGGTGTGCATTATTCAGTAATTCTCTGAATGAGTGGCCATAAGACATAGAGTCTAGATTATATCACAAGTGTGTAATATGCGGTGAGGCTGTGAAAGAGTGGCCATATGAAACAGATTTCTTATTACTCCACAGGTGTGCATTATTCACTGATTGTGTGAATCAGTAGCCATATGATATAGACTCCTTATTATTTTTATGTTCGCATTATTTAAACAGGTTCTGTATGAGTGTGCATACCAAATATCCTGCTGACACTTCGTCATGTGTGTATTCTTCAGTGATTCCCAAAATGAGAGGTCATATGAAATAAACGGCTATCACCCAGGTGTGTACCATTCAGGGAGGCACGTAATTTGTGGCTCTCTTATACAGTGACTTGACTACTCCATAGAAGTTCATTATTTAACTGAAGCACTGAATGAGAGGCCATATAAAATAGACACCTGACTTTTGCCCATTGTAAATTATTTTATAAGGCTCTGAATGAATGGTAGTATGAAATAGAATTCTTTTGATTCCTCAGGTTTGTATCATTCTGTGAGGCACAGAATGAGTGGCCATACAAAAGAGTCTCCAGACTATAACCCTGGTGTGCATTACTCACTGAGGCTCTAAATGAGTGGCTCTATGAAGTAGACTCTTAACTCCTCATTAGGTGTGTATTATTGATTGAGACTCTGAATAGGTGGGCATAAAAAAGGGACTTCTGGCTATTGCCAGGTGTGCATTATTTACAGAGACCCTGAGTGTGTAGACATTTGCAGTAGACTCTTGACTGTTTCCAAGGGGTGTATTATTCACCGAGTCCCTGAACGTGTGGCCATATTAAGGAGATTCCTGACTATTCAAATATACATATTATTCACTGAAACACTGAAAGAGTGGCCATATGAAATAGACCACATTTTACTCCACAGCTGTGAGTTATTCTTTGATATTCCAAATGAATCACCATATAAAATAGACTAGTGTTTATTCCTCACATGTGCAGTATTCGAAGAGATTCTGTATGTGTGTCCATATTAAATAAACTCCTGACAATCACTTATGTGTGTATCATTCAGGGAGGTTCTTAATTTAGGGCTATTTTAAATAGAATCCAGACTACTCCACAACTGTTTATTATGCACTGAAGCTCTGAATAATAGGCCATTTGAAATAGATTCCTGACTATTGCCCCATTGCTCATTATTCGGTAATGTTGTGATTGAGTGGCCATATGACATGGACTCTGACTATTTCACTGTTGTGTATTATTCAGTGAGTTTCTGAATGAATGACTATATAAAACAGACTCCTGGCTATATCCTCTTGATTATTTCACAGCTGTGCATTTTTTACTGAGTCACTGGGTGAACAGTCATATCAAATAGACTCCAGATTATTCCCCAGGTGTGCATCACTCAGTGAGTCCTTGAATAAGTGTCTAAATTAAATAGAATCCTGAGTATTTCCCAGGTATATATAATTCTTCACTGAGGTTCTGAATGAGTGGCTATGAGAAATACAATCCTGATTTTTCCATAGGTCTGTATGATTCAGTGAGGCTCTGAATGAGTGGCCATAGGGAAGCGACTACTGAATACTTCTCAGGCGTGCATTTTTAGGTTTGGCTCTAAATGATTTGCTATATGACATAGAAACTTGACTTTCCCCAAGGTGTATGTTATTCAGTGAGGCTCTGAATATGTGGCTATATGAAATAAAATTCTGACTACAATACAGGTGTTCCTTATTCAGTGAAGGTCTGAAAAAGAGGCCATGAGTAATAGTGTCCTGAGTATTCCTTAGATATGCATTATTCACTGAGGCTCTGAAACGTTGGCCATATGAAATAGTCTCCTGACTAGCCCAGAGGTGTGTATCATTTAAAGAGTCTTTGAGTTAGTGAGCATATAAAATAGACTTCTGACTATTCCCCAGGTGTGTATTATTGACTCAGACTCTGACTATATAGGCATATGGAATAGACTACTGACTATTCCAAAGTTGTGCATTACTCATACAGGCTTTAATTTTGTTGCCATATAAAATAGCCTAGTGGAGGGGCTGGGACTCGCAAGATGGCATCATAGAAGCGACTCAGGATTGCAGCTCTCAGTGAAGGCACAGAGGGTGAGTCCTAGCCACATTCTCGGATGGACCTTTTTTGCCCAAAGAGCGTTGAAAGTCCCAGGTGTGGGAGAGACACGGGACGTTAGTACAGACGGCTACCGCAGCTGGCTCACGCAGCCGCTTCAGCCGGCGCTGCAGCGAGACCCAGCACAAAACTCACCGGTCTGGGTGCCCTGTTAAACCGGCAATCTGAGATTTGGAAAGGCAGATTGGCATGTCCATCTGATTGAACGGGACTTGGACAATGAGCCAGACCAGGAGTTTCCCGGGAAGGGTGAATGGAGCCGGTGAAGTGGGCAGTGGCACAGGAGATCACACGGATCCCAGTGCCCTATCGGGAGGCTACAGGGACGCCAGTGAGAGAGTCGACCTTTAAGCTTGCTGAGAGGAAGAGAGAGAGAGACGACAGACTCTGAGGCAGGGAGCTGGGTGATCGAGCTCGGCCGGTCCCACCCTCACGGGGACAAGCAGGGCGGTGACTGGAGGCGCTTGGGGCTGACAGTTTGGCAGCCTACATCTAGGACAGTGCAGCCTGGTGAGGGAGGGGCGTCCACCATTACTGACGCAATTCGCCTCTAATGAAGAACCGCCCAGGGCTGACGCAGCCTGCCATTGCCGAGGCAACCTGCCATAAGAGAGAGACTCCACCAGGAGGGGAAAGCGCTCCACAGGAGAAGGGAGCCCAGCAGCAACAGGGCGGACCTCCGCTAGAAGGTCAGAGCCCTGGCAGGCAAATAGTGAATAGACTGCGGCCTAGTGGGGCAGGACAGTGCAACAGATACTCATAAAGAAAGCCCCAACTCCCTGAGACAGGGCATCTAAGGGGGGAGAAGTGGTGTATTATGAGTTCTATTGCAGCAGACATAAACAAACTTCCAAGAACGCTGAATGAACAAGGGAGCTCACAGCACAGCACTGGAGCTTTTATAAAGCACAGACCATCTCCTCAAGCAGCTCGCTGACCCCTGTATATGCAAAGAGTCACCACAAAAAAAACGAATCAGACTGACAATTGATGGGCATCATTCTGGAAGAAACACAGCAGAAGAAACTGGTATCATCCCTCACAATTCTGAAGCTGCTACAGGAATACCCCAGAGAAGCAGGGCCTGGAGTGGACTTCAGCACTCATACAGCAGAGGGGCTAGACCATTAGAAGGAAAACTAAGTAACAGAAAGACTTCATCATCAACAATCTCAGCATCCACACAGAGACTCAATTGAAAAATCAGCAACTACTAAGACGACAGGCAGATAAATCCATAAAAATGGGAAGAAACCACCGCAAAAAGAAGAAAAACACCCAAAACCAAAACATCTCACCTCCAAAAAAGGACCAAAACTCCTCACCAGCAAGGGAACAAAGCTGGATGGAGAATGAGTGTGACAAAATGATGGAATCAGACTTCAGAAAGTGGATAATGAGAAACCTCATTGACCTAAAAGAACATGTTCTAAACCAGTGCAAAGAAACTAAGAACCGGGAAAAAAGATTTGAAAAAAGATTCGAGGAAGTGATAACAAGAATGGACAACTTAGAGAGGAATATGAATGAATTGAAGGAGCTGAAAAACACAACACGAGAATTTCACGAAGCATGCACAAGTTTCAACAGCCAAATTCACCAGGCAGAAGAAAGAATATCAGAAGTCGAAGATCAACTCAATGAAATAAAACGAGAAACCATGATTAAAGAAAAAAGCACAAAAAGGAATGAAAAAAATCTCCAAGAAATGCGGGACTATGTAGAGACCCAACCTACGTTTGATAGGTGTACCAGAATGTGATGAAGAGAATGAATCCAAGCTGGAAAACACTCTTCAGAATATAATCCAGAAAAATTTCCCCAACCTAGCGAGACAGGTCAATCCTCAACTCCAGGAAATACAGAGAACACCACAAAGATACGCCGCAAGAAGAGCAACCCCAAGGCACATAATCGTCAGATTCATCACGGTTGAAATGAAGGAGAAAATACTAATGGCAGCCAGAGAGAAAGATCGGGTCACTCACAAAGGGAAGCCCATCAGACTCACAGCAGATCTCGTGGCAGAGACTCTACAAGCCAGAAGAAAGTAGGGGCCAATATTCAACATCATCAAAGAAAAGAAATTTCAACCCAGAATTTCATATCCAGCCAAACTCAGCTTCATAAGTGAAGGAAAAATAAAAGCCTTCACGAACAAGCAAGTACTCAGAGATTTTGTCACCACTAGGCCTGCTTTAAAAGAGCTTCTGAAAGAGGCACTACACATAGAAAGAAACAACCAGTTCCAGCCACCCTAAAAGCATAAGAAATGCTAAAGACCATCAACAAAATGAAGAATGTACATGAACCAACAAGCAAAACAGCCAGCTAGCATCAAAATGGCAGTATCAAATTTCCACATAACAATATTAACCCTGAATTTAAATGGGCTAAATGCACCAATCAAAAGACACAGACTGGCAAATTGGATAAAAAACCAAACCCCATCAGTATGCTGTATCCAGGAAACCCACCTCACACGCAAAGATACACAAAGACTCAGAATAAAAGGATGGAGGAAGATTTACCAAGTGAATGGAGAGCAAAAAAAAAAAGCAGGAGTTGCAATTCTCGTCTCTGATAAAATAGACTTTAAAGCAACAAAGATCAAAAGGAACAAAGAAGGTCATCACATAATAATAAAAGAATCGAAACAACAAGAAGAGCTAACGATTCTAAATATATATGGACCCAATGTAGAAGCACCCAGATATATAAAGCAAGTTCTTAAGGACTTACAAAGAGACTTAGACTCCCACAAAATAATAGTGGGAGACTTTAACACTCCACTGTCAATAGCAGACAGATCAACCAGACAGAAAATTAACAAGGATATCCAGGACTTGAACTCAGACCTGGAACAAGCAAACCTCATAGACATTTACAGAACTCTCCACCCCAAATCCACAGAATATCCATTCTTCTCAGCACCACATGACACCTACTCCAAAATTGACCACATAATTGGAAGTAAAGCACTCCTCAGCAAATGCAAAACAACGGAAATCATAACAAACAGTCTCTCAGACCATAGTGCAATAAAGTTGGAACTCAGAATTCAGAAAATAACTCAGAACCACACAGCTTCATGGAAACTGAACAACTGGCTCTTGAATGTTGATTGGATAAACAATGAAATGAAGAAAGAAATAAAGAAGTTCTTTGAAACCAACGAGAATGAAGACACAACGTACCAGAATATCTGGGACACATATAAAGCAGTCTGTAGAGGAAAATATATAGCAACAAGTGTCCACATGAGAAGAGTGGAGAGATCCAAAATTGACACCCTATCATCAAAATTGAAAGAGATAGAGGAGCAAGATCAAAAAAACTCAAAACCAAGCCAAAGACAAGAAATAACTAAGATCAGAGCAGAACTGAAGGAGATAGAGACAAGAAAACCCCTTCAAAAAATTGATAAATCTAAGACCTGTTTTTTTGAAAAGACCAACAAAATAGACAGACCACTAGCCAGACTGATAAAAAAGAAAAGAGAGAACAACCAAATAGATGCAATAAAAAACGATAAAGGGGAAATCACCACAGATTCCACAGCAATTCAAACCATCATCAGACAATACTACAAACAACTCTATGCACGCTAACTAGTAAATCAGGAAGAAATGGATTAATTCCTGGAGGCCTGTGTCCTCCCAAGCCTAAACCAGGAAAAAGCCGAAACTATGAATAGACCAATAACAAGGTCAGAAGTTGAGGCAGCAATTAAAAGCCCACCACACAAAAAATGCCCTGGTCCAGATGGGTTCACAGCTGAATTCCACCCGACAAACAAAGAGGATCTGGCACCCTTCCTTCTGAAACTATTCCAAATAATCCAAAAAGAGGAAACCCTTCCAAATCATTTTATGAGACCAACATCATCCTGATACAAAAACCCGGCAGAGACTCAACAAGAAAAGAAAACTTCAGGCCAATATCCATGATGAGCATAGATGCAAAAATCGTCAATAAAATATTGGCAAATCGATTGCAACAGCACATTTAAAAACTTATCCATCATGGTCAAGTAGGATTCATCCCGGGGATGCAAGGCTGGTTCAACATACGCAAGTCAATAAATGTAATTCATCACATAAACAAAAGCAAAAACAAAAACCACATGATTATCTCAATTGACGCAGAGAAGGCATTTGACAAAATTCAACAGCCCTTTATGCTAAAAACCCTCAATAAACTTGGTATTGATGGAACATATCTCAAAGTAATGAAAGCTATTTACGACAAACCAACAGCCAATATCATACTTAATGGGCAAAAACTGGAAGCATTCCCTTTGAACTCGGGCACTAGACAAGGATGCCCTCTCTCACCACTTCATTTCAACATAGTACTGGAAGTTCTAGCCAGAGCAATCAGGCAAGAAAAGAAATAAAGGGTATTCAAATAGGAAAGGTGGAAGCCAAATTGTCTCTATTTGCAAACGACATGATAGTATACCTAGAAGACCCCATCACCTCAGCCCAAAAGCTCCTGCAACTTATAAGCAACTTCAGCAACTTCGCAGGATATAAAATCAATGTTCAAAAATCACAAGCATTCCTATACACCAAAAACAGACTTAAAGAGAACCAAATCAAGAATGAACTGCCATTCACAATTGCTACAAAGAAAATGAAATAACTAGGAATACAACTCACAAGGAATGTAAAGGACCTCTTTAAGGAAAACTACAAACCACTGCTCAGCGAAATAAAAGAGGACACGAACAGATGGAGAAACATTCCATGTTCGTGGTCAGGAAGAATCAATATCATGAAAATGGCTATATTGCCCAAAGTAATTTACACAATCAATGATATCCCCATCAAACTACCATTGAATTTCTTCACAGGACTGGAAAAAACCACCATGAATTTCATATGGAACCAAAAACAGCCAGCATAGCCAAGTCAATTCTAAGCAAAAAGAACACAGGGGGAGGCATCACACTACCAGACTTCAAACTATACCACAAGGCTACAGTAATCAAAACAGCATGGTACTGGTACCAAAACAGAGATATAGACCAATGGCACAGAAAAGAAGCATCAGAGGCAACACAACATATCAACAACCATATTATCTTTGATGAACCTGACAAAAAACAGCAATGGGGAAAGGATTTCCTATTTAATAAATGGTGTTGGGATAATTGGCTTACATTGTGCAGAAAGCAGAAACTGGACCCCTTCCTGACACCTTACACTAAAATTAACTCCAGATGGATTAACGACTCAAGCGTAAGACCTGACAGCATAAAAACCCTAGAAGAAAATCTAGGCAAAACCATTCAGGACATAGGAGTAGGCAAGGACTTCATGAACAAAACGCCAAAAGCATTGGCAACAAAAGCCCAAATAGACAAATGGGACCTAATCAAACTCCACAGCTTCTGCACGGCAAAAGAGACAGTCACTAGAGTGAATCGGCAACCATCAGAATGGGAAAAAATCTTTGCAGTATACACATCTGACAAAGGGTTGATATCCAGAATTTACAAAGAACTCAAACAGATTTACAGGAAAAAAACAAACAAGCCCATTCAAAAATGGGCAAAGGATATGAACAGAAACCTTACAAAAGAAGACATACATGAGGCCAACAAACATATGAAAAAGTGCTCATCGTCATTGGTCATTAGAGAGATGCAAATCAAAACCACATTGAGATACAATCTCACACCAGTTAGAATGGCGATCATTAAAAAATCTGGAGACAGCAGATGCTGGAGAGGATGTGGAGAAATAGGAACACTCTTACACTGTTGGTGGGAGTGTAAATTAGTTCAACCATTGTGGAAGACAGTGTGGCGATTCCTCAGGGACCTAGAAATAGAAATTCCATTTGACCCAGCAATCCCATTACTGGGTATCTATCCAAAGGACTATAAATCGTTCTACTATAAGGACACATGCAAACGAATGTTCATTGCAGCACTGTTTACAATAGCAAAGAACTGGAACCAACCCAAATGCCCATCAATAATAGACCAGACTGGGAAAATGTGGCACATATACACCGTGGAATATTATGCAGCCATCAAAAATGATGAGTTTGTGTCCTTTGTAAGGACATGGATGAATCTGGAGAACATCATTGTCAGCAAACTGACAAAAGAACAGAGAAAGAAATACCGCATATACTCACTCATAGGTTGGTGAGAAAAATGAGAACACGTGGATACAGAGAGGTGGTCTACTATACACTGGAGTTTATTGGGGGGAATGGGGGAGGGACAGCGGGGGTGGGGGAGGGATAGCCTGGGGATGAATGCCATGTGTGAGTGAAGGGGAGGAAGGCAGCAAAACACACTGCCATGTGTGTACCTGTGCAACTACCTTGCATGCTCTGCACATGTTCCCCAAAGCCTGTAATGCAATAAAAATTTTTAAAAAATTGCACTTTACGCATCTGACAAAGGGCTGATATCCAGAATTTACAAAGAACTCAATCAGATTTACAGGAAAAAAACAAACAAGCCCATTCACAAATGGGCAAAGGATATGAACAGACACTTTACAAAAGAAGACATACATGAGTCCAACAAACACATGAAAAAATTATGATCATCAATGGTCATTAGAGAGATGCAAATCAAAACCATATTGAGATACCATCTCACGCCAGTTAGAATGGCGATCATTAAAATATCTGGAGACAGCAGATGCTGGAGCAGATGAGGAGACATAGGAACACTCTTACACTGTTGGTGGGAGTGTAAATTGATTCAAGCATTGTGGAAGACAGTGTGGCGATTCCTCAGGGACCTAGAAATAGAAATTCCATTTGACCCAGCAATCCCATTACTGGGTATATATCCAAAGGACTATAAATCGTTCTACTCTAAGGACACATGCACACGAATATTCATTGCAACACTGTTTACAAGAGCAAAGACGTGGAACTAACCCAAATGCCCATCAATAATAGACCAGACTGGGAAAATGTGGCACATATACACCGTGGAATATTATGCAGCCATCAAAAATGATGAGTTTGTGTCCTTTGTAAGGACATGGATGAATCTGGAGAACATCATTGTCAGCAAACTGACAAAAGAACAGAGAAAGAAATACCGCATATACTCACTCATAGGTTGGTGAGAAAAATGAGAACACGTGGATACAGAGAGGTGGTCTACTATACACTGGAGTTTATTGGGGGGAATGGGGGAGGGACAGCGGGGGGGTTGGGGAGGGATAGCCTGGGGATGAATGCCATGTGTGAGTGAAGGGGAGGAAGGCAGCAAAACACACTGCCATGTGTGTACCTGTGCAACTACCTTGCATGCTCTGCACATGTTCCCCAAAGCCTGTAATGCAATAAAAATTTTTAAAAAATTGCACTTTACGCATCTGACAAAGGGCTGATATCCAGAATTTACAAAGAACTCAATCAGATTTACAGGAAAAAAACAAACAAGCCCATTCACAAATGGGCAAAGGATATGAACAGACACTTTACAAAAGAAGACATACATGAGTCCAACAAACACATGAAAAAATTATGATCATCAATGGTCATTAGAGAGATGCAAATCAAAACCATATTGAGATACCATCTCACGCCAGTTAGAATGGCGATCATTAAAATATCTGGAGACAGCAGATGCTGGAGCAGATGAGGAGACATAGGAACACTCTTACACTGTTGGTGGGAGTGTAAATTGATTCAAGCATTGTGGAAGACAGTGTGGCGTTTCCTCAGGGACCTAGAAATATAAATTTCATTTGACCCAGCAATCCCATTACTGGGTATATATCCAAAGGACTATAAATCGTTCTACTCTAAGGACACATGCACACGAATATTCATTGCAACACTGTTTACAAGAGCAAAGACGTGGAACTAACCCAAATGCCCATCAATGATAGACTGGACTGGGAAAATGTGGCACATATACACCATGGAATATTATGCAGCAATCAAAAATGACGAGTTTGTGTCCTTTGTAGGGACATGGATGAATCTGGAGAACATCATTCTCAGCAAACTGACACAAGAACAGAAAAAGAAATATTGCATATTCTCACTCATAGGCGGGTGAGAAAAATGAGAACACATGGACACAGGGAGGGGGTCTACTACACACTGGGGTCTATTGGGGTGAAGGTGGGGACAGTGTGGGTGGCTGGGGAGGGATAGCCTGGGGATAAATGCCAAGTGTGGGTGAAGGGGAGGAAGGCAGCAAAGCACACTGACATGTGTGTACCTATGCAACTATCTTGCACATTCTTCACATGTACCCCAAAACCTATAATGCAACAAAAATTTAAAAAATGTTTTTAAATTATATGTAACAATAAAATAAATTAAAATAAAATAAACCCCTAATAATCACAGGTGTTCCTCATGTGTGCATTATTCACTTATTCTCTGAGTGGCCACATGAAATAGACTCTAGACTATATTATAATCGTATAATATTCGGTGAGGCTGTGTAAAAGTGGCCAAATCAGATTTCTTATTACTCCACATGGGTGCGTTATTCAGTGATTGCCTGAATGAATAGATATGTGCCATGGACCCCATATTATTCTCGATATGTGCATTATTTAAACAGCATCTGCATGAGTGTGCATACCAAATAGACTCTTGACACTGTCCCAGGTGTGTATCATTCAGTTATGCTCAGAATAAGAAATCATATGAAATAGACTCCTGACCATCACCCAGGTGTGTATTATTCAGGGAGGCACTTAATTCGTGGCTACCATAAACAGCATCCTGACTACTCCATAAAAGATTATTATTCACTGAATCTCTCAATGAGAGGCCATGTAAAATAGTCACATGAGTATTGCTCCTTTGTGAATTATTCAATAAGGTTCTGAATGATTTGCAGTATGGGTTACAATCCAGATTATTCCCCAGGTGTGTATCATTAAGTGAAGCACTGAATGGTCTGCTATATGAGAGGGGGTCGAGACTATTAACCTGGTGTGCATTACTCATTGACGATCTAAATGGGTGGCTATATGAAGTAGGATCTTAATTCTTCTACAGGTGTGTATTATTGAATGAGGCAATCAATAAGTGGGCATAAAAAAAAAGATTCCTGTCTATTGCCCAGGTGTACATTATTTACAGAGACTCTGAATGTGTAGCCGTTTTATGTAGACTCCTTTCACCCTGGTGTTTATCATTCAGGGATGTGCTTTATTTGTGGCTATCTTAAATAGCGTCATGACTAGTCCACAGGTGTTCGTTATTCACTGAAACTCAGAAAAAGAGGCCATATGAAATAGACTCCTGACTATTGCCCCCTTGTGCATTATTCAGTAAGGCTCTGAATGAATGGTCCTATGGAATGTAATCCTGACGATTCCTTGGTGTGTCATTCAGTGAGATACTGAATCAGTGGTCATATAAAACAGGATCCTGAATATTATTGTGGTGGCATTATTCACTGATTCTCTGAGTGGCCATATGAAACAGACTCCTGACTATTCCCCAGTAGTGTATTATTTCTTAGGCTTTCTAATGACTCACAATATGAAATAGACTTCTGATTATTTCACGAGTGGGTAATATTCAGGGAATCTATGAATTGGGGGGTAATATAAATTAGTATACTAAGTATTTCACAGACATGAGTGATTCACTGAGGCTCCTAATGAGTGTTTATATTAAATAGAATCCTGACTATTTCCAAGCTGTGTATCAGTCAGTGAGGCTCTGAATGATTCACCATGTGAGAACGGATCCTGTGTACTCAATGGCTGTGAATTATTCACTGAGCCTCTGAATGAGTGGCCATGTGAAATACACCCCAGACTTGTTTTCAGTTGTGTACTATTTAGTGAGGCTCCAAATGTGTGTCCATATAAAACACACACCTCTGTACTCGAAAAACGTGCATTATTCACTAGGGACTGAATGAGAGTGCATAAGCAATAGACACCTGATTATTACCTTAGTGTGCATGATTCACTGAGGCTCCGAATATATGGCCATTTGGAATGGATTCCTCACAATTCCATAGGTGTGTGTTATTCACAGACTCTCTGAATGCATTGCTATTCCAAATAGACTCTTGAGAATTCTCCAGGTGTGGACTATTCCGTGAGCATCTCAAAGAGTGGCCACATGAAACACACTCCCCAAAGTTTTCTATTTGTGTATTATTCACTGATGCTCTGAAGAGTGACCAAATAAAATACATTCCTGACTATTGCACAGGTGTGCATTATTCAGTGAGACACTCATTGAGTGTCCATATAAAACAATCCTGACCATTCCCAAGATGTGTACCACTCAGTAACGTACTCAGAGAGTGGCTGTATAAAATAGACTTTTGACTATTCCCTAAGTGTGTATTATTCACTGAGGTTCTGAATGAGTGGCCATATGAAATAGACTCCTGACTATTTCACAGCTGCATATTATCTACTGAGGCTAAGAATGAGTGTCAAAATGAAAGACTCTTGACTACTCCACAGGTGTGTATTATTCACCGAGGCTCTGAATGAATATCCATCGACAAAAGGCTCCAATTTTTTCTCCATGTGTGTATTATTCAGTGAGGTTCTAAATATGTGGCCATATTAATTCGATTCCTTACTATCACACAGGTGTGTATATTACACTGAGGCTCTGAATGAGTGGCCATATGAAATAGACTCCTGACTATTTCACAGCTGCATATTATCTACTGAGGCTAAGAATGAGTGTCAAAATGAAAGACTCTTGACTACTCCACAGGTGTGCATTATTCACCGAGGCTCTGAATGAATATCCATCGACAAAAGGCTCCAATTTTTTCTCCATGTGTGTATTATTCAGTGAGGTTCTAAATATGTGGCCATATTAATTCGATTCCTTACTATCACACAGGTGTGTATATTACACTGAGGCTATGAATACGTGTGTACATGAAATAGACTCCTGACTACCCCACATTATTCAGTGACACTCCGAATGAGAGGCCACATGAAAAAGACACCTGACTATTCCACAGGTGTGCGTTATTCAGTGAGACTGAATTAGGGGTTAAAACAGATTCCTGATCATTTCCCCAGGTGTGTACCTTCAGTGAGGCTCTCAATGAGTAGCCATAAAAAAGGGAATTCTTACTATTCCACAGGTGCGCATTATTCAGTAATTCTCTGAATGAGTGGCCATAAGAAATAGACTCCAGATTATATCACAAGTGTGTAATATGCGGTGAGGCTGTGAAAGAGTGGCCATATGAAACAGACTTCTTATTACTCCACAGGTGTGCGTTATTCAGTGATTGTGTGAATAAGTAGCCATATGACAATAACTCCTAATTATTCTCCATGTTAGCATTATTTAAACAGGTTCTATATGAGTGTGCATACCAAATAGACTCCTCACGCTTTCCTATGTGTGTATTTTTCAGTTATGCCCATTATGATAAATTATATGTAATAGACTCCTGACTATCACACAGGTGTGTATTATTCAGGGAGGCACTTAATTTGTGGCTATGGTAAACAGAGTCCTGACTACAACATAAAAGTTCATTATTCACTGAAGCTCTTAATGAGAGGCCATATAAAATAGTTACCTGACTATTGCTCCTTTGTGAAATATTCAATGAGTTTCTGCGTGATTGGCAGTATGGATTAGAATCCTGATGATTCCCCAGGTGTGTATCATTCAGTGAGGCACTGAATGAGCCGCTATATAAGAGAGGGTCGAGACTATTACCCTGGTGTGCATTACTCATTGACGATCTAAAAGGGTGGCTATGTGAAGTAGGCTGTTAAGTACATACAGGTGTGTATTATTGAATGAGACTGAATAAGTGGGCATATAAAAGAGACTCCAGTCTACTGCCCAGGTGTGCATTATTTACAGAGACTCTGAATGTGTAGCCGTTTTATGTAGACCCCTGTCACCCAGGTTTGTATCATTCAGGGAGGTGCTTCACTTGTGGCTATCTTAAATAGCGTCATGACTCGTCCACAGGTGTTCGTTATTCACTGAAGCTCAGAAAAAGAGGCCATATAAAATAGACTCCTGACTATTGCCCTTTTGTGCGTTATTCACTAAGGCTCTGAATGAATGGTTCCATGGAACAGAATCCTGATGATTCCCCGGTGTGTCCTTCAGTGAGATACTGAATCAGTGGTCACATGAAACACGATCATGAGTATTACTGTGGTGTCCATTATTCACTGATCCTCTTAGTGGCCACATAAAATAGACTCCTGACTATTCCCCAGTAGTGTATTATTTCTTGGGCTTTCTAATGACTCACAATATTAATTAGACTTCTGATTATTTCACGAGTAATATTCAGGGAATCTATGAATTGGGGGGTAGTATGAATTAGTATCCTAAGTATTTCACAGACATAAGTGATTCACTGAGGCTCATAACGAGTGTTTATATTAAATAGAATCCTGACAATTTCCAAGCTTTGTATCACTCAGTGAGGCTCTGAAGGATTCGCTATATGAGAAAGGATCCTGAGTACTCAACAGCTTTGACTTATTCACTGAGCCTCTGAATGAGTGGCCATATGAAATACTACCCTGACGTGTATTCAGTTGTGTACTATTTAGTGAGGCTCCAAATGAGTGGCCATATAAACAGACCCCTCAGTACTCAAAAGACGTGCATTATTCACTGTGGGGCAGAATAAGAGTTCATAATCAATAGACTCCTGATTATTACCTTATTGTTCATGATTCATTGAGGCTCCTAATATTTGGCCATTTGGAATGGATTCCTCACAATTCCATAGTTGTGTGTTAATCACAGAATCTCTGAATGCACTGCCGTTACAAATAGACTCTTGAGAATTCTCCATTTGTACACTATTGCATGAGGCTCTCAATGATTGGCCACATGAAAGACATGCCCCAATGTTTTCTTTTTTTTTATTATTTCCAGGTGTCTACATTTATTTATTTATTTATTTATTTATTTATTTATTTTTATTGCATTTTAGGTTTTGTGATACATGTGCAGAACGTGCCAGATAGTTGCATAAGTACACACATGGCAGTGTGTTTGGCTGCCTTCTTCCCCTTAACCCACATTTGGCATTTCTCCTCATGTTATAACTCCACAGCTCCCCTTTTGCTGTCTCTCCCCTATTCCCCTCAATAGACCCCAGTTTTTAGGATCCCCCTCCCTCTGTCCATGTGTTCTCATTTTTTTTTACCCGCCAATGAATGAGAATATGTGGTATTTCTTTTCTTGTTCTTGTGTCAATTTGCTGAGAGTGATGTCCTCCAGATTCATCTATGTCTTGCCAAAGGACATAAACTCGTCATATTTGATTACTGCATAATATTCCACGGTGTATATGTTTCACATTTTCCCTGTCCAGTCTGTCATCAATGGGCATTTGGGTTGGTTCCAGTTCTTTGCTATTGTAAACACTGCTGAAATAAACATTCGTGTGCATGTCTCCTTAGAGTAGAACTGGAACCAAAACAGAGATATAGACCAATGGAACAGAATAGAGGCATCAGAGGTAAATCAACATATCTACAACCATATAATCTTTAATAAACTAGACAAAAACAAGCAATGGGGAAAGGATTCCCTGTTTAACAAATGGTGTTGGGAAAACTGGTTAGCTATGTGCAGAAAACAAAAACTGGACCCCTTACTGACACCTTACACTAAAATTAACTCCAGGTGGATTAAAGACTTAAACATAAGACCTGGCAACATAAAAACCCTAGAAGAAAATCTAGGCAAAGCCATTCAGGACATAGAAGTAGGCAAGGACTTCATGACCAAAACACTAAAAGTATTGGCAACAAAAGCCAAAATAGACAAATGGGACCTAATCAAACTCCACAGATTTTGCATGGCAAAAGAAACAGTCACTAGAGTGAATCGGCAACCAATAGATTGGGAAAAAATCTTTATAGTTTACCCAACTGACAATGGGCTTATATCCAGAAATTACAAAGAACTCAAAGATTTACAGGAAAAAAAAAAGCCCATTCAAAAATGGGAAAAGGACATGAACAGATAGTTTACAAAAGAAGACATACATGAAGGCAACAAATACATGAAAAAGTGCTCATCATCGCTGGTCATTAGAGAGATGCAAATCAAAACCATATTGAGATACGATCTCACGCCGGAAAGAATGACGATTTATTAAAAACCTGGATACAACACATGCTGGAGAGGATGTGAAGAAATAAGAACACTCTTACACTGATGGTGGGAGTGAAAATTATTTCAACCATTATGGAAGACAGTGTGGCGATTCGACAAGCACCTAGAAATAGAAATTCCATTTGACCCAGCAATCCCATTACTGGGTATATATCCAAAGGAATATAAATCGTTCTACTCCCCAATTTTTTCTAGGTGTGTATTATTCACTGAGGCTCTGAGGAGTGACCAAATAAAATACATTCCTGGCTATTCCACAGCTGTGCATTATTCAGTGAGCCACACAATGAGTGTCCATATAAAACAATCCTGACCATTCCCCAGGTGTGTACCACTCAGTAAGGTACTCAGAGAGTGGCCATATAAAATAAACCCTTGACTATTCCCTAAGCGTGTATTATTAACTGAGCCTCTGAACGAGTGGCCATATGAAATAAACTCCTGAGTATTTCACAGGTGCATATTATCTACAGCGGCTAAGAATGAGTGTCCAAATAAAATAGACTCCTGGCTACTCCACAGCTGTGCATTATTCACTGAGACTCTGAATGTATATTCATGGAAAATGAACTCAAAATTATTCTCCAGGTGTGTATTATTCAGTGAGGCTCTAAATATGTGGTCATATTAATTAGATTCTTTACTATCACATGGGTGTGTATTATACACTGAGACTCTGAATATGTGTCTACATGAAATAGACTCCTGACGACTCCACATTACTCAGTGACACTCCGAATGAGAGGCCACATGAAAAAAAGACCTGACTATTTCACAGGTGTGTGTTATTCAGTGAGGCTCTGAAGTAGGAAATGCAACAGAATCCTGATCATTTCCCCATTTGTGAACATTATGTGAGGCTCTCAATGAGTAGCCATAGGAAAGGAACTTCTTACTATTCCACAAGTGCACATTATACAGTAACTCTCTGAATGAGTGGCCATAAGAAATAGACTCCAGATTATATGACATGTGTGTAATATGCGATGTGGCTGTGAAAGATTGGCCATATGAAACAGACTTCTTATAACACCACAGGTGTGCATTATTCACTGATTGTGTGAATCAATAGCCATATGACATAAACTTCTTTTTAAACTTTTTATTGCATTATAGGTTTTGGGGTACATGTGCAGAACATCGAAGATGGTTGCATAGGTACACACATGGCAGTGTGTTTTGCTGCCTTCGTACCCTTCACCCACACTTGGCATTCATCCCCAGGCTATCCCTCCTCAGCCCCCTGCTGTCCCTCCCCTTTCCCCAATAGACCCCAGTGTGTAGTAGACACCCTCTCTGTGTCCATGTGTTCTCATTTCTCTCACCCACCTATGAGTGAGTAAATGCGGTATTTCTTTTTCTGTTCTTGTGTCAGTTTGCTGAGAATGATGTTCTCCAGATTCATCCATGTCCTTACAAAGGACACAAACTCATCATTTTTGAATGCTGCATAATATTCCATGGTGTATATGTGCCACATTTTCCCAGTCCAGTCTATCATCGTTGGACATTTGGGTTGGTTCCAGTTCTTTGCTATTATAAACAGTGCTGCAATGAACATTCGTGTGCATGTGTCCTTGTAGTAGAACGATTTATAGTCCTTTGGATAGATACCCATTAAAGAGATTGCTGGGTCAAATGGAATTTCTATTTCTAGGTCCTTGAGAAATGGCCACACTGTCTTCCACAATGGTTGAACTAATTTACACTCCCACCAACAGTGTAAGAGTGTTCCTATTTCTCCACATCCTCTCCAGCATCTGCTGTCTCCAGATTTTTTAATGATCGCCATTCTAACTGGCGTGAGATTGTATCTCAATGTGGTTTTGATTTGCATCTCTCTAATGACCAGTGATGATGAGCATTTTTTCATGTGTTTGTTGGCCTCATGTATGTCTTCTTTTGTAAAGTGTCTGTTCATATCCTTTGCCCGTTTTTGAATGGGCTTGTTTGTTTTTTCCTGTAAATCTGTTTGAGTTATTTGTAAATTCTGGATATCAGCCCTTTGTCAGATGGGCAAACTGCAAAGATTTTTTTCCCATTCTGATGGTTGCCGATTCACTCTAGTGACTGTTTCTTTTGCTGTGCAGAAGCTGTGGAGTTTGATTAGGTCCCATTTGTCTATTTTGGCTTTTGTTGCCAATGCTTTTGGTGTTTTGTTCATGAAGTCCTTGCCTACTCCTATGTCCTGAATGGTTTTGCCTAGATTTTCTTCTAGGGTTTGTATGGTGTCAGGTCTTATGTTTAAGTCTTTAATCCATCTGGAGTGAATTTTAGTGTAAGGTGTCAGGAAGGGGTCCAGTATCTGCTTTCTGCACATGGCTAGCTAGTTTTCCCAACACCATTTATTAAATAGGAAATCCTTTCCCCATTGCTTGTTTTTGTCTGATTTATCAAAGATAATATGGTTGTAGATATGTTGTGTTGCCTCCGATGCTTCTGTTCTGTTCCATTGGTCTAGATCTCTGTTTTGGTACCAGTACCATGCTGTTTTGATTACTGTAGCCTTGTAGTATAGTTTGAAGTCTGGTAGTGTGATTCCTCCCGCTGTGTTCTTTTGCTTAGAATTGACTTGGCTATGTGGGCTCTTTTTTGGTTCCATATGAAATTCATGGTGGTTTTTTCCAGTTCTCTGAAGAAATTCAATGGTAGTTTGATGGAGATAGCATTGATTGTGTAAATTACTTTGGGCAGTATAGCCATTTTCACGATATTGATTCTTCCTAACCACGGACATGGAATGTTTCTCTATCTGTTTGTGTCCTCTCTTATTTCGTTGAGCAGTGGTTTGTAGTTTTCCTTAAAGAAGTCCCTTACATTCCTTGTGAGTTGTATTCCTAGGTATTTTATTTTCTTTGTAGCAATTGTGAATGGCAGTTCGTTCTTGAATTGCTTCTCTTTAAGTCTGTTATTGGTGTATAGGAATGCTTGTGATTTTTGCACATTGATTTTATATCCTGAGACTTTGCTGAAGTTCCTTATCAGTTTCAGGAGCTTTTGGGCTGAGGTGATGGGGTCTTCTAGGTATACTATCATGTCGTCTGCAAATAGAGACAATTTGGCTTCCACCTTTCCTATTTGAATACCATTTATTTCTTTTTCTTGCCTGATTGCTCTGGCTAGAACTTTCAGTACTATGTTGAATAGGAGTATTGAGGGAGGGCATCCTTGTCTAGTGCCAGATTTCAAAGGGAATGCTTCCAATTTTTGCCCATTAAGTATGATATTGGCTGTTGGTTTGTCATAAATAGCTTTTATTACTTTGAGATATGTTCCATGAATACCAAGTTTATTGAGGGTTTTTAGCATAAAGGGCTGTTGAATTTTGTCAAATGCCTTCTCTGCATCAATTGAGATAATCATGTGTTTTTTTTTTTTGCTTCTGTTTGTGTGGTGAATTACATTTATAGACTTGTGTATGTTGAACCAGCCTTGCATCCCCAGGATGAATCCTACTTGATCATGATGGATAAGTTTTTTAATGTGCTGTTGCAATCGGTTTGCCAGTATTTTATTGAAGATTTTTGCATTTATGTTCATCATGGATATTGGCCTGAAGTTTTCTTTTCTTGTTGAGTCTCTGCCAGGTTTTGGTATCAGGATGATGTTGGTCTCATAAAATGATTTGGGAATGGTTCCCTCTTTTTGGATATAAACTTCTAATTATTCTTTATGTTCACATTATTTAAAGAGTTTCTTTATGAGTGTGCATACCAAATAGACTCCTGACACTTTCCCAGGCGTGTATTTTTCAGTTATTCCCAGAATTAGAGATCATATGAAATAGACTCCTGACTATCACCCAGGTGTGTATTATTCAGGGAGGAATTTAATTCGTGGCTACCATGAACAGCATCCTGACTACTCCATAAAAGTTCATTATTCAGTGAAGCTCTAAATGAGACGCCATATAAAATAGTCACCTGACTATTGCCCCATTGTGAATTATTCAATAAGGCTCTGAATGTTTGGCAGTATGGAATGAAATCCTGATGATTCCCCAGTTGTGTATTATTCACTGAATCACTTAATGAGTAGCTACATGACAGAGGGTCGAGACTGTTACCCTGGTGTGCATTACTCATTGAGGATCTAAATGGGTGGCTATATGAAGTAGGCTCTTAACTCTTCTACAGGTGTGTATTATTGAATGAGACTCTATATAAGTGGGCATAAAAAAGAGACTTCTGTCTATTGCCCAGGGGTGCATTATTTACAGAGACTCTGAATGTGTAGCCGATTTAAATAGACTCCTGACTATCACCCAGGTGTGTATTATTCAGGGAGGAATTTAATTCGTGGCTACCATGAACAGCATCCTGACTACTCCATAAAAGTTCATTATTCACTGAAGCTCTAAATGAGACGCCATATAAAATAGTCACCTGACTATTGCCCCATTGTGAATTATTCAATAAGGCTCTGAATGTTTGGCAGTATGGAATGAAATCCTGATGATTCCCCAGTTGTGTATTATTCACTGAATCACTTAATGAGTAGCTACATGACAGAGGGTCGAGACTGTTACCCTGGTGTGCATTACTCATTGAGGATCTAAATGGGTGGCTATATGAAGTAGGCTCTTAACTCTTCTACAGGTGTGTATTATTGAATGAGACTCTATATAAGTGGGCATAAAAAAGAGACTTCTGTCTATTGCCCAGGGGTGCATTATTTACAGAGACTCTGAATGTGTAGCCGATTTAAATAGACTCCTGTCACTCACGTGTGAATCATTAAGGGAGGTGCTTTATATGTGGCTATCTTATATAGGGTCATGACTACTCTACAGGTGTTTGTTATTCACTAACCCTCAGAAAGAGAGGCCATATGGAATAGACTCCTGACTATTGCCCCTTTGTGCATTATTCAGTAAGGTTCTGAATGAATGGTTCTATATAACAGAATCCTGAAGATTCCCCGGTGTGTCATTCAGTGAGATACTGAATCAGTGGTCATATGAAACAGGATCCTGAGAATTACTGTGGTGTGCATTATTCACTGATTCTCAGAGTGGCCTATTAAATAGACTCCTGACAATTCCCCAGTAGTGTATTATTTCTTGGGCTTTCTAATGACTCACAATGTAAAATAGACTTCTGATTATTTGACAGGTGTGTAATATTCAGGGAATCTATGAATTGTGGTGTAATATAAATTAGTAACCTAAGTATTTCACAGACATGAGTAATTCACTGAGGCTCCTAATGAGTGTTTATATTAAACAGAATTCTGACTGTTTCCAAGCTGTGTATCACTCAGTGAGGCTCTGAATGATTTGCCATATGAGAAAGGATCCTGAGTACTCAACAGCTGTGAATTATTTACTGAGCCTCTGAATGGGTAGCCATGTGAAATACATCCCTGACTTGTTTTCAGTTGTGTACTATTTAGTGATGCTCCAAATGAGTGTCCATATAAACAGACCCCTCTGTACTCGAAAGATGTACATTATTCACTAAGGGACTGAATGAGAGTGCATAAGCAATAGACACCTGATTATTACCTTGGTGTTCATGATTCACTGAGGCTCCAAATATTTGGCCATTTGGAATGGATTCCTCACAATTCCATAGGTTTGTGTTATTTACAGAGTCGCTGAATGCATTGCTATTTCCAATAGACTCTTGAGAATTCTCCAGGTGTGCACTATTCCGTTAGCCTCTCAATGAGTGACCACATGAAACACACTCTGCAATGTTTTCTAGGTGTGTATTATTCAGTGATGCTCTGAAGAGTGACCAAATAAAATACATTCCTGACTATTCCACAGGTGTGAATTTTTCAGTGAGGTACACATTGAGTGTCCATATAAAACTATTCTGACCATTCTCCAGGTGTGAACTACTCAGTAAGTTACTCAGAGAGCGGCTGTGTAAAATAGACTTTTGATTATTCCCTACGTGTGTATTATTCACTGAGGTTCTGAATGAGTGGCCATATGAAATAGACTCCTGACTGTTTCACAGGTGCATATTATCTACTGAGTCTAAGAATGAGTGTCCAAATGAAAGACTCCTGTCTACCCCACAGCTGTGCATTATTCACCGAGGCTCTGAATGAATATCCATCGAAAATAGACTCCAATTTATTCTCTAGGTGTGTATTATTTTGTGAGAGTCTAAATATGTGGCCATATTAATTCGATTCCTTACTATCACACGGGTGTGTATTATACACTGACTCTGAATATGTGTCTACATGATATAGACTCCTGACTACTCCACATTATTCAGTGACACTCCGAATGATAGGCAACATAAAAAAAAACACCTGACTATTCCACATGTGTGCGTTATTCAGTGAGACTCTGATTTAGGGGATAAAACAGAATCCTGACTATTTCTTCGATTGTGTACATTCAGTGAGGCTCTCAATGAGCAGCCACAAGAAAGGGACTTCTGACTATTCCACAGGTGGGCATTATTCAGTTATTCTATAAATGCGTGGCCATAAGGAATAGACTCCAGATTATATCACAAGTGTGTAATATGCGGTGAGGCTGTGAAAGATTGGCCATATGAAACAGACTTCTTATTACTCCACAGGTGTACATTATTCAGTGATTGTGTGAATCACAAGCCATATAACATAGACTCCTAATTATTCTCCATGTTTGCATTATTTAAACAGGTTCTGTATGATTGTGCATACCAAATATCCTGATGACACTCCATCATGTGTGTATTCTTCAGTGATTCCCAGAATGAGAGATCTTATGAAATAGACTCCTGACTATCACCCAGGTGTGTATTATTTAGGAAGGCACTTAATTCGTGGCTCTCTTAAACAGTGACTTGACTACTCTATATAACTTCATTATTTAACAGAAGTACTGAATGAGAGGCCATATAATATAGACACCTGACTATTGACCATTGTGAATTTTTCTATAAGGCTCTGATTGAGTGGTAGTATGGAATAGAATTTTTATGATTCCGCAGGTTTGAATCATTCAGTGAGGCACTGAACGTGTGGCCATATAAAAGAGGTAAAGACCACAACCCTGGTGAACATTATTCACTGAGGCTCTAAATGAACGTCTATATAAACTAGACTCATAACTCTTTCTTAGTTGTGTATTTTTAAATGAGACTCTGAATAAGTGGGCATAAAAAAGAGACTCCTGGCTATTGTACAGGTGTCAATTATTTACAGAGACCCTGAATGTGTAGACATTTGATGTGGCCTCGTGACTGTTTCCAAGGGGTGTATTATACACCGAGGACCAGAACGAGTGGTCATATGAAAAAGATTCCTGATTATTCAGATATACACATTATTCCCTGTAACACTGAAAGAGTGGCCATATGAAATAGACCCCAATTTACTCCTCAGTTGTGGGTTATTTTTTGATATTCCAAACGAATTACCATATGAAATAGACTACAGTTTATTCTCCAAGTGTGCGGTATTTGAAGAGGTTCTGTATCAGTGTCCATATGAAATAGCCTCCAGACAATCACTCATGTGTGTAATTTTCATGGAGCTGTTTAATTTGGGGCTAGCTAAAATAGGGTCCTGAATACTCCACAGCTGTTTATTATGCACTGAAACTCTTAATAAGAGGACATATGAAATACACTTTTGACTATTGCCCCATTGTTCATTATTCGGCAATGCTGAGGTTGAGTGGCCATATGGCATGGACGCTGACTATTCCGCAGTTGTGTATCATTCACTGACTTTCTGAATGAGTGACCATATAAATTACATTCTTGACTATATATTCTTGACTATTTCTCAGCTTTGCATTTTCCACTGAGACACTGGGTGAACGGTCATATCAAATAGACTCCAGACTATTCCCCAGGTGTGCATTATTCAGTTATTCTATAAATGCGTGGCCATAAGGAATAGACTCCAGACTATTCCCCAGGTGTGTATTATTCACTGAGGCTCTGAATGAGTGGCCATATGAAATAGACTCCTGACTATCACCCAGGTGTGTATTATTCACTGAGGCTCTGAATGAGTGGCCATATGAAAAGATTCCTGATTATTCAGATATACACATTATTCCCTGTAACACTGAAAGAGTGGCCATATGAAATAGACCCCAATTTACTCCTCAGTTGTGGGTTATTTTTTGATATTCCAAACGAATTACCATATGAAATAGACTACAGTTTATTCTCCAAGTGTGCGGTATTTGAAGAGGTTCTGTATCAGTGTCCATATGAAATAGCCTCCAGACAATCACTCATGTGTGTAATTTTCATGGAGCTGTTTAATTTGGGGCTAGCTAAAATAGGGTCCTGAATACTCCACAGCTGTTTATTATGCACTGAAACTCTTAATAAGAGGACATATGAAATACACTTTTGACTATTGCCCCATTGTTCATTATTCGGCAATGCTGAGGTTGAGTGGCCATATGGCATGGACGCTGACTATTCCGCAGTTGTGTATCATTCACTGACTTTCTGAATGAGTGACCATATAAATTACATTCTTGACTATATATTCTTGACTATTTCTCAGCTTTGCATTTTCCACTGAGACACTGGGTGAACGGTCATATCAAATAGACTCCAGACTATTCCCCAGGTGTGCATTATTTAGTGAGTCTCTGAATACATGGCTATATTAAATAGAATCCTGAGTATTTCCTAGGTATATATGATTCTTCACTGAGGTTCTGAATGAGTGGCCATGTAATACACACTCCTGACTTTTCGATAGGTCAGTATAATTCAGTGAAGCTCTGAATGAGTGGCCATAGAAAAGTGGCTACTGAATACTCATAACGCATGTATAATATTCGGTGAGGCTGTGAAAGAGTGGCCACATGAAACAGACTTCTTATTACTCCACATGTGTGCGTTATTCACTGTTTGTCTGAATAAGAAGCCATTTGGCATGGACTCCTAATTATTCTCCATATGTGCATTATTCAAAAAGGTTCTGCATGAGTGTGCATACCAAATAGACTGCTGACACTTTCCCAGGTGTGTATTGTTCAGTTATTCCAAGAATTAGAGGGCATATGACATAGACTCCTGACTATCACCCAGGTGTGTATTATTCAGGGAGGAACTTAATTCGTGGCTACAATAAGCAGCGTCCTGACTACTCCATAAAAGTTTATTATTCACTGAAGCTCTAAATGAGAGGCCATATAAAATAGTCACCTGACTATTGCCCTGTTGTGAATTATTCAATAAGGCTCTGACTGAGTGGCAGTATGGACTAGAATCCTGATGATACCCCAGGTGTGTATCATGCAGTGAGGCACTGAATGAGCAGCTATATGAGAGATGGTCGAGACTATTATTTTGGCGTGCCTTATTCATTGAGGATCTAAATGGGATGCTATATGAAGTAGGCTCTTAACTCTTCTACAGGTGTGTATTCTTGAATGAGACTCTGAATAAGTGGGCATATGAAAGAGACTCCTGTCTATTGCCCAGGTGTGCATTATTTACAGAGACTCAGAATGTGTAGCCGTTTTAAGTAGACTCCTGACTGTCACCCAGTTGTGTATCATTCAGGGAGGTGCTTTATTTGTGGCTATCTTAAATAGGGTCATGACTGCTCCACAGGTGTTCATTATTCACCGAAGCTCAGAAGGAGAGGCCATATAAAGTAGACTCCTGACTATTGACCCCTTGTGCATTATTCAGTAAGTCTCTGAATGAATGGTCCTATGGAACAGACTCCTGACGATTCCCCGGTGTGTCATTCAGTGAGATACTGAATCAGTAGTCATATGAAACAGGATCCTGAGTATTACCGTGGTGTGCATTATTCACTGAATCTCTGAGTGGCCATATGAAATATACTCCTAATGTTCACCAAGTATTCCTCATGTGTGCATTATTCACTGACTTTCTGAGTGGCCATATAAAATAGACTCCTGATTGTTCACCAGTAGTCTATTATTTCTTAAGGTTCCTGATGACTCACCATATAAAATAGACTTCTGATTATTTCACAAGTGTGTAATATTCAGGGAATCTCTGAATTGGAGGGTAAAATTAATTAGTATTCTTCATATTCTACAGACATGCATGATCCACTGAGGCCCATAATGAGTGTTTATATTAAATAGAATCCTGACCATTCCCAAGCTGTGTATCATTCAGTGAGGCCCTGAATGATTTGCCATATGAGAAAAACTCCTGAGTACCCAACAGCTGTAAGTTATTCACTGAGTCTCTGAATGAGTTGCCATGTGAAATACTCCCCTGAATTATTTTCAGTTGTATACTATTCAGTGAAGCCCAAAATGAGAGGCCATATGAAACAGAAACCACAGTACTCCACAGATGTGCATTATTCACTGAGGGGCTGAATGAGAGTGCATAAGCAATAGATTCCTGATTATTTCCTTGGTGTGCATGATTCACTGAGGCTTTGAATATATGGCCATTTGGAATGGATTTTTCCCAATTTCCTAGGTGTGTATTATTCACAGAGTCTCTGAATGCATTGCCATTCTAAATAGACTCTTGAGAATTCTCCAAGTGTGCATGATTTCTTGAAGCTCTGAATAATGGCCACATGAAACACACTACCCAATGTTTCTAGGTGTGTATTATTCACTGAGTCTCTGAAAGAGTGACCAAATGAAATAGATTCCTGACTATTCCACAGGTGTGCATTATTCAGTGAGGCACTCATTGAGTGTCCATATGAAGTTGTCCTGAGTATTCCCCAGGTGCATACCACTCAGTAAGGTACTGAGAGAGTGGCCATATATAATAGACTCTTGACTATTCCTAAAGTGTGTATTATAGAGAGAGATCCATGATGGCTGATCGCTAACAGCTCGGGATTGTAGCTCCCAGTGAAAGCTCGGAAAACGTGAGAATACCACATTTTCAGAGGAATTTTCATCGCCCACGGACCAGAAGATTTCCAGTGGAGGAGCCCTGCGGGTCACCAGCGCAACTTCTGTTGCCGGCGCAGCGGTTTTGTCGTCGCCTCAGCGCGGCAGCTCTTCGTGCACAGTGAGCAGGACTGGTTCCCCTACTGACTGGTGTTTGGAGCTCTGGGAAGGCAGAACCACTTGTTGCGGACTCAAGAAGGAAGCCAGACCAGAGATCCCCAGGCAGAAGAGCACCATCAGTCTTATCACTGTTGTTTTGGCCGGCGCAGTGGGTTGCTCGGATTCCAGCACTGGGAATCAATAAATTGGACATCCTCTCAGGAACTTAATCAGAAAGGCGCTTATTGTAAAGACAACAGATGGATAAATTTACAATAAAGGGAAAAAACAGCCTAAAAAGGCCTAGAAAACCGAAAGTCAGAACCCTCTCCCTCTACAGGGGATAGCAATTCCTCTTCAGCAACAGAACAAGCCCTAATGGAAGAGGACTGTGTTCCAGTATCTGAAGGAGGCTTTAGAAGGTGGATGGTAAAAAACTTCTGGGAATTGAAACAACTTGTTCTAACCCAATGTAAAGAAACTAGGAACTTTGAAAAAAGATTAGACGCAATGTTAAAAAGAATGGACAATATAGACAGGAATATAAATGAACTAATGGAGTTGAAAAATACAACACGAGAACTTAGTGAAATAAGCACAAGTTTGAATAGCCGAATTGATCAAGCAGAAAAAAGGACATCAGAGGTCGAAGACCGACTTAATGAAATGGAACGAGAAGACAAGAATAGAGAAAAAAGGATAAAAAGGAATGAGCAAAGTCTCCAAGAATTATGGGACTATGTGAAAAGACCTAATCTAAGTTTGATAGGTGTACCTGAATGTGATGGAGAGAATGAATTCCAGCTGGAAAATACTCTTCACGATATTATCCAGAAGAATTTTTTCAATTTAGCAAAGCAGAATACCATTCAACCTCAGGTAATACAGAGAACACCACAAAGATATTCCTTAAGAAGAGCAACCCCAAGACACATAATCATTAGTTTCACCAGGGTTGAAACAAAGGAGAAAATACTAAGGGCAGCCAGAGAGAAAGGTCAGATTACCCACAAACGGAAGCCTATCAGACTTACAGCAGATCTCTCAGCAGAAACCCTACAAGCCAGAAGAGAGTGGGAGCCGATATTTAACATCCTTAAAGAACAGAACTATCAGCCCAGAATTTCATATCCTGCCAAAATAAGCTTCACAATTGAAGGAAAAATAAAATCTTTTATGAACAAGCAAGTACTCAGAGATTTTATTACCACCAGGCCTGCTTTACAAAAACTTCTGAAAGAAACATTACACACAGAAAGGAACAACCAATATTAGCCTTTCTAAAAATATAACAAAAAGTAAAGAGCATCAACATAAAGAATTTACATCAACAAATGGATAAAATAGCCAGTTAACATCAAATGGCAGTAATCTTAAATTGAAATCGACTAAATTTTCTAATTAAAAGATACAGCCAAAACCTAATGGTATACTATATCCAGACCCATTTTGTATCCAAAGATACACAAAGACTAAAAACAAAGTGTTGGAGAAAGATTTACCAACCAAATAGAGAACAAAAACAAATAAATAAACAAAAAGGAGTTGCAATCCATGCATTTGATAAAACAGATTTCAAACCAACAAAGGTAGAGTGGTATAAGGATCAATACATCCTAACACCCAGATACATAAGACCCATAAAGAGATTCAGACTCAACGAAACAGAAAATTAATAAGGATATCTAGAATCTGAACTCAGATCAGTAACAAGTAACCTTAATAAGCACTTGTAGAGCTCTCCACTTTAGATAAATGAAATATACATTCTCCACTTTAAATACACAAAATAATGATCAGCCATTATTAATAACCATTAAAAGTAATATTCCTGTTCTCTCTCCCTTTTTTCTTCCTCTCTCTTTTTTAAAGTGTGTATTTTCACTGAGGCTTTGAATGAGTGGCTATATGAAATAGACTCCTGACTATATTACAGGTGCATATTATCCACTGAAACTAAGAATGAGTGTCCAAATGAAATAGACTCCTGACTATTTCACAGGTGCATATTATCTACTGAGGCTAAGAATGAGTGTCCAAATGAAATAGACTCCTGACTATTTCACAGGTGCATATTATCTACTGAGGCTAAGAATGAGTGTCCAAATGAAATAGACTCCTGACTATTTCACAGGTGCATATTATCTACTGAGGCTAAGAATGAGTGTCCAAATGAAATAGACTCCTGACTATTTCACAGGTGCATATTATCTACTGAGGCTAAGAATGAGTGTCCAAATGAAATAGACTCCTGACTATTTCACAGGTGCATATTATCTACTGAGGCTAAGAATGAGTGTCCAAATGAAATAGACTCCTGACTATTTCACAGGTGCATATTATCTACTGAGGCTAAGAATGAGTGTCCAAATGAAATAGACTCCTGACTATTTCACAGGTGCATATTATCTACTGAGGCTAAGAATGAGTGTCCAAATGAAATAGACTCCTGACTATTTCACAGGTGCATATTATCTACTGAGGCTAAGAATGAGTGTCCAAATGAAATAGACTCCTGACTATTTCACAGGTGCATATTATCTACTGAGGCTAAGAATGAGTGTCCAAATGAAATAGACTCCTGACTATTTCACAGGTGCATATTATCTACTGAGGCTAAGAATGAGTGTCCAAATGAAATAGACTCCTGACTATTTCACAGGTGCATATTATCTACTGAGGCTAAGAATGAGTGTCCAAATGAAATAGACTCCTGACTATTTCACAGGTGCATATTATCTACTGAGGCTAAGAATGAGTGTCCAAATGAAATAGACTCCTGACTATTTCACAGGTGCATATTATCTACTGAGGCTAAGAATGAGTGTCCAAATGAAATAGACTCCTGACTATTTCACAGGTGCATATTATCTACTGAGGCTAAGAATGAGTGTCCAAATGAAATAGACTCCTGACTATTTCACAGGTGCATATTATCTACTGAGGCTAAGAATGAGTGTCCAAATGAAATAGACTCCTGACTATTTCACAGGTGCATATTATCTACTGAGGCTAAGAATGAGTGTCCAAATGAAATAGACTCCTGACTATTTCACAGGTGCATATTATCTACTGAGGCTAAGAATGAGTGTCCAAATGAAATAGACTCCTGACTATTTCACAGGTGCATATTATCTACTGAGGCTAAGAATGAGTGTCCAAATGAAATAGACTCCTGACTATATTATCCAGAAGAATTTTTCAATTTAGCAAAGCAGAATACCATTCAACCTCAGGTAATACAGAGAACACCACAAAGATATTCCTTAAGAAGAGCAACCCCAAGACACATAATCATTAGTTTCACCAGGGTTGAAACAAAGGAGAAAATACTAAGGGCAGCCAGAGAGAAAGGTCAGATTACCCACAAACGGAAGCCTATCAGACTTACAGCAGATCTCTCAGCAGAAACCCTACAAGCCAGAAGAGAGTGGGAGCCGATATTTAACATCCTTAAAGAACAGAACTATCAGCCCAGAATTTCATATCCTGCCAAAATAAGCTTCACAATTGAAGGAAAAATAAAATCTTTTATGAACAAGCAAGTACTCAGAGATTTTATTACCACCAGGCCTGCTTTACAAAAACTTCTGAAAGAAACATTACACACAGAAAGGAACAACCAATATTAGCCTTTCTAAAAATATAACAAAAAGTAAAGAGCATCAACATAAAGAATTTACATCAACAAATGGATAAAATAGCCAGTTAACATCAAATGGCAGTAATCTTAAATTGAAATCGACTAAATTTTCTAATTAAAAGATACAGCCAAAACCTAATGGTATACTATATCCAGACCCATTTTGTATCCAAAGATACACAAAGACTAAAAACAAAGTGTTGGAGAAAGATTTACCAACCAAATAGAGAACAAAAACAAATAAATAAACAAAAAGGAGTTGCAATCCATGCATTTGATAAAACAGATTTCAAACCAACAAAGGTAGAGTGGTATAAGGATCAATACATCCTAACACCCAGATACATAAGACCCATAAAGAGATTCAGACTCAACGAAACAGAAAATTAATAAGGATATCTAGAATCTGAACTCAGATCAGTAACAAGTAACCTTAATAAGCACTTGTAGAGCTCTCCACTTTAGATAAATGAAATATACATTCTCCACTTTAAATACACAAAATAATGATCAGCCATTATTAATAACCATTAAAAGTAATATTCCTGTTCTCTCTCCCTTTTTTCTTCCTCTCTCTCTTTTTTTTAAAGTGTGTATTTTTCACTGAGGCTTTGAATGAGTGGCTATATGAAATAGACTCCTGACTATATTACAGGTGCATATTATCCACTGAAACTAAGAATGAGTGTCCAAATGAAATAGACTCCTGGCTACTCCACAGGTGTGAATTATTCACCCAGGCTCTGAGTGACTGTCCATCAGAAATAGACTCTAAATTATTCTCCATGTGTGTATTATTCAGTGAAGCTCTGAATATGTGGCCATATTAATTAGATTCTTTATTATCACACAGGTGTGTATCATTCACTGATGCTCTGAATATGTGTCTACATCTTATAGACTCCTGACTACTCCACATTATTCAGTGACACTCCGAATGAGAGGCCACATGAAAAAGACACCTGACTATTCCACAGGTGTGCATTATTCAGTGAGACTCTGAATCAGAGGATAAAACAGTATCGTGATTATTTCCCCAGGTGTGTACACTCAGTGAGGCTCTCAATGAGCAGCCATAAGAAAGGGGCTTCTGACTATTCAGCAGGTGTGCATTATTCGGTAATCCTCTGAATGAGCAGCCATAAGAAATAAACTCTGATGCAAACTGTGCAGCCAGCCCTTCAGTTCCTGCTGTGGTTTTTTATGACTCGACAGACTTCGAGTAAATTAAGTTGAAATTCAAAGCTGGTTGATGCAGAAGAAACTTTTTTAGCATGTGTTAAATTGTGCTTTCAATGACAAAGAACGGGGAAACATTTCAGGAGACGATTATGGCCTGTATAAATATCAGATTAGAACATACAGAGTTATCATGAAATTCTGTCTTCAACACTCATTCTAAAGGGCTACTGTCCCAAGTCCTGTGTGTTCATTCGGCTTGTCTGATCACCCAATGAAAGTGGATATTTGTGAAGTTTACACCGCTGTACTTGGCGTTAAGCCTTGCTGAATTCGTGGTAAGCTGTTATCATTTCTGCATTTTGTAAAATGGTTTTTGTCTGCAGCAGAATTCGATTTCACTTCTCAAACCCTTTCCTTCCACGTGAAATGTGATTTAGACAGAGGCCCTGTGGTGAAAGTTGCAGTATTTAGCTTACCTTTAGAGGAGCCCCTTCTCAAACTCGGAACCCTAGCAGTGTTACCTTCAACCAAAAAGAGCTTGAGAAAAAGGTAGCTCCATTACAGAGAAGCAAATCAAGTTACTTCCCTTCTAAAAAGTTTCCCAGATTCTAGGAATTGCAGTATCTTGTACCCTCAGATTTTTCAGGTGACTCCTTTTGTTGTCTGCTAATAACTTTAATAAAGATAATTTAAGGGCATAAGTTTTTAAGGACTCCCACAGTGAGACTTAACCATTTTGGGGATTACTGATTGCATATACCAGTTTATATTGTGTGCTGAATTATGCCATGTGCTATTTTAGTGTTTGGAGAAAATGAAAAATAAAATTTGTTCTTTAGCTTAATAAATATGTCTTTTTAAAAAAGAAAGAAATGAACTCCAGATTATATCACAAGTGTGTAGTACGTGGTGAGGCTGTGAAAGAGTGGCTATATAGAACAGACTTCTTATTTCTCCACAGGTTTCCGTTATTCATTGATTGTTTGAATCATTAGCCATATGACATAGACTCATAATTATTCTCCATGTTTGCATTATCGAAACAGGTTCTGTATGAGTGTGCATACCAAATATCATGCTGACACTTTGTCATGTGTGTATTCTTCAGTGATTCCAAGAATGAGAGGTCATATGAAATAGACTCTTGACTATCATCCAGGTGTGTATCATTCATCGAGGCAGTTAATTCGTGGCTCTGTTAAACAGTGACTTGACTACTCCATAGAAGTTCATTATTTATTTATTTATTTATTTTTAAAATTTTTATTGCATTATAGGTTTGGGGGTACATGTGCAGAACGAGCAAGATAGTTGCATAGGTACACACATGGCAGTGTGCTTTGCTGCTTTCCTCCCCCTCACCCACACTTGGTATTCATCCGCAGGCTATCCCCCCCAGCCCCCCCCCGCTGTCCCTCCCCCATTCCCCCCAACAGTCCCCAGTGTATAGTAGACTGCCTCTCTGTGTCCATGTGTTCTTATTTTTCTCACCCACCTATGAGTGAGTATATGCGGTATTTCTTTTTCTGTTCTTGTGTCAGTTTGCTGAGAATGATGTTCTCCAGATTCATCCATGTCCCTACAAAGGACACAAACTCATCATTTTTGATTGCTGCTTAATATTCCATGGTGTATATGTGCCACATTTTCCCAGTCCAGTCTATCATCGTTGGGCATTTGGGTTGGTTCCAGGTCTTTGCTATTGTAAACAGTGCTGCAATGAACATTCGTGTGCATGTGTCCTTATAGTAGAACGATTTATAGTCCTTTGGATAGATACCCAGTAATGGGATTGCTGGGTCAAATGGAATTTCTATTTCTAGGTCCCTGAGGAATCGCCACACTGTCTTCCACAATGGTTGAACTAATTTCATTATTTAACTGAATCTCTGAATGAGAAGCCATAGAAAATAGACACCTAACTATTGTTTTTTGTGAATTATTCTATAAGGCTCTGAATGAGTGGTAGTATGGAAGAGAATCCTTATGATCCCCCAGGTTTGTATCATTCAGTGAGGCACTGAATGAGTGGCCATATAAAAGAGTCTCCAGACTATAACCCTTGTGTGCAATATTCACTGAGGCTCTAAATGAGTGGCTGTATGAGGTACACTCTTAACTCTTCCTTAGGTGTGTATTATTGAATAAGACTCTGAATATGTGGGCATAAAAAAGAGACTCCTGACTATTGCCCAAGTGTGCATTATTTACAGAGACCCTGAATGTGTAGACATTTGAAGTAAACTCTTGACTGTTTCCAATGGGGTGTATTATTCACCGAGTCCCTGAACTTGTGGCCATATTAAAGAGATTCCTGACTATTCAGATATACATATTATTCACTGAATCACTGAAAGAGTGGCCATATGATATAGACCCCATTTTACTCCAAAGGCGTGCATTATTCCTTGATATTCTAAACGAATCACCATATGAAATAGACTAGTGTTTATTCCCCACATGTGCAGTATTCGAAAACGTTCTCTATGAGTGTCCATATCAAATAGCCTCCTGAAAATCACGCATGTGTGTATCATTCAGGGAGCTGCTTCATTTGGGGCTACCTTTAATAGGGTCCTGACTACTCCACAGCTGTTTATTATGCACTGAAGCTCTGAATAATAGCTATTATGAAACAGACTTTTGACTAATGCCCCATTGTGCATTATTTGGTAATGATGTGATTGAGTGGCCATATGGCATGGACTCTGACTATTCCCCAGTTGTGTATCATTCAGTGAGTTTCTGAATGAGTCACCATATGTTTTTAACAAAAGTGGTTTCTTTGTGCAAATTCAGTGTTTGTGTGAAACACTTGAAGTTAAATTATAACAGAAGAAACACAACAATGTATTTCTGTGGCTGAGAACTCTATCTTTCAAAGATTCCTTGTTTCCTTGCACATCACAGAGTTGCTTCTTGGAAGTTGCTTCTTGCTCAGCCAAGGACAATTTTTTTCTAGATCTTTTCATATTTACTTTGGACCTAGGATCTAGTCTGGACCATGAGAGGTAGGCAAGATTGTTATATTTCACCTGCAGAATTCACCTCCAGGAGGTCACACCATCTTCCATGATCTCTTTCCTCCATAGTCTTTCTTTATCATAAGTTACCATCGTTGATAAACTGAGTCAAGACAATTAAGGAATAAGGATCCAACCTCAGCTGAAATTTGCCTATCAGATTAAGTACCTATAGGACAATATAGCCTTGCCTGTATCCACGTAAGCTCAGGGAACTTTTTTTTTTTTTTTACCATCTGTCAGATTATCAAACTCAAAGTTTGAAATATTCTTTGCTGGGTAAACTGTGGTGAAATAGGCTCTTTCATGTATTGCTGCTGAGAGTGTGAACAGATACAGCGTTTGTGGAGAGCAAGAAATATGTGTCAGAATTATTTATTGGGCTGGGCTGGTGGCTCACACCTGTAATCCCAGCACCTGAGGTCAGGAGATTGAGACCAGCCTGGCCAACATGGTGAAACCCATCTCTGCTGAAAATATAAAATTATCTTGTCGTGGTGGCAAATGCCTATAATCACAGCTACTTGGGATAGACTCCTGACTATCACCCAGGTGTGTATTATTCAGTGAGGCACTGAATGAGTGGCCATATGAAATAGACTCCTGACTATCACCCAGGTGTGTATTATTCACTGAGGCTCTAAATGAGTGGCCATATGGCATGGACTCTGACTATTCCCCAGTTGTGTATCATTCAGTGAGGCTCTGAATGAGTGGCCATATGAAATAGACTCCTGACTACTCCACAGCTGTTTATTATGCACTGAAGCTCTGAATGAGTGGCCATATGAAATAGACTCCTGACTATTCCACAGGTGTGCATTATTCACTGAGGCTCTGAATGAGTGGCCATATGAAATAGACTCCTGACTATCACCCAGGTGTGTATCATTCAGTGAGGCACTGAATGAGTGGCCATATGGCATGGACTCTGACTATTCCCCAGTTGTGTATCATTCAGTGAGGCACTGAATGAGTGGCCATATGAAATAGACTCCTGACTATCACCCAGGTGTGTATTATTGAATAAGACTCTGAATATGTGGGCATAAAAAGAGACTCCTGACTATTCAGATATACATATTATTCACTGAATCACTGAAAGAGTGGCCATATGGCATGGACTCTGACTATTCCCCAGTTGTGTATCATTCAGTGAGGCACTGAATGAGTGGCCATATGGCATGGACTCTGACTATTCCCCAGTTGTGTATCATTCAGTGAGGCACTGAATGAGTGGCCATATGGCATGGACTCTGACTATTCCCCAGTTGTGTATCATTCAGTGAGGCACTGAATGAGTGGCCATATGAAATAGACTCCTGACTATTCAGATATACATATTATTCACTGAGGCTCTGAATGAGTGGCCATATAAAATAGTCACCTGACTATTCCACAGGTGTGCATTATTCACTGAGGCTCTAAATGAGTGGCCATATAAAATAGTCACCTGACTATTCCACAGGTGTGCATTATTCAGTGAGGCTCTGAATGAGTGGCCATATGGCATGGACTCTGACTATTCCCCAGTTGTGTATCATTCAGTGAGGCACTGAATGAGTGGCCATATGAAATAGACTCCTGACTATCACCCAGGTGTGTATTATTCACTGAATCACTGAAAGAGTGGCCATATGGCATGGACTCTGACTATTCCCCAGTTGTGTATCATTCAGTGAGGCTCTGAATGAGTGGCCATATGAAATAGACTCCTGACTATCACCCAGGTGTGTATCATTCAGTGAGGCACTGAATGAGTGGCCATATGGCATGGACTCTGACTATTCCCCAGTTGTGTATCATTCAGTGAGTTTCTGAATGAGTCACCATATGTTTTTAACAAAAGTGGTTTCTTTGTGCAAATTCAGTGTTGTGTGAAACACTTGAAGTTAAATTATAACAGAATAAACACAACAATGTATTTCTGTGGCTGAGAACTCTATCTTTCAAAGATTCCTTGTTTCCTTGCACATCACAGAGTTGCTTCTTGGAAGTTGCTTCTTGCTCAGCCAAGGACAATTTTTTTCTAGATCTTTTCATATTTACTTTGGACCTAGGATCTAGTCTGGACCATGAGAGGTAGGCAAGATTGTTATATTTCACCTGCAGAATTCACCTCCAGGAGGTCACACCATCTTCCATGATCTCTTTCCTCCATAGTCTTTCTTTATCATAAGTTACCATCGTTGATAAACTGGGAGTCAAGACAATTAAGGAATAAGGATCCAACCTCAGCTGAAATTTGCCTATCAGATTAAGTACCTATAGGACAATATAGCCTTGCCTGTATCCACGTAAGCTCAGGGAACTTTTTTTTTTTTTTTACCATCTGTCAGATTATCAAACTCAAAGTTTGAAATATTCTTTGCTGGGTAAACTGTGGTGAAATAGGCTCTTTCATGTATTGCTGCTGAGAGTGTGAACAGATACAGCGTTTGTGGAGAGCAAGAAATATGTGTCAGAATTATTTATTGGGCTGGGCTGGTGGCTCACACCTGTAATCCCAGCACCTGAGGTCAGGAGATTGAGACCAGCCTGGCCAACATGGTGAAACCCATCTCTGCTGAAAATATAAAAATTATCTTGTCGTGGTGGCAAATGCCTATAATCACAGCTACTTGGGATAGACTCCTGACTATATCCTCTTGACTATGGCTCAGCTGTGCATTTTCCACTGAAGCACTGAGTGAACGGTCATATCAAATAGACTCCAGACTATTCCTTGTGTACATCATTCAGTGAGTTTCTGAATGAGTGGCCATATAAAATAGACTCCTGACTATCACCCAGGTGTGTATTATTCACTGAGGCTCTGAATGAGTGGCCATATGAAATAGACTCCTGACTATTCCACAGGTGTGCATTATTCAGTGAGGCTCTGAATGAGTGGCCATATGAAATAGACTCCTGACTATTCCACAGGTGTGCATTATTCAGTGAGGCTCTGAATGAGTGGCCATATGAAATAGACTCCTGACTATCACCCAGGTGTGTATTATTCAGTGAGGCTCTGAATGAGTGGCCATATAAAATAGACTCCTGACTATCACCCAGGTGTGTATTATTCAGTGAGGCTCTGAATGAGTGGCCATATGAAATAGACTCTTGACTATCATCCAGGTGTGTATTATTCACTGAGGCTCTGAATGAGTGGCCATATGAAATAGACTCTTGACTATCATCCAGGTGTGTATTATTCACTGAATCACTGAAAGAGTGGCCATATGAAATAGACTCCTGACTATTGCCCAAGTGTGCATTATTTACAGAGACCCTGAATGTGTAGACATTTGAAGTAAACTCTTGACTGTTTCCAATGTGTATTATTCAGTGAGGCTCTGAATGAGTGGTAGTATGGAATAGAATCCTTATGATCCCCAGGTTTGTATCATTCAGTGAGGCACTGAATGAGTGGCCATATGAAATAGACTCCTGACTATTGCCCAAGTGTGCATTATTCAGTGAGGCTCTGAATGAGTGGCCATATGAAATAGACTCTTGACTATCATCCAGGTGTGTATCATTCATCGAGGCAGTTAATTCGTGGCTCTGTTAAACAGTGACTTGACTACTCCATAGAAGTTCATTATTTAACTGAATCTCTGAATGAGAAGCCATAGAAAATAGACACCTAACTATTGTTTTTGTGAATTATTCTATAAGGCTCTGAATGAGTGGCCATATGAAATAGACTCTTGACTATCATCCAGGTGTGTATCATTCATCGAGGCAGTTAATTCGTGGCTCTGTTAAACAGTGACTTGACTACTCCATAGAAGTTCATTATTTAACTGAATCTCTGAATGAGAAGCCATAGAAAATAGACACCTAACTATTGTTTTTGTGAATTATTCTATAAGGCTCTGAATGAGTGGCCATATGAAATAGACTCTTGACTATCATCCAGGTGTGTATCATTCAGTGAGGCACTGAATGAGTGGCCATATGAAATAGACTCTTGACTATCATCCAGGTGTGTATTATTCACTGAGGCTCTGAATGAGTGGCCATATGAAATAGACTCTTGACTATCATCCAGGTGTGTATCATTCAGTGAGGCACTGAATGAGTGGCCATATGAAATAGACTCTTGACTATCATCCAGGTGTGTATCATTCAGTGAGGCACTGAATGAGTGGCCATATGAAATAGACTCTTGACTATCATCCAGGTGTGTATCATTCAGTGAGGCACTGAATGAGTGGCCATATGAAATAGACTCTTGACTATCATCCAGGTGTGTATTATTCAGTGAGGCTCTGAATGAGTGGCCATATGAAATAGACTCTTGACTATCATCCAGGTGTGTATCATTCAGTGAGGCACTGAATGAGTGGCCATATGAAATAGACTCTTGACTATCATCCAGGTGTGTATTATTCACTGAATCACTGAAAGAGTGGCCATATGAAATAGACTCTTGACTATCATCCAGGTGTGTATCATTCAGTGAGGCACTGAATGAGTGGCCATATGAAATAGACTCTTGACTATCATCCAGGTGTGTATTATTCACTGAATCACTGAAAGAGTGGCCATATGAAATAGACTCTTGACTATCATCCAGGTGTGTATTATTGAATAAGACTCTGAATATGTGGCCATATTAAAGAGATTCCTGACTATTCAGATATACATATTATTCACTGAGGCTCTGAATGAGTGGCCATATGAAATAGACTCCTGACTATTGCCCAAGTGTGCATTATTCACTGAGGCTCTGAATGAGTGGCCATATGAAATAGACTCTTGACTATCATCCAGGTGTGTATTATTCACTGAATCACTGAAAGAGTGGCCATATGAAATAGACTCTTGACTATCATCCAGGTGTGTATTATTCACTGAATCACTGAAAGAGTGGCCATATGAAATAGACTCCTGACTACTCCACATTATTCAGTGAGGCTCTGAATGAGTGGCCATATGAAATAGACTCTTGACTATCATCCAGGTGTGTATTATTCACTGAATCACTGAAAGAGTGGCCATATGAAATAGACTCCTGACTATTGCCCAAGTGTGCATTATTCAGTGAGGCTCTGAATGAGTGGCCATATGAAATAGACTCCTGACTATTCCACAGGTGTGCATTATTCACTGAGGCTCTGAATGAGTGGCCATATGAAATAGACTCCTGACTATTCCACAGGTGTGCATTATTCAGTGAGGCTCTGAATGAGTGGCCATATGAAATAGACTCCTGACTATTGCCCAAGTGTGCATTATTCAGTGAGGCTCTGAATGAGTGGCCATATGAAATAGACTCTTGACTATCATCCAGGTGTGTATTATTCAGTGAGGCTCTGAATGAGTGGCCATATGAAATAGACTCTTGACTATCATCCAGGTGTGTATTATTCAGTGAAGCTCTGAATGAGTGGCCATATGAAATAGACTCCTGACTATTGCCCAAGTGTGCATTATTCACTGAGGCTCTGAATGAGTGGCCATATGAAATAGACTCTTGACTATCATCCAGGTGTGTATCATTCAGTGAGGCTCTGAATGAGTGGCCATATGAAATAGACTCCTGACTATTCCACAGGTGTGTATTATTGAATAAGACTCTGAATATGTGGGCATAAAAAGAGACTCCTGACTATTCCACAGGTGTGCATTATTCACTGAGGCTCTGAATGAGTGGCCATATGAAATAGACTCCTGACTATTCCACAGGTGTGCATTATTCACTGAGGCTCTAAATGAGTGGCCATATGAAATAGACTCCTGACTATTGCCCAAGTGTGCATTATTCACTGAGGCTCTGAATGAGTGGCCATATGAAATAGACTCCTGACTATTCCACAGGTGTGTATTATTCAGTGAGGCTCTGAATGAGTGGCCATATGAAATAGACTCCTGACTATTCCACAGGTGTGTATTATTCAGTGAGGCTCTGAATGAGTGGCCATATGAAATAGACTCCTGACTATTCCACAGGTGTGTATTATTCAGTGAGGCTCTGAATGAGTGGCCATATAAAAGAGTCTCCAGACTATAACCCTTGTGTGCAATATTCACTGAGGCTCTAAATGAGTGGCTGTATGAGGTACACTCTTAACTCTTCCTTAGGTGTGTATTATTGAATAAGACTCTGAATATGTGGGCATAAAAAGAGACTCCTGACTATTGCCCAAGTGTGCATTATTTACAGAGACCCTGAATGTGTAGACATTTGAAGTAAACTCTTGACTGTTTCCAATGGGGTGTATTATTCACTGAGGCTCTGAATGAGTGGCCATATGAAATAGACTCCTGACTATTCCACAGGTGTGCATTATTCACTGAGGCTCTGAATGAGTGGCCATATGAAATAGACTCCTGACTATTCCACAGGTGTGCATTATTCAGTGAGGCTCTGAATGAGTGGCCATATGAAATAGACTCCTGACTATTCCACAGGTGTGCATTATTCAGTGAGGCTCTGAATGAGTGGTAGTATGGAAGAGAATCCTTATGATCCCCAGGTTTGTATCATTCAGTGAGGCACTGAATGAGTGGCCATATAAAAGAGTCTCCAGACTATAACCCTTGTGTGCAATATTCACTGAGGCTCTGAATGAGTGGCCATATGAAATAGACTCCTGACTATTCCACAGGTGTGCATTATTCAGTGAGGCTCTGAATGAGTGGTAGTATGGAAGAGAATCCTTATGATCCCCAGGTTTGTATCATTCAGTGAGTCTCTGAATAAGTGGCCATATTAAATAGAATCCTGAGTATTCCCCAGGTATATATGATTCTTCACTGAGGCTCTGAATGAGTGGCCATATGAAATAGACTCCTGACTATTCCACAGGTGTGCATTATTCAGTGAGGCTCTGAATGAGTGGTAGTATGGAAGAGAATCCTTATGATCCCCAGGTTTGTATCATTCAGTGAGGCTCTGAATGAGTGGCCATATGAAATAGACTCCTGACTATCACCCAGGTGTGTATTATTCACTGAGGCTCTGAATGAGTGGTAGTATGGAAGAGAATCCTTATGATCCCCAGGTTTGTATCATTCAGTGAGGCACTGAATGAGTGGCCATATAAAAGAGTCTCCAGACTATAACCCTTGTGTGCAATATTCACTGAGGCTCTGAATGAGTGGTAGTATGGAATAGAATCCTTATGATCCCCA
The DNA here is from genome assembly GCA_021498475.1 of Saguinus midas. NCBI lineage: Eukaryota > Metazoa > Chordata > Mammalia > Primates > Cebidae > Saguinus > Saguinus midas. The sequence goes on along the minus strand of CM038404.1, from coordinate 32,642,421 downwards.
GGTTTGTATCATTCAGTGAGGCACTGAATGAGTGGCCATATAAAAGAGTCTCCAGACTATAACCCTTGTGTGCAATATTCACTGAGGCTCTGAATGAGTGGTAGTATGGAAGAGAATCCTTATGATCCCCAGGTTTGTATCATTCAGTGAGGCACTGAATGAGTGGCCATATAAAAGAGTCTCCAGACTATAACCCTTGTGTGCAATATTCACTGAGGCTCTAAATGAGTGGCTGTATGAGGTACACTCTTAACTACTCCACAGGTGTGCATTATTCAGTGAGGCTCTGAATGAGTGGCCATATGAAATAGACTCCTGACTATTGCCCAAGTGTGCATTATTTAAACAGGTTCTGTATGAGTGTGCATACCAAATATCCTGCTGACACTTTGCCATGTGTGTATTTTCCAGTGATTCCAAGAATGAGAGGTCATATGAAATAGACTCCTGACTATCACCCAGGTGTGTATTATTCAGTGAGGCACTGAATGAGTGGCCATATGAAATAGACTCCTGACTACTCCATAGAAGTTCATTATTCACTGAATCACTGAAAGAGTGGCCATATAAAATAGACTCCTGACTATTGCCCCATTGTGCATTATTCACTGAGGCTCTGAATGAGTGGTAGTATGGAATAGAATCCTTATGATCCCCAGGTTTGTATCATTCAGTGAGGCACTGAATGAGTGGCCATATAAAAGAGTCTCCAGACTATAACCCTTGTGTGCAATATTCACTGAGGCTCTGAATGAGTGGTAGTATGGAATAGAATCCTTATGATCCCCAGGTTTGTATCATTCAGTGAGGCACTGAATGAGTGGCCATATAAAAGAGTCTCCAGACTATAACCCTTGTGTGCAATATTCGCTGAGGCTCTAAATGAGTGGCTGTATGAGGTAGACTCTTAACTCTTCCTTAGGTGTGTATTATTGAATAAGACTCTGAATATGCGGGCATAGAAAAGAGACTCCTGGCTATTGCCCAAGTGTGCATTATTTACAGAGACCCTGAATGTGTAGACATTTGAAGTAAACTCTTGACTGTTTCCAAGGGGTGTATTATTCACTGAGGCCCTGAATGAGTGGTAGTATGGAATAGAATCCTGAGTATTCCCCAGGTATATATGATTCTTCACTGAGGCTCTGAATGAGTGGCCATATGATATAGACCCATTTTACTCCAAAGGCGTGCATTATTCCTTGATATTCTAAACGAATCACCATATGAAATAGACTAGTGTTTATTCCCCACATGTGCAGTATTCGAAAACGTTCTCTATGAGTGTCCATATCAAATAGCCTCCTGAAAATCACGCATGTGTGTATCATTCAGGGAGCTGCTTCATTTGGGGCTACCTTTAATAGGGTCCTGACTACTCCACAGCTGTTTATTATGCACTGAAGCTCTGAATAATAGCTATTATGAAACAGACTTTTGACTAATGCCCCATTGTGCATTATTTGGTAATGATGTGATTGAGTGGCCATATGGCATGGACTCTGACTATTCCCCAGTTGTGTATCATTCAGTGAGTTTCTGAATGAGTCACCATATGTTTTTTAACAAAAGTGGTTTCTTTGTGCAAATTCAGTGTTTGTGTGAAACACTTGAAGTTAAATTATAACAGAAGAAACACAACAATGTATTTCTGTGGCTGAGAACTCTATCTTTCAAAGATTCCTTGTTTCCTTGCACATCACAGGGTTGCTTCTTGGAAGTTGCTTCTTGCTCAGCCAAGGACAATTTTTTTCTAGATCTTTTCACATTTACTTTGGACCTAGGATCTAGTCTGGACCATGAGAGGTAGGCAAGATTGTTATATTTCACCTGCAGAATTCACCTCCAGGAGGTCACACCATCTTCCATGATCTCTTTCCTCCATAGTCTTTCTTTATCATAAGTTACCATCGTTGATAAACTGGGAGTCAAGACAATTAAGGAATAAGGATCCAACCTCAGCTGAAATTTGCCTATCAGATTAAGTACCTATAGGACAATATAGCCTTGCCTGTATCCACGTAAGCTCAGGGAACTTTTTTTTTTTTTTACCGTCTGTCAGATTATCAAACTCAAAGTTTGAAATATTCTTTGCTGGGTAAACTGTGGTGAAATAGGCTCTTTCATGTATTGCTGCTGAGAGTGTGAACAGATACAGCGTTTGTGGAGAGCAAGAAATATGTGTCAGAATTATTTATTGGGCTGGGCTGGTGGCTCACACCTGTAATCCCAGCACCTGAGGTCAGGAGATTGAGACCAGCCTGGCCAACATGGTGAAACCCATCTCTGCTGAAAATATAAAAATTATCTTGTCGTGGTGGCAAATGCCTATAATCACAGCTACTTGGGATAGACTCCTGACTATATCCTCTTGACTATGGCTCAGCTGTGCATTTTCCACTGAAGCACTGAGTGAACGGTCATATCAAATAGACTCCAGACTATTCCTTAGGTGTACATCATTCAGTGAGTCTCTGAATAAGTGGCCATATTAAATAGAATCCTGAGTATTCCCCAGGTATATATGATTCTTCACTGAGGCTCTGAATGAGTGACCATGTGAAATACACTCCTGACATTACCATAGGTCTGTATTATTCAGTGAGGCTCTGAATGAGTGCCCATAGAAAAGCGACTAATGAATACTCCTCAAGGGTGCATTTCTTGGTTTGGCTCTAAATGAGTGGCTATACGACCAAGAAACTTGACTTTCCCCAAGCTGTATGTTATTTAGTGAGGCTTTGAATATGTGACTATATAAAATAGAATTCTGACTACAATACAGGTGTTCCTTATTCAGTGAAACTCAGAAGGAGAGGCCATATGTAATAGCTTTCTGAGTATTCCCCAGATATGCATTATTCACTGAGGCTCTGAAACTTTGGACATACGAAATAGTTCCCTGACTAGTCTGCAGGTATGTATCATTTAATGAGTATATTCATTAGTGACCATATGAAATAGACTTCTGACAATTCCCCAGGTGTGTATTATGGATGCAGACTATGAATATATGGGTATATGGAATAGACTACTGACTATTCAAAGTTGTGCAATACTCACTCAGGCTTTGATTTTGTGGCCATATAAAATAGACTAGTGTCTATTCCACATGCGTGCATTATTCACTGAGGCTGTAAATGAGTGGCCATATAAAGTAGAGTCCTAACTCTTCCCCAGGTGTGTATTACTCAGTGAGGCTCTCCTTGTGTGATCATATGAAACAGGATGATGTCTATCCCAAATGATTTTATTATTTAGTGGATCTCTAAATGAGTGGCTTTATAATATAGACTGCTGAGTACTATACATTTGTGCATTATTCGCTGAGGCTATGAGTCGGTGGCCTTATGAAATGAAATGCTGACTGCTCCACAGCTGTGTATTATTCAGTAAGGCTCTGAATGAGTGGCTGTGTAAAATACACTGCTGGCTACTCCACATTCACTGAGGCTATGAATGAGGGTTCATATGACACAGCCTCCTGATTACTTACCAGATGTGCATCACTCAATGAGGCTTGTAAACAATGGTGTTATGAAATAGAATCCTGAATAATTTCCAGATGTGGTTCAATCAGTAATGCTCTGATTGAGCGGTCATATGTCATAGACTCTAACTAGTCCACAGGTGTGTAGCATTCACTGAGTTTCTGAATAATTGGCCACATGAAATAGACTCCTGACTATTTTGCAGGTGTGCATTTTTCCACGAGTTTCTGAATGAGTGGCCATATGAAATAGATTCCTGAGTATTCCCCAGGAATATATGATTCAACGAGGCTCCGAATGAGTGGCCATGTGAAATACACTCCTGACATTTCCATAGATGTGTATTATTCAATGAGGTTCTGAATGAGTGGACATAGGAAAGAGAATCCTGAATACTCGCAGGAGTGCATTTTTAGGTTTGGCTCTGAAAGAATGTCTTTATGAAATAGAATCATGTCTTTCCCTCAGGTATTCATTATTCAGTGAAGCTCTGAATGAGAGGCCATATGAAATAGTGTCCTGAGTATGCCCCGGTATGTATTAGTCACTGAGGATCTGAATGCTCGGCCATAAAAATAGCCTCCTGAATCTTCCACAGGTGTGTATTATTTAATGGGGCTTTTAGTTAGTGATTAGATAAAATAGATCCCTTACTATTCCTAAGGTGTGTATTATTGACTGAGACACTGATTAAGTGGGCATATGGAATAGACTGCTCATTATTCCAATGATGTGCATTACTCACTCAGGTTTTGAATTTGTGTTCATACAAAGAATACCAGTGTCTGTTCGACAGGTGTGCATTATTTACCAAGGCTATAAATGAGTGGCTGTATGAAGAACAATCTTAACTCTTTTCCAGGTGTGTATTACTGAACGAGATTGAATAAGTGAGCCTAAGAAAGAGACTCCTCTCTATTCCCTAGGTGTTCATTATATACAGAGACTCTCAATGAGTGGCCATTGAAGAAGACACTAGATAATTTTCTAGGGGTGTATTATTAACTGAGGCCCTGAAAGAGTGGCCATATGAAAAAGATTCCTGACTATTCCAGATATATACATTATTCACTGAAACACTGAAATGGTGGCCATATGAAATCGACTCGATTTTACTTCACAGGTGTGTATTATTTAATGGGGCTTTTAGTTAGTGATTAGATGAAATAGATCCCTTACTATTCCTAAGGTGTGTATTATTGACTGAGACACTGATTAAGTGGGCATATGGAATAGACTTCTCATTATTCCAAAGATGTGCATTACTCACTCAGGCTTTGAATTTGTGTCCATACAAAGAATACCAGTGTCTGTTCGACAGGTGTGCATTATTTACCAAGGCTATAAATGAGTGGCTATATGAAGAAGAATCTTAACTCTTTTCCAGGTGTGTATTACTGAATGAGATTGAATAAGTGAGCCTAAGAAAGAGACTCCTGTCTATTCCCTAGGTGTGCATTATATACAGAGACTCTCAATGAGTGGCCATTGAAGAAGACACTAGACAATTTTCTAGGGGTGTATTATTAACTGAGGCCCTGAAAGAGTGGCCATATGAAAAGATTCCTGGCTATTCCAGATATATACATTATTCACTGAAACACTGAAATGGTGGCCATATGAAATAGACTCGATTTTACTTCACAGGTGTGTATTATTTAATGGGGCTTTTAGTTAGTGATTAGATAAAATAGATCCCTTACTATTTCTAAGGTATGTATTATTGACTGAGACACTGATTAAGTGGGCATATGGAATAGACTGCTCATTATTCCAAAGATGTGCATTACTCACTCAGGCTTTGAATTTGTGTTCATACAAAGAATACCAGTGTCTGTTCGACAGGTGTGCATTATTTACCAAGGCTATAAATGAGTGGCTGTATGAAGAACAATCTTAACTCTTTTCCAGGTGTGTATTACTGAACGAGATTGAATAAGTGAGCCTAAGAAAGAGACTCCTGTCTATTCCCTAGGTGTGCATTATATACAGAGACTCTCAATGAGTGGCCATTGAAGAAGACACTAGACAATTTTCTAGGGGTGTATTATTAACTGAGGCCCTGAACGAGTGGCCATATGAAAAGATTCCTGGCTATTCCAGATATATACATTATTCACTGAAACACTGAAATGGTGGCCATATGAAATCGACTCGATTTTACTTCACAGGTGTGTTATTCAATGACTCTCTAAAGAAATCATCATATGAAATAGACTAGTGATTATTCTTCACATGTGCATTATTCAAAGAGGTTCTGTATGAGTTTCCATATCAAATAAACTCCTGACTGTCACACAGGTGTGTATCATTCAGTGAGGTGATTAATTTGTGGCTATCTTAAATAGGGACCTGACTACTTCACAAGTGTTTTTATTCACTGAATCTCTGAATGAGAGGCCATATGAAATAGACTCCTGACTCTTGCCCCATTTTGCATTATTTAGTAAGCCTCTGAATGAGTGTTTTTATGAAATAGAATCCTGAAGATTCCATGGTGTGTATCATGCAGAGAGACACTGAATCAGTGGTCACATGAAACAGGATCCTGACTATTACCGTGGTATGCATTATTCACTGCGGCCCTGAGTGGCCATATAAAATAGACTCCTAATAATCACAGAGAATTACTCATGTGTGCATTATTCACTGATTCTCTGAGTGGCCACATGAAATAAACTCTAGACTATATCATAATCATATAATATTCAGTGAGACTGTGAATGAGTGGCAACATGAAACAGACTTCTTATTACTTCACATGTGTGCGTTATTCATTGATTGCCTGAATGAGTAGCTATATGACATGGACTGCTTATTATTCTCGATGTGTGCATTATTCAAACAGGTATTCATGAGTGTGCATACCAAATAGACTCCTGACACTTTCCCAGGTGTGTATTCTTCAGTGATTCTCAGAATAAGATATCATATAAAACAGACTCCTGACTATCACCCAGGTGTGTATCATTCAGGGAGGCACTTAATTCGTGGCTACCATAAACAGCGTCCTGACTACTCCATAGAAGTTCATTATTCACTGAAACTCTAAATGAGAGGCCACATAAAGTGGTCACCTGACTATTGCCTTCTTGTGTATTATTCAATAAGGCTCTGAATGAGTGGCCGTATGAAGAACAATCTTAACTCTTTTCCAGGTGTGTATTACTGAACGAGATTGAATAAGTGAGCCTAAGAAAGAGACTCCTCTCTATTCCCTAGGTGTTCATTATATACAGAGACTCTCAATGAGTGGCCATTGAAGAAGACACTAGATAATTTTCTAGGGGTGTATTATTAACTGAGGCCCTGAAAGAGTGGCCATATGAAAAAGATTCCTGACTATTCCAGATATATACATTATTCACTGAAACACTGAAATGGTGGCCATATGAAATCGACTCGATTTTACTTCACAGGTGTGCGTTATTCAATGACTCTCTAAAGAAATCATCATATGAAATAGACTAGTGATTATTCTTCACATGTGCATTATTCAAAGAGGTTCTGTATGAGTTTCCATATCAAATAAACTCCTGACTGTCACACAGGTGTGTATCATTCAGTGAGGTGATTAATTTGTGGCTATCTTAAATAGGGACCTGACTACTTCACAAGTGTTTTTATTCACTGAATCTCTGAATGAGAGGCCATATGAAATAGACTCCTGACTCTTTCCCCATTTTGCATTATTTAGTAAGCCTCTGAATGAGTGTTTTTATGAAATAGAATCCTGAAGATTCCTGGTGTGTATCATGCAGAGACACTGAATCAGTGGTCACATGAAACAGGATCCTGACTATTACCGTGGTATGCATTATTCACTGCGGCCCTGAGTGGCCATATAAAATAGACTCCTAATAATCACAGAGTATTACTCATGTGTGCATTATTCACTGATTCTCTGGGTGGCCACATGAAATAAACTCTAGACTATATCATAATCATATAATATTCAGTGAGACTGTGAATGAGTGGCAACATGAAACAGACTTCTTATTACTTCACATGTGTGCATTATTCATTGATTGCCTGAATGAGTAGCTATATGACATGGACTGCTTATTATTCTCGTTGTGTGCATTATTCAAACAGGTTATTCATTAGTGTGCATACCAAATAGACTCCTGACACTTTCCCAGGTGTGTATTCTTCAGTGATTCTCAGAATAAGATATCATATAAAACAGACTCCTGACTATCACCCAGGTGTGTATCATTCAGGGAGGCACTTAATTCGTGGCTACCATAAACAGCGTCCTGACTACTCCATAGAAGTTCATTATTCACTGAAACTCTAAATGAGAGGCCATATAAAGTGGTCACCTGACTATTGCCTTCTTGTGTATTATTCAATAAGGCTCTGAATGAGTGGCCGTATGGAATAGAATCCTGCTGATTCCCCTGGTGGGTATCATTCAGTGAGGCACTGAATGAGCGGCTATGTGAGAGAGGCTCCAGACTATTACCCTGGTGTGCACTATTCACTGAAGATCTAAATGAATGGCTATGTGAAGTAGACTCCAAATTATTCTCCAGGTGTGTATTATTCAATGAGGCTCTGAATGAGTGGCCATATGAAATAGACTCCTGACTATCACCCAGGTGTGTATTATTCAATGAGGCTCTGAATGAGTGGCCATATGAAATAGACTCCTGACTACTCCACAGGTGTGCATTATTCACTGAGGCTCTGAATGAGTGGCCATATGAAATAGACTCCTGACTACTCCACAGGTGTGCATTATTCAGTGAGGCTCTGAATGAGTGTCCATATGAAATAGACTCCTGACTATCACCCAGGTGTGTATTATTCAGTGAGGCTCTGAATGAGTGGCCATATGAAATAGACTCCTGACTATCACCCAGGTGTGTATTATTCACTGAGGCTCTGAATGAGTGGCCATATAAAATAGACTCCTGACTATTCCACAGGTGTGTATTATTCAATGAGGCTCTGAATGAGTGGCCATATAAAATAGACTCCTGACTACTCCACAGGTGTGCATTATTCACTGAGCCTCTGAATGAGTGGCCATATAAAATAGACTCTTGACTATTCCCTAAGTGTGTATTATTCAATGAGGCTCTGAATGAGTGGCCATATGAAATAAACTCCTGACTGTCACCCAGGTGTGTATCATTCAGGAGGTGCCTTATTTGTGGCTATCTTAAATAGCGTCATGACTAGTAAACAGGTGTTCATTATTCACTGAGGCTCTGAATGAGTGGCCATATAAAATAGACTCCTGACTATTGCCCCTTGTGCATTATTCAGTGAGGCTCTGAATGAGTGGCCATATGAAATAGACTCCTGACTATCACCCAGGTGTGTATCATTCAGTGAGGCTCTGAATGAGTGGCCATATGAAATAGACTCCTGACTATCACCCAGGTGTGTATTATTCACTGATTCTCTGAGAGGCCATATGAAATAGACTCCTGACTATCACCCAGGTGTGTATTATTTTTTGGGCTTTCTAATGACTCAAAATATAAAATAAACTTCTGAGTATTTAAAGAGTGGGCAATATTCAGGAATGTATGAATTGGGGGTTAATATGAATTAGTATCCTAAGTATTTCACAGACATCCGTGATTCACAGAGGCTCAAAATGAATGTTTATATTAAATCGAATCCTGACAATTTCCAAGCTTTGTATCACTCAGTGAGGCTCTGAATGATTCGCCATATGAGAAAGGATCCTGAGTACTCAACAGCTTTGAATTATTCACTGAGCCTCTGAATGACTGGCCATTTGAAACACAGCCCTTACTCGTTCTCAGTTGTGTACTATTTAGTGAGACTCCAAATGAGTGGACATATAAACAAAACCCTCAGTACTCGAAAGACGTGCATTATTCACTGAGGCTGAATGAGAGTGCATAAACAATAGACTCTTGATTATTACATTGTTTTTTATGATTCACTGAGGCTCCGAATATTTGGCAATTTGGAATGGATTCCTCACAATTCCATAAGTGTGTGTTACTCACAGAATCTCTGAATGCTTTGACATTCCAAACAGACTCTTAAGAATTCTCCAGGTGTGCTCTATTCCGTGAGTTTCTCAATAAGTGGCCACTTGAAACACACTCCCCAATGTTTTCTATGTGTGTACTATTCACTGATCCTCTGAAGAGTGACCAAATAAAATACATTCCTGACTATTCCACAGGTGTGCATTACTCAGTGAGGCACTCATTGAGTATCCATATAAAACAATTCTGACCATTCCCCAGGTGTGTACCACTCAGGAAGGTACTCAGAGAGTGGCCATATAAAATAGACTCTTGACTATTCCCTAAGTGTGTATTATTCAATGAATCTCTGAATGAGTGTCCATATGAAATAAACTCCTATTTCACAGGTGCATATTATCTACTGAGGCTAAGAATGAGTGTGCAAATGAAGTAGAGTCCTGACTACTCCACAGGTGTGCATTATTCACCAAGGCTCTGAATGAATATCCATCGAAAATAGACTCCAAATTATTCTCCAGGTGTGTATTATTCACTGATGCTCTGAAGAGTGACCAAATAAAATACATTCCTGACTATTCCACAGGTGTGCATTATTCAGTGAGGCACTCATTGAGTATCCATATAAAACAATCCTGACCATTCCCAGGTGTGTATCATTCAGTGAGGCACTCATTGAGTGTCCATATGAAATAGACTCCTGACTACTCCACAGGTGTGCATTATTCACTGAGGCTCTGAATGAGTGGCCATATGAAATAAACTCCTATTTCACAGGTGCATATTATCTACTGAGGCTAAGAATGAGTGTGCAAATGAAGTAGAGTCCTGACTACTCCACAGGTGTGCATTATTCACCAAGGCTCTGAATGAATATCCATCGAAAATAGACTCCAAATTATTCTCCAGGTGTGTATTATTCAGTGAGGCTCTAAATATCTGGCGACATTAATTAGATTCCTTACTATCACACAGGTGTGTACTATACACTGAGGCTCTGAATATGTGTCTACATGAAATAGACTCCTGACTACTCCACATTATTCAGTGAGGCTCTGAATGAGTGGCCATATGAAATAGACTCCTGACTATTCCACAGGTGTGCGTTATCCAGTGAGACTCTTAAATCGGAGATAAAACAGAATCCTGAGCATTTCCCCAGGTGTGTACTTTCAGTGAGGCTCTCAAGGAGTAGCCATAAAAAAGAGACTTATTACTATTCCACAGCTGTGCATTACTCAGTAATTCTCTGAATGAGTGGCCATAAGAAATAGACTCCAAATTGTATCACAAGTGTGTAATATGCGGTGAGGCTGTGAAAGAGTGGCCATATGAAACAGACTTCTTTTTTTTATAGAGATATTCTATTTATTTTGCAAATTCATAATTTTAATTTTCAAAACTAGATTTGCAATCCATTAGGAAATTCATTTTCATGTACGGTGTGAAATAAGAGGTCAAGTTTCAACTTTTTTACCTCTGTAGATACTCAACTGAACCATTATTCTTACAAAGAAGATAATTCTTTCCACACTACTCTGAGCATGACTTTCACCATAAATCAAGGGCTTTCTATCCATTGGTCTGTTTCTGGACACACTATTCTGCTCTGTTGTCTTTCTGTCTATATTTGAACTTATGCCACGCTATATCAGTTACTGTACCTATAGAATGAGTCTTGATTGAATAAATTAAGTTTTCCTACTCTCTCTTTTTTCTTCCTTCTCTACATTCCTCCTTTTTCTTCTCATTTTCTTCCTTCTTTTTCTTATTCTTCTATAGTTTTTATTCATTTTACACATATATATATAAACATTAGGAGACATTTCTGTTACTGTTTTACAGTATAAATATTCATTGAATTGATTAACATATTTACCATTTCCTTTGCCCTATGTGGTTTCTTGAATCTCTGAGCTTTCTTCTGCAATTATTATTATTTTTCTCTTTCCTTTCATATTATTATTATTTTTAATTTTTATTGCATTATAGGTTTTGGGGTACATGTGTAGAACGTGCAAAATAGTTGCATAGGTACACATATGGCAGTGTGTTTTGCTGCCTTCCTCCCCTTCACCCACACTTGGCATTCATCCCAAGCTATCCCTCCCCAGCTCCCCCGCTGTCCCTCCCCCATTCCCCACAATAGACCCCAGTGTATAGTAGACAGATTTCTTATTACTCCACAGGTGAGCGTTATTCAGTGATTGTGTGAATCAGTAGCCATATGACATAGACTCCTAATTATTCTCCATGTTCGCATTATTTAAACAGGTTCTTTATCAGTGTTCATACCAAATAGACTCCTTACTATTCCACAGGTGTGCATTATTCACTGAGCCTCTGAATGAGTGGCCATATGAAATAGACTCCTGACTACTCCATAGAAGTTCATTATTCACTGATTCTCTGAGTGGCCATATGAAATAAACTCCTGACTGTCACCCAGGTGTGTATTATTCAATGAGGCTCTGAATGAGTGGCCATATGAAACAGACTTCTTATTACTCCACAGGTGTGCATTATTCAGTGAGGCTCTGAATATGTGTCTACATGAAATAGACTCCTGACTATTCCACAGGTGTGCATTATTCACTGAGCCTCTGAATGAGTGTCCATATGAAATTAACTCCTGACTATTGCCTTCTTGTGTATTATTCACTGATTCTCTGAGTGGCCATATGAAATAAACTCCTGACTATTGCCTTCTTGTGTATTATTCACTGATTCTCTGAGTGGCCATATGAAACAGACTTCTTATTACTCCACAGGTGTGCATTATTCAGTGAGGCACTCATTGAGTATCCATATAAAACAATCCTGACCATTCCCCAGGTGTGTATTATTCACTGAAGCTGTTAATGAGAGGCCATATAAATAGTCACCTGACTATTGCTCTTTTGAATTATTCACTGAGGCTCTGAATATGTGTCTACATGAAATAGACTCCTGACTGTCACCCAGGTGTGTATTATTCACTGAATCTCTGAATGCTTTGACATTCCAAATAGACTCTTGAGAATTCTCCAGGTGTGTATTATTCACTGATTCTCTGAGTGGCCATATGAAACAGACTTCTTATTACTCCACAGGTGTGCATTATTCAGTAATTCTCTGAATGAGTGGCCATATGAAATAGACTCCTGACTGTCACACAGGTGTGTATTATGCACTGAGGCTCTGAATGAGTGGCCATATAAAATAGACTCTTGACTATTCCCTAAGTGTGTATTATTCACTGATTCTCTGAGTGGCCATATAAAATAGGCTCTTGACTATTCCCTAAGTGTGTATTATTCAATGAGGCTCTGAATGAGTGGCCATATGAAACAGACTTCTTATTACTCCACAGGTGAGCGTTATTCAGTGATTGTGTGAATCAGTAGCCATATGACATAGACTCCTAATTATTCTCCATGTTCGCATTATTTAAACAGGTTCTTTATCAGTGTTCATACCAAATAGACTCCTTACACTTTCCTAGATGTGTAACCTTCAGTTATGCCCAGAATGAGAGATTATATGAAATAGACGCCTATCACCCAGGTGTCTATTATTCAGGGAGGCACTTAATTCGTGGCTACCCTAAACACCGTCATGACTACTCTATAAAAGTTCATTATTCACTGAAGCTGTTAATGAGAGGCCATATACAATAGTCACCTGACTATTGCTCTTTTTTGAATTATTCAATAAGTTTCTGAATGATTGGCAGTGTGGATTGAATTCTGATGATTCCCCAGGTGTGTATCATTCAGTGAGGCACTGAGTGAGCCACTATATGAGAGAGGGTCGAGACTATTACCCTGGTGTGAATTACTCATTGGGGATCTAAATGGGTGGCTATATGAAGTAGGCTCTTAACTCTTCTACAGGTGTGTATTATTGAATGAGTCTCTGAATAAGTGGGCATAAAAGAGACTTATTACTATTCCACAGGTGTGCATTATTCAGTGAGGCTCTGAATGAGTGGCCATATAAAATAGACTCCTGACTGTCACACAGGTGTGTATCATTCAGGAGGTGCTTTATTTGTGGCTATCTTAAATAGCGTCATGACTAGTAAACAGGTGTTCGTTATTCACTGAAGCTCTTAATGAGAGGCCATATGAAATAGACTCCTGACTATTGCCCCTTGTGCATTATTCAGTGAGGCTCTGAATGAGTGGCCATATGAAATAGACTCCTGACTATTCCACAGGTGTGTATCATTCAGTGAGATACAGAATCAGAGGTCATATGAAACAGGATCCTGAGTATTACCGTGGTGTCCATTATTCACTGATTCTCTGAGTGGCCATATGAAATAGACTCCTGACTATTCCACAGGTGTGCATTATTCAGTGAGGCTCTCAATGAGTGGCCATATAAAATAGACTCCTGACTATTCCACAGGTGGGCATTATTCAGTAATTCTCTGAATGAGTGGCCATATGAAATAGACTCCTGACTATTCCACAGGTGTGCATTATTCACAGAGGCTCAAAATGAATGTTTATATTAAATCGAATCCTGACAATTTCCAAGCTTTGTATCACTCAGTGAGGCTCTGAATGTTTCACCATATGAGAAAGGATCCTGAGTACTCAACAGCTTTGAATTATTCACTGAGGCTCTGAATGACTGGCCATTTGAAATACAGCCCTGACTCGTTCTCAGTTGCGTACTATTTAGTGAGACTCCAAATCAGTAGACATATAAACAAAACCCTTAGTACTCTAAAGACGTGCATTATTCACTGCGGGGCTGAGTGAGAGTGCATAAGCAATAGACTCTGATTATTACATTGTTTTTCATGATTCACTGAGGCTCGAATATTTGGCAATTTGGAATGGATTCCTCACAATTCTATAGGTGTGTGTTACTCACAGAATCTCTGAATGCTTTGACATTCCAAATAGACTCTTAAGAATTCTCCAGGTGTGCTCTATTCCGTGAGTCTCTCAATGAGTGGCCACTTGAAACACACTCCCCAATGTTTTCTATGTGTGTATTATTCACTGATGCTCTGAAGAGTGACCAAATAAAATACATTCCTGACTATTCCACAGGTGTGCATTATTCAGTGAGGCACTCATTGAGTATCCATATAAAACAATCCTGACCATTCCCCAGGTGTGTACCACTCAGTAAGGTACTCAGAGAGTGGCCATATAAAATAGGCTCTTGACTATTCCCTAAGTGTGTATTATTCAATGAGGCTCTGAATGAGTGTCCATATGAAATTAACTCCTGACTATTTCACAGGTGTGCATTATTCACTGAGGCTAAGAATGAGTGTCCAAATGAAGTAGAGTCCTGGCTACTCCACAGGTGTGCATTATTCACCGAGGCTCTGAATGAATATCCATCAAAAATAGACTCCAAATTATTCTCCAGGTGTGTATGATTCAGTGAGGCTCTAAATATCTGGCGATATTAGTTAGATTCCTTACTATCACCAAGGTGTGTATTATGCACTGAGGCTCTGAATATGTGTCTACATGAAATAGACTCCTGACTGTCACACAGGTGTGTATTATTCAGTGAGGCTCTGAATGAGTGGCCATATGAAATAGACTCCTGACTACTCCACAGGTGTGCATTATTCAGTGAGGCTCTGAATGAATATCCATCAAAATAGACTCCAAATTATTCTCCAGGTGTGTATTATTCAGTGAGGCTCTCAATGAGTGGCCATATGAAACAGACTTCTGACTATTCCACAGGTGTGCATTATTCACTGAGGCTCTGAATGAGTGTCCAAATGAAGTAGAGTCCTGGCTACTCCACAGGTGTGCATTAGTCACCGAGGCTCTGAATGAATATCCATGGAAAATAGACTCCAAATTATTCTCCAGGTGTGTATTATTCAGTGAGGCTCTAAATATCTGGCGATATTAATTAGATTCCTTACTATCACACAGGTGTGTATTATACACTGAGGCTCTGAATATGTGTCTACATGAAATAGACTCCTGACTACTCCACATTATTCAGTGAGGCTCTGAATGAGTGGCCATATGAAAGAGACTCCTGACTACTCCACAGGTGTGCATTATTCAGTGAGGCTCTGAATGAATATCCATCAAAATAGACTCCAAATTATTCTCCAGGTGTGTATTATTCAGTGAGGCTCTCAATGAGTGGCCATATGAAACAGACTTCTTACTATTCCACAGCTGTGCATTACTCAGTAATTCTCTGAATGAGTGTCCATAAGAAATAGACTTCAGATTATATCACAAGTGTGTAATATGCGGTGAGGCTGTGAAAGAGTGGCCATATGAAACAGACTTCTTATTACTCCACAGGTGTGCGTTATTCAGTGATTGTGTGAATCAGTAGCCATATGACATAGACTCCTAATTATTCTCCATGTTCGCATAATTTAAACAGGTTCTGTATGAGTGTGCATACCAAATAGACTCCTGACACTTTCCTAGGTGTGCATTCTTCAGTTATGCCCAGAATGAGAGATCATATGAAATAGACTCCTGACTATCACCCAGGTGTGTATTATTCAGGGAGGCACTTAAATTCGTGGCTACCATAAACAGCGTTCTGACTACTCCATAAAAGTTCATTATTCACTGAAGCTCTTAATGAGAGGCCATATAAAATTGTCACCTGACTATTGCTCCTTTGAGAATTATTCAATAAGGTTCTGAATGATTGGCAGTATGGATTAGAATCCTGATAAGTCCCCAGGTGTGTATCATTCAGTGAGGCACTGAGTGAGCCTCTATATGAGAGAGGGTTGAGACTATTACACTGGTGTGAATTTCTCATTGAGGATCTAAATGGGTCGCTATATGAAGTAGGCTCTTAACTCTTCTACAGGTGTGTATTATTGAATGAGTCTCTTAATAAGTGGGCATAAAAAAGAGACTCCTGCCTATTTCCCAGGTGTGAATTATTTACAGAGACTCAAAATGTGTAGCAGTTTTATGTAGACTCCTCACTGTCACCCAGCTGTGTATCATTCAGGGAGGTGCTTTATTTGTGGCTATCTTAGATAGCGTCAAGACTAGTACACAGGTGTTCGTTATTCACTGAAACTCAGAAAAAGAGGCCATATGAAATAGACTCCTGAATATTGCCCCATTGTGCATTATTCAGTAAGGCTCTGAATGAATGGTCCTATGGAACAGAATCCTGACGATTCCCTGGTGTGTCATTCAGTGAGATACTGAATCAGTGGTCATATGAAACAGGATCCTGAGTATTACTGTGGTGTCCATTATTCACTGATTCTCTGAGTGGCCATATGAAATAGACTCCTGACTATTCCCCAGTAGTGTATTATTTCTTGGGCTTTCTAATGACTCAAAATATAAAATAGACTTCTGATTATTTCACGAGTGGGTAATTTTCAGGGAATCTATGAATTGGGGGGTAATATGAATTAGTATCCTAAGTATTTCACAGACATGAGTGATTCACTGAGGCTCATAATGAGTGTTTATATTAAATAGAATCCTGACAATTTCCAAGCTTTGTATCACTCAGTGAGGCTCTGAATGATTCGCCATATGAGAAAGGATCCTGAGTACTCAACAGCTTTGAATTATTCAATAAGGTTCTGAATGATTGGCAGTATGGATTAGAATCCTGATAAGTCCCCAGGTGTGTATCATTCAGTGAGGCACTGAGTGAGCCTCTATATGCGAGAGGGTTGAGACTATTACACTGGTGTGAATTTCTCATTGAGAATCTAAATGGGTCGCTATATGAAGTAGGCTCTTAACTCTTCTACAGGTGTGTGTTATTGAATGAGTCTCTGAATAAGTGGGCATAAAAAGAGACTTATTACTATTCCACAGGTGTGCATTATTTACAGAGACTCAAAACGTGTAGCAGTTTTATGTAGACTCCTCACTGTCACCCAGCTGTGTATCATTCAGGGAGGTGCTTTATTTGTGGCTATCTTAGATAGCGTCAAGACTAGTACACAGGTGTTCGTTATTCACTGAAACTCAGAAAAAGAGGCCATATGAAATAGACTCCTGAATATTGCCCCATTGTGCATTATTCACTGATTCTCTGAGTGGCCATATAAAATAGACTCTTGAGAATTCTCCAGGTGTGTATTATTCAATGAGGCTCTGAATGAATGGTCCTATGGAACAGAATCCTGATGATTCCCCAGGTGTGTATTATTCAGTGAGGCTCTGAATGAGTGGCCATATGAAATAGACTCCTGACTGTCACCCAGGTGTGTATTATGCACTGAGGCTCTGAATGAGTGGCCATATGAAATAGACTCCTGACTATTCCCCAGTAGTGTATTATTTCTTGGGCTTTCTAATGACTCAAAATATAAAATAGACTTCTGATTATTTCACGAGTGGGTAATTTTCAGGAATCTATGAATTGGGGTTAATATGAATTAGTATCCTAAGTATTTCACAGACATGAGTGATTCACTGAGGCTCATAATGAGTATTTATATTAAATAGAATCCTGACAATTTCCAAGCTTTGTATCACTCAGTGAGGCTCTGAATGATTCGCCATATGAGAAAGGATCCTGAGTACTCAACAGCTTTGAATTATTCAATAAGTTTCTGAATGATTGGCAGTGTGGATTGAATTCCTGATGATTCCCCAGGTGTGTATCATTCAGTGAGGCACTGAGTGAGCCACTATATGAGAGAGGGTCGAGACTATTACCCTGGTGTGAATTACTCATTGGGGATCTAAATGGGTGGCTATATGAAGTAGGCTCTTAACTCTTCTACAGGTGTGTATTATTGAATGAGTCTCTGAATAAGTGGGCATAAAAAAGAGACTTTTTCTATTACCCAGGTGTGAATTATTTTCAGAGACTCTGAATGTGTAGCCGTTTTATGTAGACTCCTGACTGTCACACAGGTGTGTATCATTCAGGGAGGTGCCTTATTTGTGGCTATCTTAAATAGCGTCATGACTAGTAAACAGGTGTTCGTTATTCACAGAAACTCAGAAAGAGAGGCCATATGAAATAGACTCCTGACTATTGCCCCCTTGTGCATTATTCAGAATGGATCTAAATGAATGTTCCTATGGAACAGAATCCTGATGATTCCCCGGTGTGTCATTCAGTGAGATACAGAATCAGAGGTCATATGAAACAGGATACTGAGTATTACCGTGGTGTCCACTATTCACTGATTCTCTAAGAGGCTATATGAAATATACCCCTGACTAGTCCTCAGAAGTGTATTATTTTTTGGGCTTTCTAATGACTCAAAATATAAAATAAACTTCTGAGTATTTCACGAGTGGGTAATTTTCAGGGAATCTATGAATTGGGGGATAATATAAATTAGTATCCTAAGTATTTCACAGACATGAGTGATTCACTGTGGCTCATAATGAGTATTTATATTAAATAGAATCCTGACAATTTCCAAGCTTTATATCACACAGTGAGGCCCTGAATAATTCGCCATATGAGAAAGGATCCTGAGTACTCAACAGCTTTGAATTATTCACTGAGCCTCTGAATGAGTGGCCATATGAAATAAACTCCTGACTATTCCACAGGTGTGTATTATTCAGTGAGGCTCTAAATGAGTGGACATATAAACAGACCCCTCAGTACTCGAAAGACGTGCATTATTCACTGAGGCTCTGAATGAGTGGCCATATAAAATAGACTCTTGACTATTCCCTAAGTGTGTATTATTCACTGAGGCTTCTAATATTTGGACATTTGAAATGGATTTCTCACAATTCCATAGGTGTGTGTTATTCACAGAGTCTCTGAATGCATTGCCATTCTAAATAGACTCTTGAGAATTCTCCAGGTGTGCACTATTCCGTGAGTCTCTCAATGAGTGGCCACATGAAACACACTCCCCAATGTTTTCTATGTGTGTATTATTCACTGATGCTCTGAAGAGTGACCAAATAAAATACATTCCTGACTATTCCACAGGTGTGCATTATTCAGTGAGGCACTCATTGAGTGTCCATATGAAATAAACTCCTGACTATTCCACAGGTGTGTATCATTCAGTGAGGCACTCATTGAGTGTCCATATGAAATAAACTCCTGACTATTCCACAGGTGTGTATTATTCAATGAGGCTCTGAATGAGTGGCCATATAAAATAAACTCCTGACTATTTCACAGGTGCATATTATCTACTGAGGCTAAGAATGAGTGTCTAAATGAAATAGACTCCTGGCTACTCCACAGGTGTGCATTATTCACCGAGGCTCTGAATGAATATCCATCAAAAATAGACTCCAAATTATTCTCCAGGTGTGTATTATTCAGTGAGGCTCTAAATATCTGGCGATATTAGTTAGATTCCTTACTATCACCAAGGTGTGTATTATGCACTGAGGCTCTGAATATGTGTCTACATGAAATAGACTCCTGACTACTCCACATTATTCAGTGAGGCTCTGAATGAGTGGCCATATGAAAGAGACTCCTGACTATTCCACAGGTGTGCATTATTCAGTGAGACTCTGAATTAGGGATAAAACAGAATCCTGAGCATTTCCCCAGGTGTGTACCTTCAGTGAGGCTCTCAATGAGTGGCCATATGAAACAGACTTCTTATTACTCCACAGGTGGGCATTATTCAGTAATTCTCTGAATGAGTGGCCATAAGAAATAGACTTCAGATTATATCACAAGTGTGTAATATGCGGTGAGGCTGTGAAAGAATGGCCATATGAAACAGACTTCTTATTACTCCACAGGTGTGCGTTATTCAGTGATTGTGTGAATCACTAGCCATATGACATAGACTCCTAATTATTCTCCATGTTCGCATTATTTAAACAGGTTCTGTATGAGTGTGCATACCAAATAGACTCCTGACACTTTCCTAGGTGTGCATTCTTCAGTTATGCCCAGAATGAGAAATCATATGAAATAGACTCCTGACTATCACCCAGGTGTATATTATTCAGGGAGGCACTTAAATTCGTGGCTACCATAAACAGCGTCCTGACTACTCCATAAAAGTTCATTATTCACTGAAGCTCTTAATGAGAGGCCATATAAAATTGTCACCTGACTATTGCTCCTTTGAGAATTATTCAATAAGGTTCTGAATGATTGGCAGTATGGATTAGAATCCTGATGATTCCCCAGGTGTGTATCATTCAGTGAGGCACTGAATGAGCCGCTATATGAGAGAGGGTCGAGACTATTACCCTGGTGTGCATTACTCATTGAGGATCTAAATGGGTGGCTATATGAAGTAGGCTCTTAACTCTTCTACAGGTGTGTATTATTGAATGAGTCTCTTAATAAGTGGGCATAAAAAAGGGACTCCTGCCTATTTCCCAGGTGTGAATTATTTACAGAGACTCAAAATGTGTAGCAGTTTTATGTAGACTCCTCACTGTCACCCAGCTGTGTATCATTCAGGGAGGTGCTTTATTTGTGGCTATCTTAAATAGCGTCATGACTAGTAAACAGGTGTTCGTTATTCACTGAAGCTCAGCAAAAGAGGCCATATGAAATAGACTCCTGACTATTGCCCCTTGTGCATTATTCAGTAAGGCTCTGAATGAATGGTCCTATGGAACAGAATCCTGATGATTCCCCGGTGTGTCATTCAGTGAGATACTGAATCAGTGGTCATATGAAACAGGATCCTGAGTATTACTGTGGTGTCCATTATTCACTGATTCTCTGAGTGGCCATATGAAATAGACTCCTGACTATTCCCCAGTAGTGTATTATTTCTTGGGCTTTCTAATGACTCAAAATATAAAATAGACTTCTGATTATTTCACGAGTGTGTAATATTCAGGGAATCTATGAATTGGGGGGTAATATGAATTAGTATCCTAAGTATTTCACAGACATCCGTGATTCACTGAGGCTCATAATGAGTGTTTATATTAAATAGAATCCTGACAATTTCCAAGCTTTGTATCACTCAGTGAGGCTCTGAATGATTCGCCATATGAGAAAGGATCCTGAGTACTCAACAGCTTTGAATTATTCACTGAGCCTCTGAATGAGTGGTTATTTGAAATAGACTCCTGACTATTCCACAGGTGTGCATTATTCAGTGAGGCTCTAAATGAGTGGACATATAAACAGACCCTCAGTACTCGAAAGACGTGCATTATTCACTGAGGCTCTGAATGAGTGGCCATATAAAATAGACTCTTGACTATTCCCTAAGTGTGTATTATTCACTGAGGCTCTGAATATTTGGCAATTTGGAATGGATTTCTCACAATTCCATAGGTGTGTGTTATTCACAGAGTCTCTGAATGCATTGCCATTCTAAATAGACTCTTGAGAATTCTCCAGGTGTGCACTATTCCGTGAGTCTGTCAATGAGTGGCCACATGAAACACGCTCCCCAATGTTTTCTATGTGTGTATTATTCACTGATGCTCTGAAGAGTGATCAAATAAAATACATTCCTGACTATTCCACAGGTGTGCATTATTCAGTGAGGCACTCATTGAGTGTCCATATAAAACTACCCTGACCATTCTGCAGGTGGGTACCACTCAGTAAGGTACACAGAGAGTGGCCATATAAAATAGACTCTTGACTATTCCCTAAGTGTGTATTATTCAATGAGGCTCTGAATGAGTGGACCTATTAAATAAACTCCTGACTATTTCACAGGTGCATATTATCTACTGAGGCTAAGAATAAGTGTCCAAATAGAGTAGAGTCCTGGCTACTCCACAGGTGTGTATTATTCACCAAGGCTCTGAATGAATATCCATCGAAAATAGACTCCAAATTATTTTCCAGGTGTGTATTATACAGTGCGGCTCTAAATATCTGGCGATATTAGTTCGATTCCTTACTATCACCCAGGTGTGTATTATGCACTGAGGCTCTGAATATGTGTCTACATGAAATAGACTCCTGACTACTCCACATTATTCAGTGATACTCCGAATGAGAGGCCACATGAAAAAGACACCTGACTATACCACAGGTGTGCGTCATTCAGTGGGACTCTGAATTAGGGGATAAAACAGAATCCTGAGCATTTCCCCAGGTGTGTACCTTCAGTGAGGCTCTCAATGAGTAGCCATAAAAAACTGAGTTCTTACTATTCCACAGGTGGGCATTATTCAGTAATTATCTGAATGAGTGGCCCTAAGAAATAGACTTCAGATTATATCACAAGTGTGTAATATGCAGTGAGGCTGTGAAAGAGTGGTCATATGAAACAGACTTCTTATTACTCCACAGGTGCACATTATTCAGTGATTGTGTGAATCAGTAGCCATATGAAATAGACTCCTAATTATTCTCCATGTTTTCATTATTTAAACAGGTTCTGTGTGAGTGTTCATACCAAATCATCTCCTTACATTTTCCTATGTGTGTATTCTTCAGTTATGCCCAGAATGAGAGATCATATGAAATAGACACCTATCATCCAGGTGTGTATTATTCAGGGAGGCACTTAATTCATGCCTACCATAAACACGGTCATGACTACTCTATAAAAGTTCATTATTCACTGAAGCTCTTAATGAGAGGCCATATACAATAGTCACCTGACTATTGCTCTTTTTTGAATTATTCAATAAGTTTCTGAATGATTGGCAGTGTGGATTGAATTCCTGATGATTCCCCAGGTGTCTATCATTCAGTGAGGCACTGAGTGAGCCACTATATGAGAGAGGGTCGAGACTATTACCCTGGTGTGAATTACTCATTGAGGATCTAAATGGGTTTCTATATGAAGTAGGCTCTTAACTCTTCCACAGGTGTGTATTATTGAATGAGTCTCTGAATAAGTGGACATAAAAAAGAGACTTTCTATTACCCAGGTGTGAATTATTTTCAGAGACTCTGAATGTGTAGCCATTTTATGTAGACTCCTGACTGTCACCCAGGTGTGTATCATTCATGGAGGTGCCTTATTTGTGGCTATCTTAAATAGCGTCATGACTAGGAAACAGGTGTTCGTCATTCACTGAAGCTCAGAAAGAGAGGCCATATGAAATAGACTCCTGACTATTGCCCCCTTGTGCGTTATTCAGTATGGCTCTGAATGAATGGTCCTACAGAACAGAATCCTGATGATTCCCTGTTGTGTCATTCAGTGAGATACTAAATCAGAGGTCATATGAAACAGAATAGTGAGTGTTACCGTGGTGTCCCCTATTCACTGATTCTCAGAGAGACCATATGAAATATACCCCTGACTAGTCCCCAGTAGTGTATTTTTTTGGCTTTCTAATGACTCAAAATATAAAATAAACTTCTGAGTATTTAACGAGTGGGTAATATTCAGGGAATGTATGAATTGGGGGTTAATATGAATTAGTATCCTAAGTATTTCACAGACATCCGTGAACACAGAGGCTCAAAATGAATGATTTTTTATTTTTATTGCATTATAGGTTTGGGGGTACATGTGCAGAACGTGCAAGATAGTTGCATAGGTACACATATGGCAGTGTGCTTTGCTGCCTTCCTCCCCTTCACCCACACTTGGTATTCATCCCCAGGTCATCCCCCCCAGACCTCCCCTGCTGTCCCTCCCCCATTCCCCCCAACAGTCCCCAGTGTATAGTAGACCGCCTCTCTGTGTCCATGTGTCGAATCCTGACAATTTCCAAGCTTTGTATCAATCAGTGAGGCTCTGAATGATTCGCCATATGAGAAAGGATCCTGAGTATTCAACAGCTTTGAATTATTCACTGAGCCTCTGAGTGAGTGACCATATGAAATACAGCCCTGACTCGTTCTCAGTTGTGTACTATTTAGTGAGACTCCAAATGAGTGGACATATAAACAGAACCCTCTGCACTCGAAAGACGTGCATTATTCACTGAAGCTCTTAATGAGAGGCCATATAAAATAGACTCTTGACTATTCCCTAAGTGTGTATTATTCAATGAGGCTCTGAATATGTGTCTACATGAAATAGACTCCTGACTATTCCACAGGTGTGTATTATGCACTGAGGCTCTGAATGAGTGGCCATATGAAATAGACTCCTAATTATTCTCCATGTTTGCATTATTTAAACAGGTTCTGTATGAGGGTTCATACCAAATCATCTCCTTACATTTTTCTATGTGTGTATTCTTCAGTTATGCCCAGAATGAGAGATCATATGAAATAGACACCTGACTATCACCCAGGTGTGTATTCTTCAGGGAGGCACTTAATTCATGCCTACCATAAACACGGTCATGACTACTCTATAAAAGTTCATTATTCACTGAAGCTCTTAATGAGAGGCCATATACAATTGTCACCTGACTATTGCTCTTTTGTGAATTATTCAATAAGTTTTTGAATGATTGGCAGTGTGGATTGAATTCCTGATGATTCCCCAGGTGTGTATCATTCAGTGAGGCACTGAGTGAGCCACTATATGAGAGAGGGTCGAGACTATTACCCTGGTGTGAATTACTCATTGAGGATCTAAATGGGTTTCTATATGAAGTAGGCTCTTAACTCTTCTACAGGTGTGTATTATTGAATGAGTCTCTGAATAAGTGGGCATAAAAAAGAGACTTTCTATTACCCAGGTGTGAATTATTTTCAGAGACTCTGAATGTGTAGCCATTTTATGTAGACTCCTGACTGTCACCCAGGTGTGTATCATTCATGGAGGTGCCTTATTTGTGGCTATCTTGAATAGCGTCATGACTAGGAAACAGGTGTTCGTTATTCACTGAAGCTCAGAAAAAGAGGTCATATGAAATAGACTCCTGACTATTGCCCCCTTGTGCATTATTCAGTATGGCTCTGAATGAATGGTCCTATGGAACAGAATCCTGGTGATTCCCTGGTGTGTCATTCAGTGAGATACTAAATCAGAGGTCATATGAAACAGAATAGTGAGTATTACCGTGGTGTCCCCTATTCACTGATTCTCAGAGAGACCATATGAAATATACCCCTGACTAGTCCCCAGTAGTGTATTATTTTTTTGGCTTTCTAATGACTCAAAATATAAAATAAACTTCTGAGTATTTAACGAGTGGGTAATATTCAGGGAATGTATGAATTGGGGATTAATATGAATTAGTATCCTAAGTATTTCACAGACATCCATGAACACAGAGGCTCAAAATGAATGATTTTTATTTTTATTGCATTATAGGTTTGGGGGTACATGTGCAGAACGTGCAAGATAGTTGCATAGGTACACATATGGCAGTGTCTGCTGCCTTTTCAACAGGTGCATCAGGTCATAGATGCTGTTATTGAAGATGTATAGTGATCTCTGTGTTGTAGTCCTGACAATTTCCAAGCTTTGTATCATTCAGTGAGGCTCTGAATGATTCGCCATATGAGAAAGGATCCTGAGTATTCAACAGCTTTGAATTATTCACTGAGCCTCTGAGTGAGTGGCCATATGAAATACAGCCCTGACTCGTTCTCAGTTGTGTACTATTTAGTGAGACTCCAAATGAGTGGACATATAAACAGAACCCTCTGCACTCGAAAGACGTGCATTATTCACTGAGGCTCTGAATGAGTGGCCATATAAAATAGACTCTTGACTATTCCCTAAGTGTGTATTATTCAATGAGGCTCTGAATATGTGTCTACATGAAATAGACTCCTGACTATTCCACAGGTGTGCATTATTCAGTAATTCTCTGAATGAGTGGCCATATAAAATAGACTCTTAAGAATTCTCCAGGTTTGCTCTATTCCATGAGTCTCTCAATGAGTGGCCACATGAAACACGCTCCCGAAAGTTTTCTATGTGTGTATTATTTACTGATTCTCTGAAGAGTGACCAAATAAAATACATTTCTGACTATTCCACAGGTGTGCATTATACAGTGAGGCACTCATTGAGTGTCCATATAAAACTACCCTGACCATTCCACAGGTTTGTACCACTCAGTAAGGTACTTAGAGAGTGGCCATATAAAATAGACTCTTGACTATTCCCTAAGTGTGTATTATTTAATGAGGCTCTAAATGAGTGTCCATATGAAATAAACTCCTGACTATTTCACAGATGCATATTATCTACTGAAACTAAGAATGAGTGTCCAAATGAAGTAGAGTCCTGGCTACTCCACAGGTGTGCATTATTCACCGAGGCTCTGAATGAATATCTATAGAAAATAGACACCAGGGGGAATTCCAAGATGGCGTCATAGAGGTGACTCCGGATTGCAGCTCTCAGTGAAGGTGCAGAGGGTGAGTCCTAGCCACATTCTCGGACAGATCTTTTTTGCCCACAGAACGTTGAAAGTCCCAGGTGTGGGAGAGACACAGGACGCTAGCACAGCCGACTCATGTGGCCGCTTCGGCCGGTTCCACAGCGCAGTGGCACCTGGCACAAAACTCACTGGTCCGGGTGCCCTGTTAAACCGACAATCTGAGATTTGGAAGGGCAGATTGGCATGTCCATCTGATTGAATGGGACTTGGACAATGAGCCAGACCAGGAGATTCCTGGGAATTGTGATCTGAGCTGGTGCAGTGGGCAGCAGCACGGGAGATTGCATGGATCCCAGTGCCCTATCAGCAGGCTGCTGGGGTGCCAGTAAGAGAGTCAACCATTCAGCTTGGGGAGAGGAGAGAGAGAGAGAGAGAGAGAGAGGACGGACTCTGAGGCAGGGAGCTGGGTGATCGGGCTCGGTGGGTCCCATCCTGATGGGGACAAGCAGGGCGGCGATGGGAGGCACCCGGGGCTGAGAGTTTTGCTGCTGGCATCTAGGACGGTGCAGCCCGGTGCAGGAGGGGCATCCAACACTACTGACGCTATCCCTCCCTACATAAGTACCGCCCAGGGCTGATGCAGCCTGCTGTTGCCGAGGCAACCTGCATTAACAGAGAGACTCCACCAGCAGGGCGGAGCAAGCCACAGCAGGGTGGAGCAAGCCACAGCAGGGTGGAGCAAGCCACAGCAGGGTGGAGCAAGCCACAGCAGGGTGGAGCAAGCCACAGCAGGGTGGAGCAAGCCACAGCAGGGTGGAGCACTGGCAGGAAAATAGTGAATAGACTGCCACCTAGCTGGGCAGTACAGTGCAACAGATACACATAAAGAAAGCCCCAACTTCCTGAGACAGAGCATAAAAGGGGGAAAGGGGGGGTTATGAGTTCTGTTGCAGCAGACATAAACACATCCTCCCAATTGAAAAATCAGCAACTGCTAAGATGACAGATGGATAACTCCATAAAGATGGGAAGAAACCAGCGACAAAAGGAAGAAAACACCTGAAACCAAAACACTTCACCTCCTACAAAGGACCAAAACTCCTCACCAGCAAGGGAACAAAGCTGGATGGAGAATGAGTGTGATGAAATGACAGAATCAGACTTCAGAAAGTGGATCATGAGAAATTTCAGTGAGTTAAAAGAACATGTTCTAAATCAGTGCAAAGAAACTAAGAACCTTGAAAAAAATTTTGAAAAAAGATTCGAGGAAATGATAACAAGAATGGACAACTTAGAGAGGAATATGAATGACTTGAAGGAGCTGAAAAACACAACACGAGAACTTCACGAAGCATGCACAAGTTTCAACAGCCGAATTGACCAAGCAGAAGAAAGAATATCAGAAGTTGAAGATCAACTCAATGAAATAAAACGAGAAACCAAGATCAAAGAAAAAAGCACAAAAAGGAATGAACAAAATCTCCAAGAAATGTGGGACTATGTGAAGAGACCCAACCTACGTTTGATAGGTGTAACAGAAGGTGATGAAGAGAATGAATCAAAGCTGGAAAACACTCTTCAAGATATTATCCAGGAAAATTTCCCCAACCTAGCAAGACAGGCCAATACTCAACTCCAGGAAATACAGAGAACACCACAAAGATACTCTGCAAGAAGAGCAACCCCAAGGCACATAATCGTCAGATTCACCAGGGTTGAAATGAAGGAGAAAATACTAAGTGCAGCCAGAGAGACAGGTCGGGTCACCCACAAACAGAAGCCCATCAGACTCACAGCAGATCTCTAGGCAGACACCTTACAACCCAGAAGAGAGTGGGGGCCAATATTCAACATCCTTAAAGAAAAGAACTTTCAACCCAAAATTTTATATTCAGCCAAACTGACCTTCATAAGTGAAGGAAAAATAAAAGCCTTCATTAACAAGCAAGTACTCAGAGATTTTGTCACCACTAGGCCTGCTTTACAAGAGCTCCTGAAAGAGGCACTACACATAGAAAGAAACAACCAGTTCCAGCCATCCTAAAAGCATACCAAATGCTAAAGACCATCAACAAAATGAAGAATGTACATGAACCAACGGGCAAAACAGCCAGCTAGCATCAAAATGGCAATATCAAATTCACACAACAATATTAACCCTAAATGTAAATGGGCTAAATGCACCAATCAAAAGACACAGACTGGCAAATTGGATAAAAAACCAAAACTCATCGGTGTGCCGTATCGAGGAAATCCACCTCACACGCAAGGATACACAAAGGCTCAAAATAAAGCGATGGAGGAAGAGTTATCAAGCAAATGGAGAGCATAAAAAAGCAGGAGTTGCAATTTTCATCTCTGATAAAATAGATTTTAAAGCAACAAAGATCAAAAGAAACAAAAAAGGTCATTACATAATGGTAACAGGATCGATACAACAAGAAGAGCTAACGATTCTAAATATATATGGACCCAATGCAGGAGCACCAAGATATATAAGGCAAGTCCTTAATGACTTGCAAAGAGACTTAGACTCCCACACAATAATAGTGGGAGACTTTAACACTCCACTGTCAATAGCAGACAGATCAACCAGACAGAAAATTAACAAGGATATCCAGGACTTGAACTCAGACCTGGAACAAGCAAACCTCATAGACATTTACAAAACTCTCCACCCCAAATCCACAGAATATACATTCTTCTCAGCACCACATGACACCTACTCCAAAATTGACCACATAATTGGAAGTAAAGCACTCCTCAGCAAATGCAAAATAATTGAAATCATAACAAACAGTCTCTCAGACAATAGTGCAATCAAGGTGGAACTCAGAATTCAGAAAATAACTCAGAACCGCACAGCTTCATGGAAACTGAACAACTGGCTCTTGAATGCTGATTGGATAAACAATGAAATGAAGGCAGAAATAAAGAAGTTTTTTGAAACCAAAGAGAACGAAGACACAACGTACCAGAATCTCTGGGACACATTAAAGCAGTCTGTAGAGGAAAATATATAGCAATAAGTGCCCACATGAGAAGAGTGGAGAGATTCAAAATGGACACCCTAACGTCAAAATTGAAAGAGCTAGAGAAGCAAGATTAAAAACCTCAAAACCTAGCCGAAGACAAGAAATAACTAAGATGAGAGCAGAACTGAAGGAGATAGAGACAAGAAAACCCCTGCAAAAATCAATAAATCTAAGAGTTGGTTTTTCGAAAAGATCAACAAAATAGACAGACCACAAGCCAGACTGATAAAAAAGAAAAGAGACAAAAACCAAATAGATGCAATAAAAAACGATAATAGGGAAATCACCACAGATTGCACAGAAATTCAAACCACCATCAGAGAATACTACAAACAACTCTATGCACATAAACTAGTAAACCAGGAAGAAATGGATAAATTTCTGGATGTCTGTGCCCTCCCAAGCCTAAACCAGGAGGAAGGTGAAACTATGAATAGACCAACAACAAGGTCTGAAGTTGAGGCAGCAATTAAGAGCCTACCACACAAAAAAAGCCCAGGTCCAGATGGGTTCACAGCAGAATTCTATTAGACACACAAAGAGGATCTGGTACCATTCCTTTTGAAACTATTCCAAATAATCCAAAAGAGGGAACCCTTCCCAAATCATTTTATGAGACCAACATCATCCTGATACCAAAACTTGGCAGAGACTCAACAAGAAAAGAAAACTTCAGGCCAATATCCATGATGAACATAGATGCAAAAATCTTCAATAAAATACTGGCAAACCGATTGCAACAGCACATTAAAAAACTTATCCATCATGATCAAGTAGGATTCATCCCGGGCATGCAAGGCTGGTTCAACATACACAAGTCTATAAATGTAATTCACCACATAAACAGAAGCAAAAACAAAAACCAAATGATTATCTCAATCGATGCAGAGAAGGCATTTGAAAAAATTCAACAGCCCTTTATGCTAAAAACCCTCAATAAACTTGGTATTGATGGAATATATCTCAAAGTAATAAAAGCTATTTACGACAAACCAACAGCCAATATCATACTTAATGGGCAAAAACTGCAAGCATTCCCTTTGAAATCCGGCACTAGACAAGGATGCCCTCTCTCACCACTCCTATTCAACATAGTACTGGAAGTTCTAGCCAGAGCAATCAGGCAAGAAAAAGAAATAAAGGGTATTCAAATAGGAAAGGTGGAAGCCAAATTGTCTCTATTTGCAGACGACATGATAGTATACCTAGAAGACCCCATCACCTCAGCCCAAAAGCTCCTGCAACTGATAAGCAACTTCAGCAAAGTCTCAGGATATAAAATCAATGTTCAAAAATCACAAGCATTCCTATACACCAATAACAGACTTAAAGAGAACCAAATCAAGAACGAACTGCCATTCACAATTGCTACAAAGAAAATAAAATACCTAGGAATACAACTCACTAGGAATGTAAGGGACCTCTTTAAGGAAAACTACAAACAACTGCTCAACGAAATAAGAGGACACAAACAGATGGAGAAACATTCCATGTTCGTGGTTAGGAAGAATCAATATCGTGAAAATGGCTATACTGCCCAAAGTAATTTACACAATCAATGCTATCCCCATCAAACTACCATTGAATTTCTTCACAGAACTGGAAAAAACACCATGAATTTCATATGGAACCAAAAAAGAGCCCGCATAGCCAAGTCAATTCTAAGCAAAAAGAACACAGCGGGAGGCATCACGCTACCAGACTTCAAACTATACTACAAGGCTACAGTAATCAAAACAGCATGGTACTGGTACCAAAACAGAGATATAGACCAATGGAACAGAACAGAGGCATCGGAGGCAACACAACATATCTACAACCATATTATCTTTGATAAACCAGACAAAAACAGGCAATGGGGAAAGGATTCCCTATTTAATAAATGGTGTTGGGAAAACTGGCTAGCCATGTGCAGAAAGCAGAAACTGGACCCCTTCCTGACACCTTACACTAAAATTAACTCCAGATGGATTAAAGACTTAAACGTAAGACCTGACACCATAAAAACCCTAGAAGAAAATCTAGGCAAAACCATTCAGGACATAGGAGTAGGCAAGGACTTCATGAACAAAACACCAAAAGCATTGGCAACAAAAGCCAAAATAGACAAATGGGACCTAATCAAACTCCACAGCTTCTGCACGGCAAAAGAAACAGTCACTAGAGTGAATCGGCAACCATCAGAATGGGAAAAATCTTTGCAGTTTACGCATCTGACAAAGGGTTGATATCCAGAATTTACAAAGAACTCAAACAGATTTACAGGAAAAAACAAACAAGCCCATTCAAAAATGGGCAAAGGATATGAACAGAAACTTTACAAAAGAAGACATACATGAGGCCAACAAACATATGAAAAAGTGCTCATCGTCATTGGTCATTAGAGATGCAAATCAAAACCACATTGAGATACCATCTCACGCCAGTTAGAATGGCGATCATTAAAAATCTGGAGACAGCAGATGCTGGAGAGGATGTGGAGAAATAGGAACACTCTTACACTGTTGGTGGGAGTGTAAATTAGTTCAACCATTGTGGAAGACAGTGTGGCGATTCCTCAGGGACCTAGAAATAGAAATTCCATTTGACCCAGCAATCCCATTACTGGGTATCTATCAAGGACTATAAATCGTTCTACTATAAGGACACATGCACACGAATGTTCATTGCAGCACTGTTTACAATAGCAAAGAACTGGAACCAACCCAAATGCCCAACGATGACAGACTGGACTGGGAAAATGTGGCACATATACACCATGGAATATTATGCAGCAATCAAAATGATGAGTTTGTGTCTTTTGTAGGGACATGGATGAATCTGGAGAACATCATTCTCAGCAAACTGACACAAGAACAGAAAAAGAAATATCGCATATACTCACTCATAGGTGGGTAAGAAAAATAAGAACACATGGACACAGAGAGGTGGTCTACTATACACTGGGGACTGTTGGGGGCAAAGGGGGAGGGACAGCGTGGGGGGCTGGGGGGGATAACCTGGGGATGAATACCAAGTGTGGGTGAGGGGGAGGAAGGCAGCAAAGCACACTGCCATGTGTGTGCCTGTGCAACTATCTTGTTCGTTCTGCACATATACCCCCAAACCTATAATGCAATAAAAATTAAAAAAAAAAAAAAAAAGAAATGGGTCTTGGGCTTACGGTTCAAATAGGCTTAGAGATAACCAAAGGGGAAAGGGGAATAAGAGGAAGTAGAATGATGAGTGTGAGTTACCAGAGGATCAACTGATATTAGGTTTGTTTAGTCTTTTTTTATAAAAAAATTTAAATTTTTATTGCATTATAGGTTTTGGGGTACGTGTGCAGAAAGTGCAAGATAGCTGCATAGGTACACACCTGGCAGAGTGTTTTGCTGCCTTCCTCTCCTTCACCCACACTTGGCATTCATCCCCAGGCTATCCCTCCCCAGCCCCCACCACTGTCCCTCCCCCTTTACCCCCAATAGACCCCAGTGTGTAGTAGACCCCCTCGCTGTGTCCATGTGTTCTCATTTTTCTCACCCACCTATGAGTGAGTATATGTGGTATTTCTTTCTCTGTTCTTGTGTCAGTTTGCTGAGAATGATGTTCTCCAGATTCATCCATGTCCTTACAAAGGACACAAACTCATCATTTTTGATTGCTGCATAATATTCCATGGTGTATATGTGCCACATTTTCCCAGTCCAGTCTATCATCGATGGGCATTTGGGTTGGTTCCAGGTCTTTGCTATTGTAAACAGTGCTGCAATGAACATTCGTGTGCATGTGTCCTTATAGTAGAACGATTTATAAGTCCTTTGGATAGATACCCAGTAATGGGATTGCTGGGTCAAATGG
The DNA here is from genome assembly GCA_021498475.1 of Saguinus midas. NCBI lineage: Eukaryota > Metazoa > Chordata > Mammalia > Primates > Cebidae > Saguinus > Saguinus midas. Next base: position 32,609,005 of record CM038404.1, on the reverse strand, counting down.
AATTTCTATTTCTAGTTCCTTGAGGAATGGCCACACTGTCTTCCACAATGGTTGAACTAATTTAAACTCCAACCAACAGTGTAAGAGTGTTCCTCTTTCTCCACATCCTCTCCAGCATCTGTTGTCTCCAGATATTTTAATGATTGCCATTCTAACTGGCGTGATATGGTATCTCAATGTGGTTTTGATTTGCATCTCTCTAATGATCAGTGATGATGAGCATTTTTTTATGTGTTTGTTGGCCTCATGTATGTCTTCTTTTGTAAAGTGTCTGTTCATATACTTTGCCCATTTTTGAATGGGCTTGTTTGTTTTTTTCCTGTAAATTTGTTTGAGTACATTGTAAATTCTGGATGTCAGCCCTTTGTCAGATGCGTAAACTGCAAAGATTTTTTCCCATTCTGATGGTTGCCAATTAACTCTAGTGACTGTTGTTTTATTTGCCAAGCAGAAGCTGTGGAGTTTGATTAGGTCCCATTTTTCTATTTTGGCTTTTGTTGCCGATGGTTTTGGTGTTTTGTTCATGAAGTCCTTGCCTACTTCTATGTCCTAAATTGTTTTGCCTAGAATTTCTTCTAGGATTTTTATGGTGCCAGGTCTTATGTTTAAGTCTTTCATCCAACTGGAGTTAATTTTAGGGTCAGGTGTCAGGAAGGTGTCCAGTTTCTGCTTTATGCACATGGCTAGCCAGTTTTCCCAACACCATTTATTAAACAGGGAATCCTTTCCCCATTGCTTGTTTTTGTCTGATTTATCGAAGATTATATGGTTGTACATATGTTGTGTTGCCTTCGATGCCTCTGTTCTGTTCCATTGGTCTATATCTCTGTTTTGGGACAAGTACCATGCTGTTTTGATTACTGTAGCCTTATAGTATAGTTTGAGGTCTGTTAGTGTGATGCCTCCCGCTGTGTTCTTTTTGCTTAGAATGGACTTGGCAATGTGAACTCTCTTTTGGTTCCATATGAAGTTCATGTTGTTTTTTTCCAGTTCTGTGAAGAAATTCAATGGTAGTTTGATGGGGATAGCATTGATTGTGTAAATTACTTTGGGCAGTATAGCCATTTTCACGATATTGATTCTTCCTAACCACAAACATGGAATGTTTCTCCATCTGTTTGTGTCCTCTCTTATTTTGTTGAGCAGTGGTTTGTAGTTTCCCTTAAAGAGGTTCCTTACGTTCCTTGTGAGTTGCATTCCTAGGTATTTTCTTTTCTTTCTTTTTTTTAATTTTTATTGCATTATATGTTTTGGGTACATGTGCAGAACGTGCAAGATAGTTGCATAGGTACACACATGGCAGTGTGTTTTGCTGCCTTCCTCCCTTTCACGCACACTTGGTATTCATCCCCAGGCTATCTCCCCCCAGCCCCCCCTGTCCCTCCCCCATTTCCCCCAACAGTCCCCAGTGTATAGTGGACCGCCTCTCTGTGTCCATGTGTTCTCATTTTTCTCACCCACCTATGAGTGAGTATATGCAGTATTTCTTTTTCTGTTCTTGTGTCAGTTTGCTGAGAATGATGTTCTCCAGATTCATCCATGTCCTTACAAAGGACACAAACTCATCATTTTTGATTGCTGCATAATATTCCATGGTGTATATGTGCCACATTTTCCCAGTCCAGTCTATCATCGATGGGCACCTGGGTTGATTCCAGGTCTTTGCTATTGTAAACAGTGCTGCAATGAACATTCGTGTGCATGTGTCCTTATAGCAGAACGATTTATAGTCTTTTGGATAGATACCCAGTAATGCGATTGCTGAGTCAAATGGAATTTCTATTTCTAGGTCCCTGAGGAATCACCACACTGTCTTCCACAATGGTTGAACTAACTTACACTCCCACCAACAGTGTAAGAGTGTTCCTATTTCTCCACATCCTCTCCAGCATCTGCTGTCTCCAGATTTTTTAATGATCGCCATTCTAACTGGTGTGAGAAGATATCTCAATGTGGTTTTGATTTGCATCTCTCTAATGACCAATGATGATGAGCACTTTTTCATATGTTTGTTGGCCTCATGTATGTCTTCTTTTGTAAAGTTTCTGTTCATATCCTTTGCCCATTTTTGATGGGCTTGTTTGATTTTTTTCTGTAAATCTTTTTGAGTTCTTTGTAAATTCTGGATATCAGCCCTTTGTCAGATGTGTAAACTGCAAAGATTTTTTCCCATTCTGATGGTTGCCGATTCACTCTAGTGACTGTTTCTTTTGCCGTGCAGAAGCTGTGGAGTTTGATTAGGTCCCATTTGTCTATTTTGGCTTTTGTTGCCAATGCTTTTGGTGTTTTGTTCATGAAGTCCTTGCCTACTCCTATGTCCTGAATGGTTTTGCCTAGATTTTCTTCTAGGGTTTTTATGGTGTCAGGTCTTACGTTTAAGTCTTTAATCCATCTGGAGTTAATTTTAGTGTAAGGTGTCAGAAAGGGGTCCAGTTTCTGCTTTCTGCACATGGCTAGCCAGTTTTCCCAACACCATTTATTAAATAGGAATCCTTTCCCCATTGCCTGTTTTGTCTGGTTTATCAAAGATAATATGGTTGTAGATATGTTGTGTTGCCTTCGATGCCTCTGTTCTGTTCCATTGGTCTATATCTCTGTTTTGGTACCAGTACCATGCTGTTTTGATTACTGTAGCCTTGTAGTATAGTTTGAAGTCTGGTAGCGTGATGCCTCCCGCTGTGTTCTTTTGCTTAGAATTGACTTGGCTATACGGGCTCTTTTTGGTTCCATATGAAATTCATGGTGGTTTTCCAGTTCTGTGAAGAAATTCAATGGTAGTTTGATGGGGATAGCATTGATTGTGTAAATTACTTTGGGCAGTATAGCCATTTTCACGATATTGATTCTTCCTAACCACGAACATGGAATGTTTCTCCATCTGTTTGTGTCCTCTCTTATTTCGTTGAGCAGTTGTTTGTAGTTTTCCTTAAAGAGGTCCCTTACATTCCTAGTGAGTTGTATTCCTAGGTATTTTATTTTCTTTGTAGCAATTGTGAATGGCAGTTCGTTCTTGATTTGGTTCTCTTTAAGTCTGTTATTGGTGTATAGGAATGCTTGTGATTTTTGAACATTGATTTTATATCCTGAGACTTTGCTGAAGTTGCTTATCAGTTGCAGGAGCTTTTGGGCTGAGGTGATGGGGTCTTCTAGGTATACTATCATGTCGTCTGCAAATAGAGACAATTTGGCTTCCACCTTTCCTATTTGAATACCCTTTATTTCTTTTTCTTGCCTGATTGCTCTGGCTAGAACTTCCAGTACTATGTTGAATAGAAGTGGTGAGAGGGCATCCTTGTCTAGTGCCGGATTTCAAAGGAATGCTTCCAGTTTTGCCCATTAAGTATGATATTGGCTGTTGGTTTGTCATAAATAGCTTTTATTACTTTGAGATATGTTCCATCAATACCAAGTTTATTGAGGGTTTTTAGCATAAAAGGCTGTTGAATTTTGTCAAATGCCTTCTCTGCATCAATTGAGATAATCATGTGGTTTTGTTTTGCTTCTGTTTATGTGGTGAATTACATTTATAGACTTGCGTATGTTGAACCAGCCTTGCATCCCAGGATGAATCCTACTTGATCATGATGGATAAGTTTTTAATGTGCTGTTGCAATCGGTTTGCCAGTATTTTATTGAAGATTTTTGCATCTATGTTCATCATGGATATTGGCCTGAAGTTTTCTTTTCTTGTTGAGTCTCTGCCAGGTTTTGGTATCAGGATGATGTTGGTCTCATAAAATGATTTGGGAAGGGTTCCCTCTTTTGGATTATTTGGAATAGTTTCAGAAGGAATGGTACCAGATCCTCTTTGTGTGTCTGGTAGAATTCAGCTGTGAACCCATCTGGACCTGGGCTTTTTTGTGTGGTAGGCTCTTAATTGCTGCCTCAACTTCAGACCTTGTTATTGGTCTATTCATAGTTTCGGCTTCCTCCTGGTTTAGGCTTGGGAGGACACAGGCGTCCAGGAATTTATCCATTTCTTCCTGATTTACTAGTTTATGTGCATAGAGTTGTTTGTAGTATTCTCTGATGATGGTTTGAATTTCTGTGGAATCTGTGGTGATTTCCCTTTATCGTTTTTATTGCATCTATTTGGTTGTTCTCTCTTCTTTTTATCAGTCTGGCTAGTGGTCTGTCTATTTTGTTGATCTTTTCAAAAACCAGCTCTTGGATTTATTGATTTTTGAAGGGTTTTCTTGTCTCTATCTCCTTCAGTTCTGCTCTGATCTTAGTTATTTCTTGTCTTGGCTAGGTTTTGAGCTTTTTGATCTTGCTCCTCTAGCTCTTTCAATTTTGACGATAGGGTGTCAATTTTGGATCTCTCCACTCTTCTCATGTGGGCACTTATTGCTATATATTTTCCTCTACAGACTGCTTTAAATGTGTCCCAGAGATTCTGGTACGTTGTGTCTTCATTCTCGTTGGTTTCAAAGAACTTTTTATTTCTGCCTTCATTTCATTGTTTATCCAATCAACATTCAAGAGCCAGTTGTTCAGTTTCCATGAAGCTGTGCGGTTCTGAGTTATTTTCTGAATTCTGAGTTCCAACTTGATTGCACTATGGTCTGAGAGACTGTTTGTTATGATTTCCGTTGTTTTGCATTTGCTGAGGAGTGCTTTACTTCCAATTATGTGGTCAATTTTGGAGTAGGTGTGATGTGGTGCTGAGAAGAATGTATATTCTGTGGATTTGGGGTGGAGAGTTCTGTAAATGTCTATCAGGTTTGCTTGTTCCAGGTCTGAGTTCAAGTCCTGGATATCCTTGTTAATTTTCTGTCTGGTTGATCTGTCTGCTATTGACAGTGGAGTGTTAAAGTCTCCCACTATTATTGTGTGGGAGTCTAAGTCCTTTGTAAGTCATTAAGAACTTGCCTTATATATCTGGGTGCTCCTACATTGGGTCCATATATATTTAGAATCGTTATCTCTTCTTGTTGTATCGATCCTTTTACCATTATGTAATGACCTTCTTTGTCCCTTTTGATCTTTGTTACTTTAAAGTCTATTTTATCAGAGATGAGAATTGCAACTCCTGCTTTTTTTGCTCTCCATTTGCTTGGTAAATCTTCCTCCATCCCTTTATTTTGAGCCTTTGTGTATCTTTGCATGTGAGGTGGGTTTCCTGGATACAGCACACCGATGGGTTTTGGTTTTTATCCAATTTGCCAGTCTGTGTCTTTTGATTGGTGCATTTAGCCCATTTACATTCAGGGTTAATATTGTTATGTGTGAATTTGATACTGCCATTTTGATGCTAGCTGGCTGTTTTGCCCGTTGGTTCATGTACATTCTTCATTTTGTTGATGGTCTTTAGCATTTGGTATGCTTTTAGGATGGCTGGAACTGGTTGTTTCTTTCTATGTGTAGTGCCTCTTTCAGGAGCTCTTGTAAAGCAGGCCTAGTGGTGACAAAATCTCTGAGTACTTGCTTGTTCGTGAAGGATTTTATTTTTCCTTCACTTATGCTCTGATCTTAGTTATTTCTTGTCTTCGGCTAGGTTTTGAGCTTTTTGATCTTGCTCCTCTAGCTCTTTCAATTTTGACGATAGGGTGTCAATTTTGGATCTCTCCACTCTTCATGTGGGCACTTATTGCTATATATTTTCCTCTACAGACTGCTTTAAATGTGTCCCAGAGATTCTGGTACGTTGTGTCTTCATTCTCGTTGGTTTCAAAGAACTTTTTATTTCTGCCTTCATTTCATTGTTTATCCAATCAACATTCAAGAGCCAGTTGTTCAGTTTCCATGAAGCTGTGCGGTTCTGAGTTATTTTCTGAATTCTGAGTTCCAACTTGATTGCACTATGGTCTGAGAGACTGTTTGTTATGATTTCCGTTGTTTTGCATTTGCTGAGGAGTGCTTTACTTCCAATTATGTGGTCAATTTTGGAGTAGGTGTGATGTGGTGCTGAGAAGAATGTATATTCTGTGGATTTGGGGTGGAGAGTTCTGTAAATGTCTATCAGGTTTGCTTGTTCCAGGTCTGAGTTCAAGTCCTGGATATCCTTGTTAATTTTCTGTCTGGTTGATCTGTCTGCTATTGACAGTGGAGTGTTAAAGTCTCCCACTATTATTGTGTGGGAGTCTAAGTCCTTTGTAAGTCATTAAGAACTTGCCTTATATATCTGGGTGCTCCTACATTGGGTCCATATATATTTAGAATCGTTATCTCTTCTTGTTGTATCGATCCTTTTACCATTATGTAATGACCTTCTTTGTCTCTTTTGATCTTTGTTACTTGAAAGTCTATTTTATCAGAGATGAGAATTGCAACTCCTGCTTTTTTTGCTCTCCATTTGCTTGGTAAATCTTCCTCCATCCCTTTATTTTGAGCCTTTGTGTATCTTTGCATGTGAGGTGGGTTTCCTGGATACAGCACACCGATGGGTTTTGGTTTTTATCCAATTTGCCAGTCTGTGTCTTTTGATTGGTGCATTTAGCCCATTTACATTCAGGGTTAATATTGTTATGTGTGAATTTGATACTGCCATTTTGATGCTAGCTGGCTGTTTTGCCCGTTGGTTCATGTACATTCTTCATTTTGTTGATGGTCTTTAGCATTTGTTATGCTTTTAGGATGGCTGGAACTGGTTGTTTCTTTCTATGTGTAGTGCCTCTTTCAGGAGCTCTTGTAAAGCAGGCCTAGTGGTGACAAAATCTCTGAGTACTTGCTTGTTCGTGAAGGATTTTATTTTTCCTTCACTTATGAAGCTCAGTTTGGCTGGATATGAAATTCTGGGTTGAAAGCTTTTTCTTTAAGGATGTTGAATATTGGCCCCACTCTCTCTGGCTTGTAGAGTCTCTGCCGAGAGATCTGCTGTGAGTCTGATGGGCTTCCTTTGTGGGTGACCTGACCTTTCTCTCTGGCTGCCCTTAGTATTTTCTCCTTCGTTTCAACCCTAGTGAATCTGACGATTATGTGCCTTGGGGTTGCTCTTCTTGCAGAGTATCTTTGTGGTGTTCTCTGTATTTCCTGGAGTTGAGTATTGCAACTCCTGCTTTTTTTGCTCTCCATTTGCTTGGTAAATCTTCCTCCATCCCTTTATTTTGAGCCTTTGTGAATCTTTGCATGTGAGGTGGGTTTCCTGGATACAGCACACCGATGGGTTTTGGTTTTTTATCCAATTTGCCAGTCTGTGTCTTTTGATTGGTGCATTTAGCCCATTTACATTCAGGGTTAATATTGTTATGTGTGAATTTGATACTGCAATTTTGATGCTAGCTGGCTGTTTTGCCCGTTGGTTCATGTACATTCTTCATTTTGTTGATGGTCTTTAGCATTTGTTATGCTTTTAGGATGGCTGGAACTGGTTGTTTCTTTCTATGTGTAGTGCCTCTTTCAGGAGCTCTTGTAAAGCAGGCCTAGTGGTGACAAAATCTCTGAGTACTTGCTTGTTCGTGAAGGATTTTATTTTTCCTTCACTTATGAAGCTCAGTTTGGCTGGATATGAAATTCTGGGTTGAAAGCTCTTTTCTTTAAGGATGTTGAATATTGGCCCCCACTCTCTCCTGGCTTGTAGAGTCTCTGCCGAGAGATCTGCTGTCAGTCTGATGGGCTTCCCTTTGTGGGTGACCTGACCTTTCTCTCTGGCTGCCCTTAGTATTTTCTCCTTCGTTTCAACCCTAGTGAATCTGACGATTATGTGCCTTGGGGTTGCTCTTCTTGCAGAGTATCTTTGTGGTGTTCTCTGTATTTCCTGGAGTTGAGTATTGACCTGTCTTGCTAGGTTGGGGAAATTTTCCTGGATAATATCCTGAAGAGTGTTTTCCAGCTTGGATTCATTCTCTTCGTCACATTCTGGTACACCTACCAACCGTAGGTTGGGTCTCTTCACATAGTCCCACATTTCTTGGAGATTTTGTTCATTCCTTTTTGCACTTTTTCTTTAATCTTGGTTTCTCGTTTTATTTCATTGAGTTGATCTTCAACTTCTGATATTCTTTCTTCTGCTTGGTCAATTCAGCTGTTGAAACTTGTGCGTGCTTCGCGAAGTTCTCGTGTTGTGTTTTTCAGCTCCTTCAATTCATTCATGTTCCTCTCTAAGTTTTCCATTCTCGTTATCAATTCCTCGAATCTTTTTTCAAATCTTTTTTCTAGGTTCTTAGTTTCTTTGCACTGGTGTAGGACATGTTCCTTTAGCTCGCTGAAGTTTCTCATTATCCACTTTCTGAAGTCTGATTCCGTCATTTCGTCACATTCATTCTCCGTCCAGCTTTGTTCCCTTGCTGGTGAGGAGTTTTGGTCCTTTTTTGGAGGTGAGGTGTTTTGGTTTCGGGTGTTTTCCTCCTTTTTGCGCTGGTTTCTTCCCATCTTTATGGATTTATCCGCCTGTCGTCTTAGTATTGGCTGATTTTTCAATTGGGTCTCTGTGTGGACGCTGAGATTGTTGATGATGAAGTATTTCTGTTACCTAGTTTTCCCTCTAATGATATATCCTCTCTGCTGTATGAGTGCTGAGGTCCACTCCAGGCCCTGCTTGTCTGGGGTATACCTGCAGCAGCTGCAGAACAATGAGGGATGATACCAGTTTCTTCTTCTGCTGCCCTTGTTCCAGAATGATGCCAGCCAAATGTCAGTCTGATTAGTCCTTTTCTGGGGTGACTCCTTGGATATACAGGGGTCAGGCAGCTGCTTGAGGAGACAGTCTGTGCTTTATAGGAGCTCCAGTGCTAAGTTGTGAGCTCCGTTGTTCATTCAGGGTTGTTGGGAGGTTGTTTATGTCTGCTGCAATAGAACTCATAAAACTCCACCCTTTCCCCCCCCCTTAGATGCTCTGTCTCAGGGAATTGGGGCTTTCTTTATGAGTATCTGTTGCACTGTCCTGCTCCACTAGGCGGCAGTCTATTCACAATTTGCCTGCTGGGGCTCTGACCTGCTAGCTCGGGTCCGCCCTATTGCTGCTGGACTCCCTCTGCTGTGGAGCGCTCCCGGCTCCTGGGAGACTCTCTGTTATGGCAGGTTGCCTCGGCAATGGCGGGCTGCATCAGTCCTGGGCGGTACTTCAGTGGGGGTGGACTGCGTCAGCAATGGTGGATGCCCCTTCCTCACAGGGCTGCACCGTCCTAGATGCCGGCAGCAAAACTCTCAGCCCCAAGCACCTCCAGTCGCTGCCCTGCTTGTCCCCGTGAGCATGGGACCCGCCGAGCCCGATCACCCAGCTGCCTGCCTCAGAGTTTGTCCTCTCTCTCTCTCTCTTCCTCTCCCCAAGCTGAAAGGTCGACTCTCTCACTGGCACCCCAGTAGCCTGCCGATAGGCACTGGGATCCGTGTGATCTCCCGTGCTGCTGCCCACTACCCCGGCTCAGATCACGCTTCCCAGGAAACTCCTGGTCTGGCTCATTGTCCAAGTCCCGTTCAATCAGATGAACATGCCAGTCTGCCCTTCCAAATTTCAGATTGCCGGTTTAACAGGGCACCCAGACCAGTGAGTTCCGCGCCGGGTCCCACTGCGGCCCGGGCCGAAGAGGCGGTGGGAGCCGGCGGTGGGAGCCGGCTGCTAGCGTTTCGTGTCTCTCCCACACCTGAAAGTTTCAACGCTCTGTGGGCATAAAAGGAACATCCGAGGATGTGGCTAGGACTCACCCTCTGCGCCTTCACCGAGAGCTGCAATCCTGAGTCACCTCTCTGACGCCATCTTGCCTCCCTTCCGACCCATTTCTTTACATAGCTTTTGCTGACTTACCTCAGCCATTCCCTGTCATGCCAGAGGAGCCCACCTTAGCTTCCTTAATCTTTCATGAGCTATTTGCCATGTATATTTTAAGCAAGGCAACTACCTGCGTTGGGAACAAAAACTTGAATTCACAGATTATGACTGTATCATCAGGTTGGTTGTTTACTTGGTTGGCTTTATCCAAGATTAATGGCATGTGATGAAGAATGCACAGTTGAATCATCTTGGCTTGCAGAGGTGAAATGAAAGGCAAAACTTTTCCTGCTTACTAATGGCCAGAGCTGTGGAAAGGAATCTATTGTTTAAACACATAATTTGACAATAGAAGTGGAAAAGAAAACATAATCACTACATATTGCAATATTTCTTCCCAATACTTATTTTATAGTGTTATCAATGTAGTAGCTTCCAAACTCCTTTTGTGTGCTTTTGTTACTGTCCTCTGAACTCAAATCCATCTTTCCAGTGCTGCCAAAATTATGGGTCTAAAACACAAGTCTGACTCTGTCACTTATCCAGGAAAACCCTTCAGCAACTCCTCACTTGCCTAGAAGAACAACGCAACATTCTTACCTGAATATACCAAGACCCCATCATGTGCCCCACCCAGCTCTCCAGCTTCACGTTTTGCCACTCTCTACTCTGAAATGTATTTCACCTCACTTGTATTTCCACAAGCACCCTAAGAATTGTCACCTTTTCATATCTTTGCTCCTTCGGTGCTGGAATCTTTTCCTATTAAGTTGCCCATCTGCTATTTAGCCTTCAATATTCAGCTCTGGCCCCATCTCTTCTAAAAAGTCTACCCTGAACCATACTCTTTCCCATCTCCAGCTGGCGTAAAGACCCCTCTTTGGGGGTCATAGATGCCTTTCTGTGTACTATCATTGAAATAAGAAATTGAATACAGAGTAGTGTCTTTACATTTCCTTATCATATGTCACCATTGTTAACATCTCCTGTAATATATGTAACCACCACATATTTGGCACACAGGCAATTAGGAAAGGTCTGTTGAATAGAATCAAGCCATAAGAGGGATACTATTTAGATTTTTCATGTGATAAAAATAATTTTCAGAGCAACTCACTGTCTTTCCCAAGTTTTGGAACCAGGAAATGGAGGGAACTAACTCCTACAGTACAATGCATCTAACAATTCTGCTTTCATTTCTGTCTGGTCCAGCAAATCCTAAGAGTGGAATTATAAGGTTCTCAAGGGCACAAGTAACTTTTTTCTTATTTTCTAATCCCAAGCATATTCATATAGGAAGAACTAAAAAATGTTTGGTGTAATTGACCTAAATTTTCTTCATATGCCCTTTATTATTTCTTCAGAGCTAGGGTACATCTCTATCTTTGAATACTGTCTGTATTAAAGAGTCACTATTTCCACAGTTATTCAGCAAACAGATATTAAAGAAAGACTGATTGTTTTTCCTCAAAAATTAGTTTTCTAGATTCTCTTATTGGTGACCTTACCCAATATCTCTCATAAAGTCTCAGTATAATGAGAGTGATGGTATAATATATCACACTTTTGAGAATGAAAGGGAGCACTATTAACAATAATTTGAGAGGACAGATGTGACTGGAGCTGTGCTGGCCAAAACCAGGACGTGTGGTCATCCTAAGTATAGTGACTCCCAGATAGGGGAAATTTAAATTCCAAATTTGTAACCAAGACTTTAAATCAAAGTTTTGCTGTCCTCTGAGTTTATCATAGCATGGCAAAGTGCTGACAGTCAGACACAGCTTTTCTTTCTTTAAAATTTTGATTGCATTTTAGGTTTTGGGGTACATGTGCAGAATGTGCAAGATAGTTGCATAGGTACACACATGGCAGTGTGTTTTGCTGCCTTCCTCCCCTTAACCCACATTTGGCATTTCTCCCCAGGCTATCCCTCCCCAGCTCCCCCACCACTGTCCCTCCCCTATTCCCCTCATTGCAGCACTGTTTACAATAGCAAAGAACTGGAACCAACCTAAATGCCCATCGATGATAAACTGGACTGGGAAAATGTGGCACATATACACCATGGAATATTATGAAGCCATCAAAAATGACGAGTTTATGTCCTTTTTAAGGATATGGATGAATCTGGAGAACATCATTCTCAGCAAACTGACACAAGAACAGAAAATGAAATACCACATATTCTCACTCATAGGCAGCTTTTCAAAATGTAAAATTCCTTGACAAAATCTGGAATGCCCAAAGAAATAATATATATTTGCCAATATTACAAAGCATATGTGAACCTCAAAATTAACTTTATTTTCATTTAAGGCCACCATCAGAGTAATTTTTATGAAAGAGTGGTAGGAGAGTTGTTTGCCACCAGCATACTGTGGCACTCTGGAATAAATAAACCTTGCACAGGGATACTACCAAATTTGGATCAGTGTATAAAGTGCATATTCTGGGTTTTCATAGCTTTATCAGCTTGCCTGCCTGGTGGCATCTTGGCTGACTTCATTGTTCATGAAATACAGTGAAGAGTGGGGACCAACTTGGTCTTATTTAAGAGGTAAAATGCAGGGCAACATGAAGCTATTGGTAAATATAAGGAGTTTTTTTTAATAGGGATATATAAGAACTTTGTTTTATTAGTAATAAGAGATAGAGTCAAGGCAGTTATCCATAGAGACTCCAGCCTGAAAGTTATCCCAATGAAGAGTGACAAACACAGACACTATTCTAGATGTTCTAAGCTAGCATATTGTTATAGGTTGATTTTTTAAAGTCCTGGTAATAAAAGCTCTAGAGTGTTCTGTGAAAACAGAAAGATGGAGAATCATGGTTAAAGAATAGGTATTCCAGACTGCCCTACCCTACCTAGTATTAAGACATTTTGACTCAGAAGCAACTATGGATATTATTTTCTTTTTATTTCTTTAATTTAAAAATCAAATAACTGTCAATAATAAAGGAAGGCCATGTGCAGATACCTAACGTGGACATAGACCACAAGCAAAGTTTTTGAAAGCAATTGCCTCCTTTAGTGCTCCTCTTGCCCTAAAAATACATTTAGGACATATTTATGGGAGAATTCCACTAGTTGGGTTTTCATCTAGACAAACACTACTAACTTATGGGTCTTTTGAAATTATCTGGAGGTGTTTTGATTGTCGTGGTGACTGGTGGGACACCACTGGCATCAGTGGGTGGAAGTTGGGGGTAGTATCAGCCTTTTGCCCTTCAGTGCACAGAACTGTCCTGTACAGTAAAGGATTGTCTTTCCCCAAATGCCAATAGTGCCTCATTGTGAAAGGCCATGGAGAGCACACATTCTCATGTGGTAACATGTATTCTGTTTTCTCCATGTGTATAAAAATTAAAGCAAAATTTTTATATTTTGAAATGACAAAAAATCACTCCTGCATTAGCTTTCTATTAGTATGATTACTTTGACTGAGAATATTTTTTAATATTTGGCAAAGCTCTCTTTATTAGCTTGTGCAGTCTACCTAGTTCTTTCTTTTTTCACACTTCATTTTTTTAATAAGGAATTTAAGTCCATAGTATCTTAAAGTTTAATGCTTGGAAGAGACACAAATTCAAGGTGATAAAAATATTGATTAGATGACACATAACATGCCTTATGAACACTTGACTTCACAAACAAGGTATAACCATGAAAACAACACTCTATTTTGGGCTCCCAAAATCAAAAGTAAGATTAGAACTAATATATTTACTCTATCACAGATATTTGATACTCAATAAAATAATCTATAATTTCAAAAAAATAAAGAAATAGGAGGCAAGATGGCGTCAGAGAGGTGACTCAGGATTGCAGCTCGCGGTGAAGGCGCAGAGGGTGAGTCCTAGCCGCATCCTCGGATGTTCCTTTTATGCCCACAGAGCGTTGAAAGTTCCAGGTGTGGGAGAGACTGAAGCGCTGGCAACCGGCTCCCGGCTCCGCACCCTCTTGGCCGCAGCCTGGCGCAGGACTGGAACTCACTGGTCTGGGTGCCCTGTTAAACCGGCAATCTGAGATTTGGAAGGGCAGATTGGCATGTCCATCTGATTGAGCGGGACTTGGACAATGAGCCAGACCAGGAGTTTCCTGGGAAGCGTGATCTGAGCCGGGGTAGTGGGCAGCGGCACGGGAGATCGCACGGATCCCAGTGCCCTATCGGCAGGCTCCTGGGGCGCCAGTGAGAGAGTCGACCTTTCAGCTTGGGGAGAGGAAGAGAGAGAGAGGACGGACTCTGAGGCAGGGAGCTGGGTGATCGGGCTCGGCGGGTCCCACACTCACGGGACAAGCAGGGCGGCGACTGGGCGCTTGGGGCTGAGAGTTTTGTTGCGGCATCTAGGACGGTGCAGCCCGGTCAGGGAGGGCGTCCACCATTGATGACAGTGCACCCCACTTAAGTACCGCCCAGGACTGCCTGCCGTTGCGAGGCAACCTGCCATAACAGACAGACTCCGCTCCACAGCAGAAGGGAGCCCAGCGGGTCAGAGCCCGGCAGGCAAATAGTGAATAGACTGCCATCTAGTGGGGCAGGACAGTGCAACAGATACTCATAAAAGCCCCAACTCCCTGAGACAGAGCATCTAAGGGTGAAAAAAAAAAAAAGTGGTGTTTATGAGTTCTATTGCAGCAGACATAAACAACCTCCCAACAACCCTGAATGAACAACGGAGCTCACAGCTCAGCACTGGAGCTCCTATAAAGCACAGACTGTCTCCTCAAGCAGCTCCTGACCCCTGTATATCCAAGGAGTCACCCCAGAAAAGGACTAATCAGACTGACATTTGGCTGGCATCATTCTGGAACAAGGGCAGCAGAAGAAGAAACTGGTATCATCCTCATTGTTCTGCAGCTGCTGCAGGTATACCCCAGACAAGCAGGGCCTGGGTGGACCTCAGCACTCATACAGCAGAGGATAGATCATTAGAGGAAAACTAAGTAACAGAAATACTTCATCATCAACAATCTCAGTGTCCACACAGAGACCCAATTGAAAAATCAGCCAATACTAAGGCGACAGGCGGATAAATCCATAAAGATGGGAAGAAACCAGCGCAAAAGGAGGAAAACACCGAAACCAAAACACCTCACCTCCAAAAAGGACCAAAACTCCTCACCAGCAAGGGAACAAAGCTGGACGGAGAATGAATGTGACGAAATGACGGAATCAGACTTCAGAAAGTGGATAATGAGAAACTTCAGTGAGCTAAAGGAACATGTTCTAAACCAGTGCAAAGAAACTAAGAACCTAGAAAAAGATTTGAAAAAGATTCGAGGAATTGATAACGAGAATGGACAACTTAGAGAGGAATATGAATGAATTGAAGGAGCTGAAAAACACAACACGAGAACTTCGAAGCATGCACAAGTTTCAACAGCCGAATTGACCAAGCAGAAGAAAGAATATCAGAAGTTGAAGATCAACTCAATGAAATAAAACGAGAAACCAAGATTAAAGAAAAAGTGCAAAAGGAATGAACAAAATGGCGTCAGAGAGGTGACTCAGGATTGCAGCTCGCGGTGAAGGTGCAGAGGGTGAGTCCTAGCCGCATCCTCGGATGTTCCTTTTATGCCCACAGAGCGTTGAAAGTTCCAGGTGTGGGAGAGACTCGAAACGCTAGCAGCCGGCTCCCACCGCCGGCTCCCGCACCCTCTTCGGCCCGCGCGCCACCGCACCGTGCAGGCGCGAACTCACTGGTCTGGGTGCCCTGTTAAACCGGCAATCTGAGATTTGGAAGGGCAGACTGGCATGCCCATCTGATTGAACGGGACTTGGACAATGAGCCAGACCAGGAGTTTCCTGGGAAGCGTGATCTGAGCCGGGGTAGTGGGCAGCGGCACGGGAGATCGCACGGATCCCAGTGCCCTATCGGCAGGCTCCTGGGGCGCCAGTGAGAGAGTCAACCTTTCAGCTTGGGGAGAGGAAGAGAGAGAGAGGACGGACTCTGAGGCAGGGAGCTGGGGGATCGGGCTCGGCGGGTCCCACACTCACGGGACAAGCAGGGCGGCGACTGGAGGCGCTTGGGGCTGAGAGTTTTGTTGCCGGCATCTAGGACGGTGCAGCCCGGTCAGGGAGGGACGTCCACCATTGATGACGAAGTGCACCCCCACTTAAGTACCGCCCAGGACTCCCTGCCATTGCCGAGGCAACCTGCCATAACAGACAGACTCCGCGCTCCACAGCAGAAGGGAGCCCAGCGGGTCAGAGCCCCGGCAGGCAAATAGTGAATAGACTGCCATCTAGTGGGGCAGGACAGTGCAACAGATACTCATAAAGAAAGCCCCAACTCCCTGAGACAGAGCATCTAAGGGTGAAAAAAAAAAAAAAAAGTGGTGTTTTATGAGTTCTATTGCAGCAGACATAAACAACCTCCCAACAACCCTGAAGGAACAACGGAGCTCACAACTTAGCACTGGAGCTCCTATAAAGCACAGACTGTCTCCTCAAGCAGCTCCCTGACCCCTGTATATCCAAGGAGTCACCCCAGAAAAGGACTAATCAGACTGACATTTGGCTGGCATCATTCTGGAACAAGGGCAGCAGAAGAAGAAACTGGTATCATCCTCATTGTTCTGCAGCTGCTGCAGGTATACCCCAGACAAGCAGGGCCTGGGTGGACCTCAGCACTCATACAGCAGAGAGGATAGATCATTAGAGGAAAACTAAGTAACAGAAATACTTCATCATCAACAATCTCAGTGTCCACACAGAGACCCAATTGAAAAATCAGCCAATACTAAGGCGACAGGCGGATAAATCCATAAAGATGGGAAGAAACCAGCGCAAAAGGAGGAAAACACCGAAACCAAAACACCTCACCTCCAAAAAGGACAAAACTCCTCACCAGCAAGGAACAAAGCTGGACGGAGAATGAATGTGACGAAATGACGGAATCAGACTTCAGAAAGTGGATAATGAGAAACTTCAGTGAGCTAAAGGAACATGTTCTAAACCAGTGCAAAGA
Source organism: Saguinus midas (assembly GCA_021498475.1). NCBI lineage: Eukaryota > Metazoa > Chordata > Mammalia > Primates > Cebidae > Saguinus > Saguinus midas. Next base: position 32,592,387 of record CM038404.1, on the reverse strand, counting down.
AACTAAGAACCTAGAAAAAGATTTGAAAAAGATTCGAGGAATTGATAACGAGAATGGACAACTTAGAGGAATATGAATGAATTGAAGGAGCTGAAAAACACAACACGAGAACTTCAAGCATGCACAAGTTTCAACAGCCGAATTGACCAAGCAGAAGAAAGAATATCAGAAGTTGAAGATCAACTCAATGAAATAAAACGAGAAACCAAGATTAAAGAAAAAGTGCAAAAGGAATGAACAAAATCTCCAAGAAATGTGGGACTATGTGAAGAGACCCAACCTACGTTTGATAGGTGTACCAGAATGTGACGAAGAGAATGAATCCAAGCTGGAAAACACTCTTCAGGATATTATCCAGGAAAATTTCCCCAACCTAGCAAGACAGGTCAATACTCAACTCCAGGAAATACAGAGAACACCACAAAGATACTCTGCAAGAAGAGCAACCCCAAGGCACATAATCGTCAGATTCACTAGGGTTGAAACGAAGGAGAAAATACTAAGGGCAGCCAGAGAGAAAGGTCAGGTCACCCACAAAGGGAAGCCCATCAGACTCACAGCAGATCTCTCGGCAGAGACTCTACAAGCCAGAAGAGAGTGGGGCCAATATTCAACATCCTTAAAGAAAAGAGCTTTCAACCCAGAATTTCATATCCAGCCAAACTGAGCTTCATAAGTGAAGGAAAAATAAAATCCTTCACGAACAAGCAAGTACTCAGAGATTTTGTCACCACTAGGCCTGCTTTACAAGAGCTCCTGAAAGAGGCACTACACATAGAAAGAAACAACCAGTTCCAGCCATCCCAAAAGCATACCAAATGCTAAAGACCATCAACAAAATGAAGAATGTACATGAACCAATGGGCAAAACAGCCAGCTAGCATCAAAATGGCAGTATCAAATTCACACATAACAATATTAACCCTGAATGTAAATGGGCTAAATGCACCAATCAAAAGACACAGACTGGCAAATTGGATAAAAAACCAAAACCCATCGGTGTGCTGTATCCAGGAAACCCACCTCACATGCAAAGATACACAAAGGCTTAAAATAAAGGGATGGAGGAAGATTTACCAAGCAAATGGAGAGCAGAAAAAAGCAGGAGTTGCAATTCTCATTTCTGATAAAATAGACTTTCAAGTAACAAAGATCAAAAGAGACAAAGAAGGTCATTACATAATGGTAAAAGGATCGATACAACAAGAAGAGATAAGGATTCTAAATATATATGGACCCAATGTAGGAGCACCCAGATATATAAGGCAAGTTCTTAATGACTTACAAAAGGACTTAGACTCCCACACAATAATAGTGGGAGACTTTAACACTCCATTGTCAATAGCAGACAGATCAACCAGACAGAAAATTAACAAGGATATCCAGGACTTGAACTCACACCTGGAACAAGCAAACCTGATAGACATTTACAGAACTCTCCACCCCAAATCCACAGAATATACATTCTTCTCAGCACCACATCACACCTACTCCAAAATTGACCACATAATTGGAAGTAAAGCACTCCTCAGCAAATGCAAAACAACGGAAATCATAACAAACAGTCTCTCAGACCATAGTGCAATCAAGTTGGAACTCAGAATTCAGAAAATAACTCAGAACCGCACAGCTTCATGGAAACTGAACAACTGGCTCTTGAATGTTGATTGGATAAACAATGAAATGAAGGCAGAAATAAAGAAGTTCTTTGAAACCAACGAGAATGAAGACACAACGTACCAGAATCTCTGGGACACATTTAAAGCAGTCTGTAGAGGAAAATATATAGCAATAAGTGCCCACATGAGAAGAGTGGAGAGATCCAAAATTGACACCCTATCGTCAAAATTGAAAGAGCTAGAGGAGCAAGATCAAAAAAGCTCAAAACCTAGCCGAAGACAAGAAATAACTAAGATCAGAGCAGAACTGAAGGAGATAGAGACAAGAAAACCCTTCAAAAAATCAACAAGTCTAAGAGCTGGTTTTTCGAAAAGATCAACAAAATAGACAGACCACTAGCCAGACTGATAAAAAGAAGAGAGAACAACCAAATAGATGCAATAAAAAACGATAAAGGGGAAATCACCACTGATTTCACAGAAATTCAAACCATCATCAGAGAATACTACAAACAACTCTATGCACATAAACTAGTAAATCAGGAAGAAATGGATAAATTCCTGGACGCCTGTGTCCTCCCAAGCCTAAACCAGGAGGAAGCCGAAACTATGAATAGACCAATAACAAGGTCTGAAGTTGAGGCAGCAATTAAGAACCTACCACACAAAAAGCCCAGGTCCAGATGGGTTCACAGCTGAATTCTACCAGACACACAAAGAGGATCTGGTACCATTCCTTCTGAAACTATTCCAAATAATCCAAAAGAGGAACCCTTCCCAAATCATTTTATGAGACCAACATCATCCTGATACCAAAACCTGGCAGAGACTCAACAAGAAAAGAAAACTTCAGGCCAATATCCATGATGAACATAGATGCAAAATCTTCAATAAAATACTGGCAAACCGATTGCAACAGCACATTAAAAACTTATCCATCATGATCAAGTAGGATTCATCCGGGGATGCAAGGCTGGTTCAACATACGCAAGTCTATAAATGTAATTCACCACATAAACAGAAGCAAAAACAAAATCACATGATTATCTCAATTGATGCAGAGAAGGCATTTGACAAAATTCAACAGCCCTTTATGCTAAAACCCTCAATAAACTTGGTATTGATGGAACATATCTCAAAGTAATAAAAGCTATTTATGACAAACCAACAGCCAATATCATACTTAATGGGCAAAACTGGAAGCATTCCTTTGAAATCCGGCACTAGACAAGGATGCCCTCTCTCACCACTTCTATTCAACATAGTACTGGAAGTTCTAGCCAGAGCAATCAGGCAAGAAAAAGAAATAAAGGGTATTCAAATAGGAAAGGTGGAAGCCAAATTGTCTCTATTTGCAGACGACATGATAGTATACCTAGAAGACCCCATCACCTCAGCCCAAAAGCTCCTGCAACTGATAAGCAACTTCAGCAAAGTCTCAGGATATAAAATCAATGTTCAAAAATCACAAGCATTCCTATACACCAATAACAGACTTAAAGAGAACCAAATCAAGAACGAACTGCCATTCACAATTGCTACAAAGAAAATAAAATACCTAGGAATACAACTCACTAGGAATGTAAGGGACCCTTTAAGGAAAACTACAAACAACTGCTCAACGAAATAAGAGAGGACACAAACAGATGGAGAAACATTCCATGTTCGTGGTTAGGAAGAATCAATATCGTGAAAATGGCTATACTGCCCAAAGTAATTTACACAATCAATGCTATCCCCATCAAACTACCATTGAATTTCTTCACAGAACTGGAAAACCACCATGAATTTCATATGGAACCAAAAAGAGCCCGCATAGCCAAGTCAATTCTAAGCAAAAAGAACACAGCGGAGGCATCACGCTACCAGACTTCAAACTATACTACAAGGCTACAGTAATCAAAACAGCATGGTACTGGTACCAAAACAGAGATATAGACCAATGGAACAGAACAGAGGCATCGGAGGCAACACAACACATCTACAACCATATTATCTTTGATAAACCAGACAAAAACAGGCAATGGGGAAAGGATTCCTATTTAATAAATGGTGTTGGGAAAACTGGCTAGCCATGTGCAGAAAGCAGAAACTGGACCCCTTCCTGACACCTTACACTAAAATTAACTCCAGATGGATTAAAGACTTAAACGTAAGACCTGACACCATAAAAACCCTAGAAGAAAATCTAGGCAAAACCATTCAGGACATAGGAGTAGGCAAGGACTTCATGAACAAAACACCAAAAGCATTGGCAACAAAAGCCAAAATAGACAAATGGGACCTAATCAAACTCCACAGCTTCTGCACGGCAAAAGAAACAGTCACTAGAGTGAATCGGCAACCATCAGAATGGGAAAAAATCTTTGCAGTTTACACATCTGACAAAGGGTTGATATCCAGAATTTACAAAGAACTCAAACAGATTTACAGGAAAAAAACAAACAAGCCCATTCAAAAATGGGCAAAGGATATGAACAGAAACTTTACAAAAGAAGACATACATGAGGCCAACAAACATATGAAAAAGTGCTCATCGTCATTGGCCATTAGAGATGCAAATCAAAACCACATTGAGATACCATCTCACGCCAGTTAGAATGGCGATCATTAAAAAATCTGGAGACAGCAGATGCTGGAGAGGATGTGGAGAAATAGGAACACTCTTACACTGTTGGTGGGAGTGTAAATTAGTTCAACCATTGTGGAAGACAGTGTGGCGATTCCTCAGGGACCTAGAAATAGAAATTCCATTTGACCCAGCAATCCCATTACTGGGTATCTATCCAAAGGACTATAAATCGTTCTACTATAAGGACACATGCACACGAATGTTCATTGCAGCACTGTTTACAATAGCAAAGAAATGGAACCAACCCAAATGCCCAACGATGACAGACTGGACTGGGAAAATGTGGCACATATACACCATGGAATATTATGCAGCAATCAAAAATGATGAGTTTGTGTCTTTTGTAGGGACATGGATGAATCTGGAGAACATAATTCTCAGCAAACTGACACAAGAACAGAAAAAATAATACCGCATATACTCACTCATAGGTGGGTAAGAAAAATAAGAACACATGGACACAGAGAGGTGGTCTACTATACACTTGGGACTGTTGGGGGGAAAGGGGGAGGGACAGCGTGGGGTGCTGGGGGGGATAGCCTGGGGATGAATGCCAAGTGTGGGTGAGGGGGAGGAAGGCAGCAAAGCACACTGCCATGTGTGTGCCTGTGCAACTATCTTGCTCGTTCTGCACATGTACCCCCAAACCTATAACACAATAAAAATTTAAAAATAAAAAAAATAACTAAATAACTTAATAAATAAATAAAATAAAATAAAATAAAACAAAAAAAAAAACACTAACATTATACAGTGTTTCTGTGTTTCACATTATTTTTTTTTCCACAGCTGTTGAAAATTTCAGCCTCAGTGGAACCATGATCTGCATGACAGGCTATACATTGTCAATAGTTCTGTTTCTTTGGAAAAGTACAGTTGTGGCATTTACTCATTTTAGCTGATAGCTAAAATGGAAAAATACACACTGGACCTGCAGTTAAGTTTTTGACAATGCCAAGGATCAAAAACAGACTAAACATTTGTTGAAGATCAAAAGGTATTGCATTGGTCTTAATAGAGATACTGTCATCTCTAGGTAAGGATGCTCACTGAGCCTATTCTGTTTCTTCACCTCTACATGTTTTCTCTTCTATAACACACTTCCAAGAGACAAGATCATGTAGTCAGCCACACTAGGTCCATTTGACCTTTCTCATTCTCTGGTCTCTTCCCTGTGACTTTTGACAAAAATACTCAGTTCATAATATTAGCTGCCTGCTTCTGATGGGTAGGAGGTATATAATCAAAATACTTCCACCAAAGCACTCTATGGTCTAGACTTGATACTTAATTTCATTTTGGCATTTCTCAACAAGGATACCTTGAGGTAATAGGAGATATTTTGGTAAGTGAAAATAATTCCTGCTTGGAACACAGCTTACTGAACTCAGGATTTCATTTCTTTGAGTATTAGGCAGTTCTCAATAAACTGATGTATGTTGAGGAATAATTCTAAAGAGGTTAGTAATATCCTGTTTAGGAATAAATTTAGAAAACTGAAGGCCTTGTCAGCCCACTTTTCCCAGATTTCTTAGTTTGAGTGCCTCTGTTGACACAGGGCCCAGCCTGCTGATCAGATCTGCCTGCCTCATTCAGGGGTAGCAAGACTGTCTGGACCTTGATGTTCCTCAATCCGGGGCCTGTGCAGTCAGAAGATGACAGCTCCTGCTGGAGTCTCTGGGTAGCAGTGGAGTTGAGGGCCTTTTCCTTGGGCCTAACCACTGGAGGGGAGCTGTCAGAAGTTGCTGCTGGACCTGCAGTCACCACTGACTGATCTACACCTGTAGAGGACTCCCAAGTAGATAGTGTGGATTTAGCTCTGGAGGCCCTAGAATCCCCAGAAAGCTTCAGCTCCAGATTCTGAATCTTTAACATGCACCAGGTTTTAATTCATCCACCAAGGATATCTGTTGTTTTTCCCCCTCATGCTTCTCTGTGTCTGAGTGCTATTGCAGGTGGTTCAGGCACTCTGTCCTCTCTGCAGAGAGTCGCTCAACCATCAGCTTGTCCAAAATATGCATTTGGTGCTGCGTCTTGTTCTCCATCTGCCCCAGCTTTATATTCATTTTGTCCTGAACCAATCCCAGCTCTGCTTTTATCTCCTCCACAGTAGCCTCCAACTGATTCTCCAGCTTGTTGATAAGAGGTTCACATCGACAACCATTTTTTGGTGCCTGCATCACTTTCCCGTCCTTGCCCTGGTACAATGTGTACAGCTGGTATGACCCAAGTCATGGGGTGGGGTGGGATGAACACCAATGCCTGTTCCTCTTTTTAGGGTGATTATGAGTATGCAGGTTCTTCTGATGTCCAGGCTGTTGGTCGGCTGGTAGGGTGGGATCAGAAAATGCTGACACCTTGGGCCTTGACTTATTTCTCTCATCATCCTTTGCTCTGGGTTCTGGGGAGGCTGACAGGAACTTTTCTTTGCCTTCTTCCTTTCTGGGCACAGCCTGTTCACTGCTGGGGTTTTCTCCTGCTGAGACACTGCCCTGGGGAGCTTTAGTGAGGAGAAGAGCAACTTCCGGGTTATTGTGGTAGCGGGCAGTCTCCAGCAGAGTCTGGCCTGCATTGTTAACAATGGTCATATCTGCTCCAGCTTCCAGTAAGATTTTGGCCACTTTCTTGTGATTTAAGGCAGCAGCAACATGAAGTGCTGTGTCTCCAGCCTGGTTCTTTTCATGGACAGAACAGAAAGCACTGAGGAGGAGCCTAATGATGGACAAGTGATTATAGCATGCAGCAATGTGCAAACAGGTGTCTTCTGCCTTGTTCTTGGCAAGCATGTTGGCTCCTGCTTTAAGGAGCAGCTTGGCTGACTGGTTGAAACCGAGCCAGGATGCTTCATGCAAGGCTGTATTCCCATCCTTGTCTTGTCAGTCCAGGGCACACCCCTCATGGATGAGTGCAGAGATAGTCTCCGTGTTCCCCACCACCATGGCCCGGTGCAAGGCAGTCTGGTCCCCATCATCCTGGACATCGAGGTCGCAGCCAGCCTTCAGCAAGATCTGGACCACAGGAAGATGGCCCTTATTGGCAGCAAGAGGCAGGGGGTCCGGCCATACTTGGTAACCGCTACCTTGGCGCCCTTGTTGATGAGCTGAACCACGTTCTCTCTTTGGCCTTTGTAAGCAGCTATGAGAAGGCGTTCTGAAAGCACAGCGACCGCATCTTGCTGACTCATGAATTAGGAAAGAAAGGTTTTCAGGGAGGCGGTAGACAAGTTCCTTCAGCTCAACACGAAGTCACTGGCCCGGGCTGGTACCCACGGGTAAAAATGTTCACAATCATCAGAAGATGTCTTTATGAATATGCCATCTACAGGACCTTTCTCTCCCGCGCTGGACGTCCACGCTCCAGGGACCGAGGCCAGCGACAGGGTAGGGGTGATGGGCGACGACGGGGACGGGCTCCCGCTGGCTCTTGCGGCCCCAGGGCCTCGGCGCCGCCCAGCGCCGCGTCTTCAGCCGCCCGCGCACCAGGCAGCGCTCGCTGCTCCCGCGGGTTACCTGTGGCCAAGCCCCTCAGTCTCTCTACTTCTTATTTGCATTTTAAAAACTTCCCTTATTGTAACAGCTGTGCAAATGTCATTACAGCTTAGGAGGGAAAAAGGAAATAGGCTATGTTTCTGAACCAAATTAATGAAAGGCATTATTAAAGAAAAATGATTGCACAAGATTTATTACCTAGAAATGAATAAAATAATGTGTTGCTGAATCCAAATAGAACTGAAATCCAAAAGATAAGAATCTTATAAAAAGATGTGTCACCCCTTGTTACTAGAAGCATAGATTTTAATATTTTAGTCAGATCTTTATGATTATTTCAATGAACTTGGATAGCAATAGAGGATCTGTATCCCGGCAAATCACTGAAAGCTTAGAGCAGTCTTTGTCAGTTAAAATTCACATTGCTAATCACATGTGAAATGGAATAATTTTGTATATAGAAGATGCTCAGCGGGTATTTGTTGACAGCTGTATAGATGAATAAGTTAATGGAATAATGAATGAATGAATGCTTATTCCTTGTGACTTTTTTGTAACCAGGAATCTGTGGCTCTAAGTCTTAGCCAAGGGTAATTAATAGTAGAAACTTTGGGGGAAGACTTTGGTGGCAGTTATTCTAAATTAAAAGGCAAGACAGGGTCAACATTTAAAAACTATGGCAAGCATAGAATCAGAGTGTGCAAATAGATTTCTTCATCACCAAACCTCAAGCCATGTTCAAACTCCTGCTCTATAGTATCTAATCTAATCTTTTGTCTAAGACCTCTTATTTATTAATAAAAATGTAAAATTTTTATGCCACCTAGTTTTTTTTTATTGTTGTTTTCTGTTGTTGTGGTTGTGGTTGTTTGATTGGGTTTGTGTTTTTCTTGTAAATTTGTTTTAGTTCTTCGTAGATTCTGGATATTAGCCCTTTGTCAGATGGGTAGATTGCAAAAATTTTTTCCCATTCTGTTGGTTGCAGGTTCACTCTAATGATTGTTTCTTTTGCTGTGCAGAAGCTCTGGAGTTTAATTAAGTCCCATTTGTCTATTTTGGCTTTTGTTGCCAATGCTTTTGGTGTTCTAGTCATGAAGTCCTTGCCTATGCCTATGTCCTGAATGGTTTTACCTAGGTTTTCTTCTAGGGTTTTTATGATGTTAGGTCTTATGTTTAAGTCTTTAATCCATCTGGAGTTAATTTTAGTGTAAGGTGTCAGGAAGGGGTCCAGTTTCTGCTTTCTGCACATGGCTAGCCACCAGGTGGCAGTCATTATAAGGCCCAGGTGCCGGTCCTGGGCTTGCAGCTTCCAGGAGACTTGAGGCCCCGGTGACAGGCAAATCAAGGCTCCCACTGCAACAATGGAGAAGGCTGGAGTGTTTGGCAGTGCTCATTGTCTAAAAGATCCAATGTTTCCAGAGGCAGGCAGCTAGACAGGTTGGTCAGAGATCAGGCCCCAGAACAGCAGGGTGTGGAGACTGCTGGGATGAGGGGGCTGAGTGTGAGGCAGGGGAGGCTGGTGTCTGTGGGTGGGTAGGTGGAGCGGGCATGGCTGTGAGAACAAGGGCAAAGGCCTTGCCTAGAGATTATGATGTTTTTTTCTGTTTTTCACTACATCCCCAGGGCCTGGGAGGTACCTGGTGGGAACTCTGTCAATGTGCTTGTGTGGAAGAGAATCCTAGGATGGGCATCAGCCATGGACGACTTCCAAGAATCACGACTTCGGTAACCATGCCCCCAGGCCCTGAAAAATGCCCTGAGAAGCTTCTGGGAGTCCTTGTGTGCCACAAAATTACTCATCCCCAGTTCCAGACACCTGCTCCCTCCCTCTTTGGATGCCCTCCACCTGCTCCCAGTGGGGGATGATACATCATGCCCCATGTGCCGAGTGAATTCTGCTGACACACTTCCATTAGCAGGGAGGGCCAGGACCTCCTGACTGCCAGGGGCCCAGGGGATGGTCAGTTCTTGCATATTCTGGGGAAATCACCTCTGTTCCTCCAGAAACCTGTAGCCCAGCCTGTTGAGTGTGGGAATGCCATCTTACCCTGTCCTGGTCCTCCAAGGAATGGTCTAGGGTGAGCTGAAGAGCCTAGGGAGGTAGAAACACAAAACCCACAGAGGTGATGACCTCGAGGGCAATTCCTTTGCTTTGATGCTGGGTTTTCATGCTAAGGGTGGTGGGCAGAGCTCAAAAGCAGTTAGGTGTGTCTCGTTTCTGAGTGGCATCAAGGAATGGGAGCCACTTTCTAAGTTTGCTGACAGGAAAGTAAGGAGTGGGTTCAGTTCTTGGTGGCACAGTTTTAGTTTAGAGTGGCCTGAGAAGCATGAGTCTCACAGAGCACTGGCCAATAAAGCAAGTGGCCTTTTCCCACTGTTCTTTCACCTCTGAATGGAATAAGAAGCCACCTCCAAGCTGAGCTCCCTGGGGAGCGAGCCCAAGGCCTCCCTACAGCAGTGCAGTGGAGAACAGACAGGGAAGGAAGCTGCTTGCTCTGCACAGTTGTCATGGTGCTCCCGAGGAACTCAGAGGCATGAAGCTGGAGTCAGACTCCCTGGGCTCAAACCCCACCCTGTTGTGACCTGGGCCAGGTGCTGGGTGTGCTTGCTTCAGGGTCCAGGTCTGTCCAATAGGGGAATGATACCTCCTTCCTAGTGAGGTGGGAGATGCACATGTTTGCGTGCATAGTGAGGACTTCACAAACAGCAAGCAGCAGTGACTACCATTATCATCACAGCTTGAGTTTTAAGTAGACAGCAATCCTCTCTGAGGTATGGAATTCAAATGAGTGTGTCTCTCAGTGAGTCCTGGGCCTCATGGTTTGGAGCCAGTGGCTGCTTTCACTGCCATCTGCTGAGAACAGACCTGAAGGTCAAGGCAGCTTTTTGGACCTGGCACGAGGGTAGTACCCCCACAGTTCAGGAGGCAGGGCAGGTGCTCAGAAAAGAGAGGCTGACAGTGATGATTCTCACATGCAGAAGCAATCTTTGTTTTGTTAGAAAGTTCTAGGAAGAGGGCCTAGGATTTGACAAGCCAAGAGTAAGAGGGAAGCCCCCTGTTCTTCATTTTGACCAGTTCTGGGCAAAGATAGCCCAGACCAGAGGACAGTAACCCAACCCCACATTTTCTAGAAAGTCTGAAGCTCTTCCAAACAACATCAGTGTGAGGAGGATAAGTCTGGAGTTCCAGAAGAAGCATGGGACTAACAGGGCCTAGGTCCACGGAGGCCCAAAGGAGCTGTATGACTTTGAAAAGCCACTAAACCTCTCTGTGTTTCAGCTACACATATGTCAGGGATCATGAGACCCATGTCACTGAGCTCATGACCATGAAGGGTAAAGCGGCATCATATGAAGACACAGGGAAAGAATCACCAGCTCCAAACAGGGTGGACTGCATGGAGGAGGTGGCATTTCAGACATGTCTACATGGGTGAACCAGATATTGATAGGCAGAGAAGAGGTGGCCTTGGCCTTCAGGAAGAGCCTAAATACAGGTACAGACTGTGGCCCACAAGGGTTCTGTGGCTGCAGTCCAGGGGGCTGGCAAAATGGGGGGACCCCAGCATGGGAAGATAGGCTGGGCTCTGTTTGGTGGGAGGAATTTCCACCTGATTCCTTAGGCTCCAGGGAACCAGGGTAGGTGTCATGGAAGACTGGAAATTGGGATGGGCTCAGGCTTGTGTTTATAGCCACCCAGCTTTAGGGTGGAGGATGAATGTGAGGGTAGACAGGAGCTCAGGAGTCAGGCAGGGGCACAGAGAGGAGTGTCCTGACCCCCTGTGAGCCCACAGAGTCCACTGAGGCTCCAGAAGGCAGCAGGCAGTGGCACTGATGAAGGCTGTGGTCCAGGGTGGGAGCTGGGGCTCCAGTGGGAAGGCCATAACCAAGGTAGGAAGGCCATGGTTGGGAGGGAGGCTGTAGTTGGGAGGGAGGTTGTGGCCCAGGTGGGGAGGTGGCCTTTCTGACTGGCCCTAACTAGTCACAGCAAGATGATAGGACACTGTCATCAACCCCAGACTCTCTCTGGCTGGCAACAGGCCCCAGAACTCCTGTCATTTGTTTTGGATTTGTGGTCAGGGATGTCTCATATGATCCCAGAACACAGGGAGCATGCAGCAAGGGATGTGGGGGCCCCCAGGCCAGGCCCAGTTGTGGCTACAATGGGGACCTGACCATGACTGCTCATGGCCAGTAATCAACATGTGGGGAGGAGCCCTCCCAGGCTTCTGGGAAGGGGCCTCAGTGAGCTGGCGTGTCAGGTGATGGAAGATGGTTAGAGGCCAGATGGCAAAAGATGGCCACACTCACAAGAGCTTTTCCAGGTCCATAAAGGGACACTGGGAGGCAGTGGGCACAGCCCGGGCACACCCAGGCCCAGTGGTGCCTGCACACAGCAGGCCTATGGTGTTCACCTGTGGAATGAACACTTGGTGGATGGAGGGGGAAGAATGACCCAAACATCGCCCTCTAGTCCCTAGTAGGCCTCCCTGCTAGGGACTCTCCTGCCTGTGGAGCCAAAGAGCAGGATGGGCACTGACCAGGCATGTCAGCTCAACCTCCTTAAAATTCCAACTTTGAGGACATTTTACAATCCGTGTATCTTGGTGCCTGTGCTCCCTCGAACCTGTCAAGCAAGTGCTTACCTCAGAGATCCCTCCTTCACTACATTAGAGCACTGCTCAAACAGTATTTCACTAGTGAGGCCACCCAGACATGCCTCTGCCAACCTGTCCTCCTTCCCTGCACTTGCGCTGCATGGAGCCTCAGCTAGTCATGTGTCTCCCTTCCTCTCACATCTGTTCCACCAGGGCAGAGTGGACACTTGCAACTTGATCCCCAGGTCAACCACTGCCTGCCACACATGGGCACTTGCTGGATATCTAGAGTGTGGATGAGTGGATAAGTGGATGCGTGAATGGATATATGGAGAAGTGGATATTTGGATGGGTAGATGGGTAGAAGAGTGGATGGATAGATATATGGATGAGTGGATATTCAGATGGGTAGATATTTGGATGAGTGGATGGATGGTTATGTGGATTGGTAGAAGGGTAGATGGGATGTGAATGGATATATGGATGAGTGGACATTTGGATGAGTGGATATTGGATGGGTAGATGGGTGGGTATGTGTCTGGATGTATATATGGAGAAGTGGATATTTGGTAGATGAGTGGATATTGGATGAGTGGATGGATGAGTGGATATTGGATGGGTGGATGAGTGGATGGGTGATTATGTGGATGAGTGGATATTCAGATGGGTAAACATATGGATGAGTGGATATTTGGATAGGTAGATGGGTAGATAGGTGGGTGGGTGGATGAGTGGACATTTGGATGGATAGATGCTTGAATGAGTGAATGGATGGCTATGTGGGTGGGTAGATGGGTAGATGGGTAGATAGTTGGATGGATGGATATATGGTTGAGTGGACATTTCGATGGGTGGACAGTTGGATGAGTGGATGGATGGTTATGTGGATGGGTGGACATATGGATGGGTAGATGAATGAATGGATGAGGAATGAATGGACAAACAGACAAGTGAATGAATATGAGGCCTTCTGAACCAAACGATCTGTCTGATACAAAATAGCTCTGACTCTACCCTGAGATGCAGTGTACAGAATGTGCAATGCAGTTAGACCAGGCTCTCTACCTCAGAACGATTGACAGAGGTAGGGTTTTGCTAGATCCTTGCTGTTAGGGTGGTCCTGTGCACCGAAGAAGTTTTACAGCATCCCTGAGTTGTAACAATTAAAACTACCTGCAGATATGGCCAGATGTCTTCCTGGGGGTGGGGGTGGGGTGACAGTATTGCCCCTAGTTGAGGACCATTGAATTACATCTTTACTTTCAAAACAAGAATCTTACAAACCTCCCGTACCCAAGTCCTCAGGAGAGTAACTCAGTCCTCAGGGCACCTCTCAGCCACTGGAGAGTAACAGCTAGAAGTTGTAGGCTTTGCCACTGTCCTTTATTATTTTAACACATATTTATATTCCAGTAGGCAGCCTGTTGCCCTGTCCACCAAGGCCCTTTGGTCCTCACTGGTCGGCCTGCTCCAGACCCCCAGGTGCCAGTGTGAGTCCAGAGTTGAGGCTCTGTGATGTCAGACGTTCAGCTGGAGGGGCTGGTGCTCCTCATCTGCAGTGTCGCTAAGAGGAATTTCATAAATTACCAATAGTGAAGAATCAAGCAGCCCAGGAAGGACACGAGATTGGAGAAGTACATCACCCCATTGGCACTGCCCACAGCAGAGTTCAGGGGCCCCAGGAGCAGGGAGACCAGAATCTGGGCCAGGAAGTACTGGCAGCTGGGCAGGGAGATGTCCACGCTCATGACCAACTGGATGCCATCTGCACTGGACCCTGCAAAGTGACCCAGAGGAAGAAATATGTCAGTGAGACATACCTTGGCCAGCATGAGGTGACCAAGCCCCACAGGTCCTGCAGGCCCAGGAGGCCTGAGCAGACCATGCACAGCAGCTCACATTTTCCAGCACAATGTGCACAGGAAGTTCAGCCAAGAGTTGAACAATATTTGTGTTCTGAGAAATGATGACAAAGAAAAGAATCTGTGACTCGTAGGGTCACTTTGGGAGGCTGAGGTGGGTGGATCATGAGGTTGTGAGTTCAAGACCAGCCTGACCTCATCTCTACTAAAAATCTGTGACTCAAGAGCTGAGCTCCCATGGGCCTAGGTGGCTGGAGACACTTTGCCTGCTCAGCACGTGAGCTCTTCCCCATTCTCTCACCCAAAGAAAACCAATCTGCCCAGCCAGGTGGCCACTCTGATCCTGTCTTTCCCTCTGTCACCTTTGTCCAGGATGGGGCCTGCCCCACACCCCCAAGTCCTCTGCACATGTTGGCCTCTGCTCCTGTGCCTGAAGCTCCAAGGTCCTGGTGTACTCCAGCTTGGATGCGTCACTCACTCTCCCTCCCCTGCCCGCCATCCTGGGGTACAGTGGCTGAGAGTGTGGTCTGTGTGGAGAGATGGTGGGGAGGGCATGGGCTTTCCCTACTCAGCTCCCCCAGCTCCAGTCTGCCTACCAGGTGCTGGGTGAGTGGGCATCGCTGAGACCTGTGCCTGGGCCTCCCCTGTGGCTTCCCTGTGCCAATTCTACCCCCATCAGAAGGCATGTGCTAAGGGCCAGACTAGTTGAACTTGTCAGACTCCAAACTCCCTGAAACAAATCAGGGCTAGGCCTGGGAGAGGCAACTGAGGCATGAGATTAAAATGGAGAAAAGGTCAGGTGTGGTGGCTCACGCTTGTAATCCCAGCACTTTGGGAGGCCAGCTGGGTGGATCACATAAGGTCATGAGTTCAAGACCAGCCTGACCTCGTCTGTACTAAAAATTCAAAAAAATTAGCTGACCATAGTGGTGGGCACCTGTAATCCCAGCTACTCAGGAGGCTGAGTCATGATAATCATTTGAACATAGGAGGTGGAGGTTGCAGTGAGCCAAGATCACACCACTGAACTCCAGCCTGGGTGACAAGCAAGACTCCATCTCAAAAAAAAAAAAAAAACGGGGAGAGAGAGAAACTCAGAAATCCAGGTCACATTTCTTTTTGTGAGAGACAAGGTCTTGCTCTGTTGCCAGGGCTGGAGTACAGTGGCATAATCTTAGCCCACTGCAGCCTCAGCCTTCTGGGCTCAAGTGATTCTCCCACCTCAGCCTCCTGAGTAGCTGGAACTACAGGTGCATGCCACCACACCTGGCTAATTTTTATTTTTCTTTTTTAAGAGATGGGATCTGGCTATGTTATGCAGGCTGTCCAGGTAATATTTCAATGCAGTATTTTAAAATTTCAAAGTCACTGCCAAAAAAAATCATGGTGGGAACATTACATGACTGTAAATGGAAATGAGGCAGTGACCCAGGCAACAACATGAATGGACCTTGAAGCCCACAACTGAGTTGGAGATGCCAGACACAAAGGGCTGAGTATTGCCTGATTCTATCACATGAGACATCCCAAAAATGCAAGTCTATAAGGACAGGAAGTAGGTTAGTGGTCACTAGGACTGAGAGAGTGGGATGGTTAGAGGGGTGACAGCTGACAAGTTTCTTCCTGGATGATAAAACTTCTAAAATTGATAGTGGCGATGATCGTACAACTCTGCCTGTGCTAAAACCACCAACAGTACACTTCACATGCTATTTCATGGTGCATTATATCTCAATACAGTTGTTAAAACTCTATGCTGAGGCCAGGTGTGGTGGCTCATGCCTATAATCCCAGCACTTTGGGAGGCTGAGGCTGGCAGATCATTTGAGATTAGGAGTTCCAGACCAGCCTGGCCAACATGGTATAACCCTGTCTATACTAAAAATACAAAGTTATATAGGTATGGTGGTGCATACCTGTAATCCCAGCTACTCAGGAGGCTGAGGCAGGAGAGTCGCTTGAACCCAGGGGGCAGAGGTTGCAGTGAAATGAGATCATGCCATTGCATTCCAGCCTGGGCAACAAGAGTGAAATTCCATCTCTAAAAGGAAAAAGAAAAAAAAAGTCTATGCTGAGCAAAATATCAAAAAAAGGTTAAGGTGTTTTATTTATTTATTCAGAGACAGAGTCTCTGTCTCCCAGGCTGGAGTGCAGTGGCACAATCTTGGCTCACTGCAACCTCCACCTCCTGGGTTCAAGCAATTCTCCTTCTTCATCCTCCCAAGTAGCTGTAATTATGGTGTGGGCCTCCACACCTGGATACTTTTTGTATTTTTATTAGAGACAGGACCTTGTCATGTTGGCCAGGCTGGTCTCAAACTCCTGACCTCAAGTGATCCACCTGCCTTGGCCTCCCAACATGTTGGGATTACAAGCATGAGCCACTATGCCTGGCCTTTTAGGCACTTTTTTTTTTCATTTAGATGGAGTCTCACTCTGTAACCCAGACTGGAGTGAGTGCAGTGGCACAATCTTGACTCACCGCAGCCTCCACTTCCCTGGGTTCAAGCAGTGCCCTGCCTCAGCCTCCTGAGTAGCTGGTATTACAGGTTCCCACCACCATGTCAGGCTAATTTTTGTATTTTTAGTAGAGACATGGTTTCACCATCTTGAGCAGGCTGATCTTGAACTCCTTACCTCGTGATTCACCCACCTCATCCTCCCAAAGTGCTGGGATTACAAGTGAGAGCCACTGCCTCAGACTCTAGTATAGGATGGCTTGGCACTGTTACTGGTCCTCTCTTTCTATTTTTTAGCATATATTATGGTATAGAGTAGTATTTTATACATTAGCTCATTTTATACTAAAAACATTTATATACAACAGTGGAGAAACCACTGCACAGATAGCTCCAACTTGAATTAGAAAATATTGGCCAGGTGCAGTGGCTCATGTCTTTAATCTCAGCACTTTGGGAGGCCGAGGCAGGTGGGTCACTTGAGGTCAGGAGTTGGAGACCAGCTTGACCAACATAGTGAAACCCTGTTTCTACTAAAGAAATTTAAAAAACTAGCTTGGCATGGTGGTGGGCACCTGTAATCCCAGCTACTCAGGAGGCTGAGACAGGAAAATCACTTGAACCTGGGAGGTGAAGGTTGCAGTAAACTGAGATTGTGCCATTGCTCTCCAGCCTGGGTGACAAGAGCAAAACTCCATCTCTAAAGAGAAAAGAAAGAAAGAAAATATTTTCTCTGTAGAAAATAATAAAAGTTGTAACATGTACCAAGCTAGCTTAACAAGTTCATTTAAGCCAAATAGTAGCTAAATACATTATACATTTATAAATACAGATTGAATTCTGGGATTCAGCTTCCCTTTTAACTTTTAATTTATGCCTGATTGTTTTTCTTTATGCTAAATCCATAATCCATAACAAGGTTTTAGCTGTTCTTTTCTGAAGGACGGGTACCATACACTTTTTTTTTTTTAGATGGAATCTTGCACTGTCAACTAGGCTGGAGTGCAGTGGCATGATCTTGGCTCACTGCAATCTCCACCTCCTGGGTTTAAGCAATTCTCCTGCCTCAGCCTCCTGAGTAGCTGGGACTCCAGGCATGAACCATCATGCCCGGCTATATTTTTTGTATTTTTAGTAGAGACAAGGTTTCACCATGCTGGCCAGGATGATCTCAATCTCCTGACCTTGTGATCAACAAATCTGCTTGGTAGGTACCCATGCCTATTCAAAAATGAAATGGTTCATTTGTTATTAAAGTATGTCCAGTATTTGGGCAAAACCAAATCTGATAAATTATGCTGTCACCTAATACCCATGGTTTGATGGGAAGCCATGAGGAACAAGGGAAAAGTGATAAAAACTGGCAAGTAGATCAGGGATAAAAACTAAGAGAATTTTGAGACCAGAGGGCAAGGAACATCTCATCAGGATTCAAGGATAGAACTGAAGTTCAAATAGACAAAGGATGACACCTCAAGGATCGGGAGCTGATCTGGCTATCAGTGCCCCTAGTATGTGGTGAACTGATCCCCTCTTTATTTAAAATTTTGATTATATTGTTCTGTATGAATTTTTGGCATGAATTATGATTTTTTTGAGACAGAGTCTCACTCTGTTACTGGACTGGAATGCACTGGTGTGATCTTGGCTCACTGCAACTTCTGCCTCCCAAGTTCAAGCAATTCTCTACCTCAGCCTCTGGAGTAGCTGGGACTACAGATGCATGTCACCACATCCAGCTAATCTTTGTATTTTTAGTAGAGATGAGGTTTCACCATGTTGGCCAGGATGGTCACAATCTCTTGACCTTGTAATCAGCCCACCTCAGCCTCCCAAAGTGCTGGTATTAATGAATTCTGATTTTTTAAAATATTGCATTAACATCCTATTGATCTGGATTGCAAGTGTTCTGAACTTCACTGCCTCTCCATAAGTCCCACTATGAATGGCTGGGACAAGCATCACCAGGAGACCTGTGACCTGACAAAGGAGTAGGGAGGGGGTGGTCTCCCAATCCCTGCATCCCTGCGAAGGACATGGAGTCTGGCACAGAGCCTGGGTGGACTAGAGGCTTCTGCTAAGAAAGCAATGAGGGGGATGCAGGCACAGGGCACACCCCTTGCTCAGAAGGGTCCCTGAGTTTAAGGCTATGCTGTTGTTGTCTTGACAGTAACCATTTTGCACACAGCTCTGCAGACTGTGTCCTGGGAGACAGTTCTCAGTGGGGTTTCTCCAAGGAGTGGACCCAAAGCAAGACCAGGGAGAGCACTTACCTTAATTAGTTTGGCATGGTGGTGGGAGCCTAGTAGTAATCACAGAGCAGCGAGTAGGGCAAGGTGCACAGCATGGAAAATAGATCCCTGTAGGTTATGCAGGGCAACAGGACCACATACAGATTCCTGGAGAGGGTGGTGAGTCCCGTCCCCAGGCCAAAGGTGAGATAGGTGATGAAGTAGAGGGTGCAGATGCTGAGGAACTCCTCCAGCTTCTCCAGGATAGCTTTGGGCCACAAAGAGGGTGAACGGTGCCACATGGCCAGTGCCTCCAGGGACTCAGCTTCCAGCGCCACTTCCCCATGGCTGACCATGATGCTAGCAGTGGTGGAAACTAGCTTGGCAGGCCACTTGCCCCAGACCAGAAAGTACTTCCTGGGGGACCCAGGGTAGCTGAGAGACTGCCCCAGTAACTCTGGTGGGTGTGTAGGACAGGGCTGTCTGGATGGATGGCAGGACTGGGGTGTCCTGTTCACACCAGCCTTTGTCAGGTCCCCCAGGGCTTCTGCAGGTGAAGGGGTCTTCATGCTGTGACACCAAAGAGGCTCAGTACTTAAGGTCTCCAGCTAAACCTTTGTGTTCTTGTGCAATTATGAGTACAAAAACAGCCTGTCCCAAAGCTGGCCACCATCCTTATTCCCCCAAGATGACATGGTGGCATGGATGTTAGTGACAGGTCTCCCTAGAATCAGATAAAATGGGACCACTTCCCCACACTCTGAGGCTACATGGCTATGGGGGAACCCAGCACCCAAGAAGCTGCCCCATAGACTAGTAATTGAGATTTAATTTTCTCTTGCTGCAGCCCCTCAGTGACCCTCTACTTTGGAGCTAGAACCCATGAAAATGGGGGCAACTAAAATAAAGTAATTGGTAGATTATGGCTTGAAGGTGAAGTCTAGCCTGCAGATTAGTTTTGTAAATTAAACATTTTTTAATTAAAAAGCACTGTGCATGGTGGCTCATGCCTGTAATTCCAGTACTTTGGGAGGTCAAGGCGGGTGGAACACAAGGTGAAGAGATTGAGGCCATTCTGGCCAACATGGTGAAACCCTCTGTACTAAAAATACAAAAATTACATCTGTGTGGTGGCATGGGTTTTCGTACCAGCTACTCAGGAGACTGAGGCAGGAGATTCACTTAAACCAGGGAGGTGTAAATTGCAGTGGGCTGAAATCATGCCACTGCAATCCAGCCTGGGGACAAAATAAGACTCTGTCTTAAGAAACAAAAATCAAAAATTTGTGAAAATCCCATGAAATTTATATTTCAGTGAACACAGTAGAGTTTTACTGTCCTGTGGCATGCCCACTCAGTTTCCTGTGTCTGTGGCTTTCAGTGAGGGGCTGCAGCAGAGACCACTGGGTTGGCAAAGCTGGAAATACCAACTCTTTGGCCTTTTTCAGAAAAAGTATGCAGACCTCTCGGAAATATTTTTCCCCAGTGCACGCTACCAGAGGCCCCATGGGAATGGCACCTAGGCTTCACCCTGGTGTGAACTCAGCACTGTGCTCCAAAGGTCCTCCAGATACAGAGCCTCAAAGTCATCTGGGCCCCTGGCCCCTGCCCACACCCACACTCTGCAATCACACTGCCCTGCCCCCACCTCCCTGGGAACTGGTACCTTGAAGTGTGAAGGAGCTGGGGGCTGGCAGACAGCATGCTGCCTGGAAGTGGCCTTGGGTTTCCCCTGAGCCCCCGCTTTGCCCTCACTGTGGCCTGTGGGTGTAGTCAGGTCCTGACACACAATACCTGTGCTCCCAAGGGCCACCAGCTCTCAGAGGCCTGAGGTCTGCAGGCTCAGCCTCTTCAGGCTGGGTCCCCCAGACCCAGCGCCCTGCAACCGGGAAAGATGTGGCATGCCCCTAATTGGGATGTAGTTTCTGCAATCATAAGGCCACAAACCTGCCTTCATTTCACAATCTCCATGGACCCAACCAAAGCCCTCACTTCCTGCCAGCCTGGCCAGGTATGGCTACCTGAGTACAAGGTGTCACTGAAGGTGTGGATGCACATACCCCAGCACCCCATGGTCATGCCACTGTTGTACTACTAATATGCCTCTGACGTGTGCAAGGCCTTGGGGTTCCCCTGAAACACCACATTACCCATGAAGTCTGTATAGAAGAGCAGCATATCCTCAAAGGAGAGTGACCCTGGAAGAAAGAAAGGGTTTCATGACCTCAGGGCAAAGGCAGCACCCTGCCCTTTCTCTAACCAACACCCAATTACTACTTGTAAAAGTTATGAGTGATGTGTATGGATTCAAACGTTAAAGAAGAAATATCTCTAGCTTCACCATCCAAGATAACCTTTGTCAAAACTAAGTTTGGGCTAAGTACAGTGGCTTATGCCTCTAATCCCAGCACTTTAGGAGGTTGAGGCATGTGGATTTCAAGGTCTGGAGTTCGAGACTAGCCTGGCCAATATGATGAAACCCTGTCTCTACTAAAAAATACAAAAATTAGGTGGGTGTGGTGGCATGCACCTGTAGTCCCAGCTACTCCAGAGGCTGAGGCAGGAGAATCACTGGAAACTGGGAGGTGGAGGTGGCAGTGAACCAGGATAACACCACTGCACTCCAGCCTAGGCAATAGAGCAAGACTCTTTCTCAAAACCCAAAACTGTATTTGTTTCTGATATGGTTTGGCTGTGTCACCACCCAAATCTGATCTTGAACTGTAGCTCCCATAGTCCCCATGTGTCATGGGAGGTGCCCGGTGAGAGGTAATTGAATCATGGGGGCAGGTCTTTACCATGCTGTTCTTGTGAGAGGGAATAAGTCCCATGAGATATGATGGTTTTATAAAGGGTAGTTCCCTTCTACACTCCCTCCTGCCTGCCACCATGTAAAATGTGCCTTTGCTTCTCCTTTACCTTCCACTGTGATTGGGAGTCCTCCCCAGCCATATGGAACAGGAGTCCATTAAACCTCTTTTTCCTTATAAATTACCCAGTTTGTGGTATGTCTTTATTAACAATGTGAGAACAGACTAACACAATTTTCTTACAGTCTTTTATTTTAAGCCATTATATATTTTTATAAACATGAGGCAAGGGTATCGGCAGAGGTGCTCCAGCTCCCTGGGCAATGCAGGAGTGGGGACTCATTTAATTGGGAAAAATCCAATGGGAAGCACATACATGAATGCAATGACATAGACCTTACTGCTCCATTCCCTGAACCATGGCAATCCCCTCTTTGGTAGAGGAAGGTGGTTTTTATAGGTCCTCTTGAACCATAATAAAGTATCACCTACAATGTTATAAGCCATCAATAATTATCAAACAGACTTGTTTGATGGCAACAAAATATTTCACAGTGTGGATGCACCTGAATATATTTAACCCTTCCCCAACTGTTGGACATCTCTATCCCCCATCCAGTCTGTGGCTGTCCTAAACCATACTGTGATAAATACCTTGCACATATATTCTGAAAATAGTCTTGATTATGAGTTTGCATGAAATACTGAGTCAGGTCACAGGGATAAAATGTAGGAACATATTTAAGAGTCCCACCCATTATGAAATTGCCTTCTAAGTTTTGTTGATTTATGTTCCACAATGTATGAGAGCCCTAGATTATGTCAAATTCCTTTTTTATTCTGAGACAGCACTCTCTCACCAGGCGGGAGTACAGTGGTGCCATCTTGGCTCACTGCAACCTCAGACTCCCTTGTTCAAGCAATTCTCCTGCCTCAGCCCCTGCAAGTAGCTGGCATTACAGGCATGCACCACCACACCAGGCTAGTTTTTTTATTTTTAGAGATGGGGTTCCACCATGTTGGCCAGAACGGTCTGCATCTCCTGACCTCATGATCCACCTGCCTTGGCCACCCAAAGTGCTAGGATTACAGGTGTGAACCACCATGCCCAGCCTCAAAATTATTAATCATGCTCAATTGTTCAACAACTCCACAGCGCAAAGAGACCAAATGGAGTGAAATACAAATTGGTGCTTTTCAGTGGTCATTTGAAGGCTGAGCTTGGTGAATTTACAAACCACAATAGATATTGGCAGGCAGGGGTTGGGTCTGTGCCCCAAAACAGGACAAGACAAAGTGGGAAGTGGGGAAGTGGGGAAGGTGTGGGTCCATCATTTCACTGTGGAGTTGTCCAAAGAGCTTCTGGTAATGAGAATCTTGGCTCTGGGGAGCCCCAGGTGTTGGTCCCAGAGTGAGCTCTGTGGCTTTCAATGGTGACATCAGGTTCAGTTTGGAGCTGTCCAGGGCAGGCATGAGGAGAGAAGCCCTCCAGAGCAGCTACCACACTCCGGCCTGGCCTTGGTGTTGTCATGGGAGGCTGGTGAACTTGGAAAGCTTCCTGGGAAGGGAGGCTCAGAGCCTTCCTGGGAGGTCTGTGGAGTGAGAGCTGTGAGAAGGACCCAGATGCACAGGGAGGCTTGGCCAAGAGCTCACCCAGGAAGTGGTTAATGCAGAGCATGTGCAGTGCCTTGGGCATGTTGCAGATGGTGAAGCAGAGGCAGCCCATGGACAGAGGCTGCTTGGCTGGAGCCAGTCACCTCGTTCTCATACTTCACACCATTGAGCAGAATGTTGGCAACCTGGGAAGAGCCCACAAATCCCTCTGCAGAGCGCTGCACCCCCATCGCACAGCACAGACACTGCTGTGCTCAGGAGCATGCACTCTCAGGAACACTGCACAGAGGCTTCTGAGTCTATCTTCTTATTAGACAGCACGAGCCCTGCACTGATACTACCTTCAGAGGAAGCACCTAAGGGCATTGCGTTTGAGGCCCCAAGCAGCTAAGACTAGAATTTCATTTTGGGCATGACCACAATTTGGCCACAGGATGCAAAATCTGTGCTACAGGGAGTGAGATAAGACTTTGCAAAATGCAAAAAACATTTGAAATTAAAAAAATAAGTCAGGCTGAGTGTGGTGGCTCATGCCCATTTCCTAGCATTTTGGGAAGCCAAAGTGGGTGGATTACCTGAGGTGAAGAGTTCAGGACCAGCTTGGCCAACATGGTGAAACCCTGTCTCTACTTTAAAATACAAAAATTAGCCAAGCATGGTGACAGGCACCTGTGGTCCCAGCTACTCAGGGGGCCGAGACAGGAGAATTGCTTGAACTGAGGAGGTGGAGGTTGTAGTGAGCAGAGATCACACCACTGCACTCCAGCCTGGGTGGCAAGAGCAAGACTCCAACTCAAAAAAAAAAGGAGTCAGGGTCAGTTCAGATCTAGACACTTAGGAAGTCCTTTATTTTTTATAAGAGAAGGCTGGAAAGACTTATTTCAAGATGGCCACCAGGAACATGTGTTCAAAATTCCCTCTGGAGAGATGACCCCTCAGCCACCCCCACCACACACAGAAGACAGGGTGGCCCTGTTCCCATGAGTGCCTCAGCCCTCGGCAGGGGCTCACAGAACACACTACTCATCTCATGGTCAACAGGATGGAAACTGGAGCCAGGGGCTTAGAGAGAGGGGCTTAGATGACTTTCTGGGGCTCAAGAGCAACATTCTAAGGACATCTGCACTGGGTTTGCTAACCCCCTGGAAGAAGGTTTGATTCCAAGTAGACCTGGTTGGGTTTGGGGTACAGATTCCAGTCAGGGGACAGGAGAGCTTGACATTTTTGTTGTCTTTTTTTTCTTTCTTTTTCTTTTTCTTTTTTCTTTCTTTTTTTTTTTTTGAGACAGAGTCTCACTCTGTTGCCAGGCTGGAATGCAATGGCACAATCTCTGCTCACTGCCATCTCCACCTCCCAGGTTCAAGAGATTCTCCTGCTTCAGCCTCCTAAGTAGCTGGGACTACAGGCACACAGCATCACACCCAGCTAATTTTTGTATTTTTAGTAGAGACAGGGTTTCACCATGTTGGCCAGGATGGTTTTGATCTCTCTACCTTGTGATCTGCCTGCCTTGGCCTCCAAAAGTGCTGGGATTAGAGGCATGACCCAACACGCCTGACCTTTTGTCATTTTTTTAGAGGCAAGAGTCTTGCTCTGTCACCTAGGCTGGAGTGTAGTGGTGTGGTCATGGTTTACTGCAGCCTCAACCTCCTGGACTCAAGTGATCCTCCCACCTCAGCCTTCTGAGTAGCTGGGAATACAGGCATGCACCACCATGCCTACCTAAGTTTTTAAAAATTTTTATAGATATGAGGTCTCACTATGTTTCCCAGGCTGATTTCAAGCTCCTGACCTGAAGTGATCCTCCCACTTTGGGAAACTAATCATTTTTTAATTTAGATGTTGGAGAGCAAGGAGGCGCCATCTCCACTGGGGATTCTGTGGTGCAGTCGGCCCTGGAAACTTCCATTGGGAAGGGAAAATTAGAGGATGCTGTGCTGGCTCCCAGGACACCCACATCAGCACCTGCTGAAGGAACCAAGCTGCAGCTACATCTCTGTCTCCACTGAGCCCATATGTTTTTATATTTAGCTTATGATTTTTACTTTTCTCAAAGAACTGGTGCATAAATTACACTCTCTGGAGGAAGGAAACAGAAAAGGAGGATGAAGGTGAGATTTTCAACCACACCTAAAGAACTGAATCTAAAGCCAGTTTGAACTTTTTGAAACAGTCTAGGATGATACAGTGTTGACAAAGGTCAGATCAATTACCCCAACATCATCCACAGTGAGGGTGACAGTGCCCTCAACCCAAGCAATTAGAACATCTCTTTCCTTGATGATGATGAGCTCTCCTGACTCTCCAGTGATTCTCAGTGACTCAAGCCCTTTCCAAAGAGGAGCTTGCTGTCCTTGGTGCCACCAGGAGCCTCAATAGATGTCTCCGTGTGGCCTGTGCACACCTGGGCAGCACCCTTTCTCACACTGAGATGGCATGCAGTCATGAAGACACCCCAGCCACACACACCAGAGAAAAGCAAATGGAAGGTGCCATCCTGCTCACTGCAAGGAGAAAATGGGCTGGGCATGGTAACTCATGCCTGGAATCCCAGCACTTTGAGAGGCTGAGGTGGGAGGACTGCATGAGCCCAGGAGATCAAGACCAGCTTGGGCCACATACTGAGACCTCATCTCTACAAAAATTAAAAATTAGCTGGGTGTGGTGGTGCATACTTGTAATGCCAGCTACTCAGGAAGCTAAGATTGAAGATCACTTGGGCCTTGAAAATTGAGGCTGGAGTAAGCCATGATTGCACCATTGTACTCCAGTCTGGGTGACAGAGTGACCCTGGCTCAAAACAAATCCAAACAAGTCTGGGCACAATAGCTAAAATCTGTAAGTCCAGCACTTTGGGAGGCTGAGGCAGGTTGATTGCTTGAGCCCAAGAGCTCAAGACCAGCTTGGGCCACTTGGTAAGAGCCCATAACTATATTTTTTTAAGAAAGTAAAAAACAAAACAAGACAAAATAATTTTAAAAGAAAAGAAAAAAATAAACAAAACAGCTGGGCATGGTGGCTCTCACCTGTAATGCCAGCACTTTGGGAGGCCGAGACAAGCGGATAACCTGAGGTCAGGAGTTTGAAACCAGCCTGGCCAACACAGTGAAACCCCATCTCTAATAAAAACACAAAATTAGCTGGGCATGGTGGCAGGCACCTGTAGTTCCAGCTACTTGGGAGGCTGAGGCAGGAGAATCATTTGAACCTTGGATGTGGAGGTTGTAGTGAGCCAAGATGGTGCTACTGCACTCTAGCCTGGGTGACAGAGCAAGACTGTCTAAAAAAAAAAAGATCATGGATTCTAAAATCTTGTGAAACCCCACAGATCAGTTGGTAGACTTGCAGCACATTTAACATATAGGAAATACAACTTAAACAGCTTACAGTTTCCAGAAGGTTCTTGGCCTTTGCAGAAGATGGCACTGCCCTGAAAATACCTGTTTTTATAGCCTCTGGGAGTTAACCGATGCCAGGCACCAGGAGGGATGATCCCAAGCACATCTGCATGTTTCATGTCTTGTTTCCACCATCAACAAAGACTTGGATTTATAGATAGAGGATTCCCATGGCCAAAATAAACCAGAGCCTGGACATCTATGGAAAAATACTCAAAACAAGTGGGGTACATGCAAAGCCTGTTAGAAAGTCACTAGTGGGACAGGCCCAGCCTGAATTGCCTTTGGGCAAACATAAGTGTTTAAAAGAATTATAAGGCTGGGCACAGTGGCTCATGCCTTTAATCCCAGCACTTTGGGAGGCTGAGGTGGGTGGATCACCTCAAGTTGGGAGTTTGTAACCAGCCTGATCAACATAGAGAAACCCCATCTCTACTAAAATACAAAATTATCTGGCACAGTGGCACATGGCTGTAATCCCAGCTACTCAGGAGGCTGAGGCAGGAGAATTGCTTGAACCTGGGAGATGGAGATTGTGGTGAGCCAAGATCACGCCATTGCACTCCGGCCAGGGCAACAAGAGCAAAACTCCAACTCCAAAAAAAAAAAAAGAATTGTCACTGTCATTCCCAGCCAGGGATTTAAACCACCAGATACCTAACAGATGCCCTGAACTCACTCACTCAATGGTAGACTCAGGCCCATAACTTGTTCACTGAGAAGCAAGTGAAGATGTAATGTCCCTGCAGCTTGCCTTTTTTTTTGGAGACAGGGTCTTGTTCTGTCACCCAGCCCAGACTGCAGTGATACAATCAAGGCTCCCTACAGTTTCAACATCCTGGACTCAAGGCATCCTCCTGCCTCAGCCTCCAGAGTAGTTGGGACCACTCATAAGCACCACCACACCTGGCCATTTTTTTATATTTTTAGTAGAGACAGGGTTTTGCCATGTTGTCCAGGCTTGTTTCAGACTCCTAAGCTCAAGTGATCCTCCTGCCTCAGCTTCCTAAAGTGCTGGGACTATGGGTGTGAGCCACCACATCTGGCCTCTAAGGCTTTGCTCTTTAGGCCAAAGCACTTGACAATACCTCCATGATGTCTGGGAATTTCTTCCTGGATGGACTCTCCCTCTTTGTCATGTAACTGACCAGGGGGACCCTTGTATGCTGCCCCCTGATCCTTGCCTCTCCCACAACATTTGCTGTTACCTGATGACTGAAGGTCATGTTCCTTCTCCTGCTAGTTTCAGGACCCCCTTCTCTGGCAGCATCCGGGATGGCTATGGTATGGGGTATCTTCAGAATTCCTGACAACCTTGACTTGGAGGTGTCCAAGGAGCCCACCCCCAAAATGTCCCCATCAGAGCCAGAGGTCAGGGCACCCTCTCTGCCCTCCAGAAGTCCATGGTCCTGGAGGTAGAAGCTGTCAGGGGTTCACGGGAAGCTGATGTTGATGGGTGGCCTGGGGATGCTGCCAGGGATGGCCAGGTATCTGTCATGGCCACCTGTGAAGCAGTCGAGGAGGACTCTGTCCATGTTGGCCATGCAGAAGTTGAGGTGAACTTGCTGATGCCTGTCAGGGAGCTGTCCCTACACATGAAGCTGCTGTTCTTGGTCATGAGGGGGCTTTTGGGGAGATGGAGCTGGAGAAGTTGGCTATGTGTGCTGGGAGGGTGTTGCCAGGGCCTTCCTCCAACAGGACAGGTGGGGATGGGGGCAGCAGGAGGCTAGGGTTCTTCATGGCTGCCTGCTTCTTGCCCAGCAGTCACAGTGGCCTCTCAGTGGATGCTGACCACCTGGGTCAGGATGGTGATGACGCTTGGAGTGACTGCAGTGAATAGGTAAATGACATGGAGCTGCCCCCACCAGGACCCTCCTGAAGCCAGTTTTATCCCAGTGGATTCCACCAACCACATAGCTGAGTGTCCCTTGAGACCTGGGGGAGATGGGGTGTGAGTTCCCATCTGTGGGAAGAGAAGCCCCAAGCATGGTGGCCCTGTTTCTTAGAAGGACACAAACATAGCCAAGGCCATTCCTGGAACCTGGGACAGTATCTGTCCCACCTAAACCCCAATAAGGTGGGATAGGATTCCCAGGGTGGGCCACTTGGGGATGTCCCAGTCCTGTCCTGCACATCCACCTGCAGGGCCCTTCCTGGCACCACTCCTGGCAGCAGCACAGTGACTACCTACCTGCCCATAGTTCCTTCCTCTTCCTGCCTGTTACACTCCCTGTAACCTTTCAGGCCCCTGGAGCAAATGCTGTACATCATCCCTCCAAGGCCCCCTCTAGCTCAGGGCCAACCCCATTGCTCACACACAGACAACCACACAAGTGTCTGTGGCTGTTTGTCCTGTACCCGGGACACCATGAGGAGAGTCACCACTTGTGGGAATCAGTTGGGTCCTGCTTCCCCCTAGTCTGGTGGGCAGCTCTCCAACCCCTGAGCCATTGGCTGACAGCAGAAAAGCAGGGACTGGATCACTACTGTTCCTGCTCTGTTCTTGCTCGACATCTCTGGGTGCTGGCCAGCTAGGCCCTGGCCACAAAGCACTGCATGAAACTGTGAGTGATGCCATGGGGGCCTAGCCAATAGCAGTGGGCAGATTTACCTCCAAACAGTGTGGCTTCCTCTAGCCCGGCTCTATGCTTCGATGGCAAGAGCCAGGGAAGCCTCAGGGGTGCCAGCCCAGTCAGCTGCACATCCATGACACACACCCCATCAGGGATATGCTGTTTTATTTTGTGTTATTGTGACTTCAGCTACATTTGGAGTCAGTTCAGTATTGAGAGAAGAGGAGGGTTCTCTTGGTTTATGGCTGCTGCTGAGGAGGAACCTGCCTGTTACCAGCATGGGATTTTTGGTTTGGGGAAGACTTGACCACATTAGGAGTTTACCTTTCAAATAAGAACTATGGACAGGCCTGGGCTTCAGACACACCCAGCTCAGCCTTCCAGGCATACCTGAGGATGGCATGATCCTGGATCTAATTATTTCATGGTTTCACTGTAGAACTTCCTTCAATTGTCCCAGATGGGCTTTTTCATTTCATATGCATATCCATTTAAATGCCCCAGTCCTGGGCTGGGTGTGGTGGCTCCCACCTAAAATTCCAGCACTTTGGGAGGACAAGGGGGTGTGGATCACCTGAGGTCAGGAGTTCAAGACCAGCCTGGCCAAAATGGTGAAACCCTATCTGTACTAAAAATACAAAAAATTAGTCGGGTATGGTGGTGCATGCTTATCCCAGCTACCCGGGAGGCTGAGGCAAGACAATCACTTGAACCCAGGAGGCAGACGTTTCAGTGAACTGAGATTGTACCATTGTACTCTAGCCTGGGTGACAAGAGCAAAACTCTGTCTCAAAAAAAAGTAAAGAAAAGCAAAAAGGAAAAGCCCCAGTCCCATCCCTTCTCTGCCTCTGTTCTTCTAGACTTGGGAGTCTTTCTGCTTCCCTGCTGCCCCTTGGGCATTTTACTATTCTTGACTTCCCACACTCACGATCCTAATTACCTTCCCTCCTCCTTTCCTGAAACACACCATTGCTATTTGTGACCCTTATTCAAGATCAGATTTCAGATGAAGTTTATTACCTAACTTTCTTGAATGATCAAAGTGGTGCCTCCTGTCAGACAGATATAAAGTAAAAACTGACATCCCTCTTCCTCTCTGCCAAGCTCAGCACTCACCCAGCATGCCCCCTTTGGAAGTCCTCTTGCCCACAGAAGCTCATGGGTGGAAACAGAGAGAGAAGCAGCAGCATTTTCCAGGAGATGTGAGCAAGGCTTGGGGAGGCAGAGCCATTTGTACAACATGGACTTTACTCCTGAGCCCCCAACCACTGATGACCCAGCCTCTTCCTTAGGGCCCTGTGTGTGTGTCTCATGAAGACTTTCCCTTGGTTTCTTTCTTTTTTGAGATGGAGTCTCCCTCTGTCTCCAAGCTGGAGTGCAGTGGTGAGATCTTGGTTTACTGCAACCTCTGCCTCCTGGGTTCAAGCAATTCTCCTGCCTCAGCCTCCCTAGTTGCTGGAATTACAGGGACATGCCACCATGACCAGCAAACTTTTGTATGTTTAGTAGAGATGGGGTTTCACCATGTTGGCCAGGATGGTCTTGATTCCCTGACCTCCTGATCTGCCTGACTTGGCCTCCCAAAGTGCTGAGATTACAGGCATGAGCCACTGTCCCCCCACCCTTTCCCTTTGATTTTTAAACATCGTTTCAGTGGACACTTGTATGTCTTTTTCAAGATGAGTCAAGTGCAGCAGTGAGAGCTGGGGAAAGACTAGAGGAAGGAATTCCAACTGCAACTGACTGTGAGAGA
The DNA here is from genome assembly GCA_021498475.1 of Saguinus midas. Lineage (NCBI taxonomy): Eukaryota > Metazoa > Chordata > Mammalia > Primates > Cebidae > Saguinus > Saguinus midas. The sequence continues at coordinate 32,561,350 of CM038404.1, read as the reverse complement.
TCAATTGAGATAGCTGATTACCTTCAGCCCAGTCAACTGCTATTTTATTTGTTTTTTATTTTATTTTAAAAGTTATTTATTTTGATATGGAGTGTCACTCTCACTCATGCTGGAGTGCAGTGGCATGATCTCGGCTCATGCAACCTCTGTTTCCTGGGTTCAAGTGATTCTCCTGCCTCAGCCTCCTGAGTAGCTGGATTACAGGTGTGCACCACATGCCTGGCTAATTTTTGTACTTTTAGTAGAGATGGGGTTTTGCCATGTTGGCTAGGCTGGTCTCAAACTCCTGACCTCAAGTGATCCACCCACCTCAGCCTCCCAAAGTGCTGGGATTACAGGCATGTGCCATCAAGCCTGGCCCCAGTTGCTATTTTAAATGGATTTTTTTCTTCCATCTTATCCTGTAACAAAACAAATATTTTATATTTAAAAACTGGAATTATTTATTTATTTAATTAATTTTATTGTTTTTAGTGATGGGTTCTCACTGTTCACCCAGGCTGGTCTCAAACTTCTGAACTCAAGCAATCCTCCCAGCTTAGCCTCCCAAAGTGTGGGAGGCTAAGTCACCACACCCAACCAGTATTGATTTTTACACAATACATTGATAATTAAGCATCATGCTGAATTTCTGCACTGCTTTGCAGCTAATTCCCTTGAAGTTTCCATATGTCCAGCCCCAGAGACCAGTGGGGCTGAATCCTCATTGTCTGCAGATTCTGTATTTGTGAATTCACCTCCTCACTACCATTTATTTGTAAATCCAGAACCAATCCTCATGGTGCTCTCACAATCATCCAACAATTTGCACAAAACAGCACAATGCCTGCACTTCCCAAGGGCAAATGGTCCTAGCTGGGGCCCCAAAGAGCTGAGCTCTGCTTTCTCAACTCTGTGCTCATACAAAAAACAAGTTTTCTTTTCTTTTCTTCTTTTTTTTTTTTTTTTTTTTTTTGAGATGGAGTTTTGCTCTTGTTGCCCAGGTTGGAGTGCAATGGCATGATCTTGGCTCACTGCAACCTCTGCCTCCTGGGTTCAAGTGATTCTCCTGCCTCAGCCTCTTGAGTAGTCAGGATCACAGGTTCCCACCACTATACCTGGTTAATTTTTTGTATTTTTAGTAGAGATGGGGTTTCTACATATTGGTCAGGCTGGTCTTGAACTCCCAACCTCAGATGATATACCTGCCTCAGACTCCTAAGGTGCTGCAATTATAGGTGTGAGCCACTGTACATGCCCCAAACAAGAGCTTTTGTGTGGTCTTTTTAGTGCCACCATTTTTACATTTTTTTCATTGCATTTGAGGTTTTGCAGTACATGTGAAGAACATGCAAGATTGTTGCATAGGTACACACATGACAGTGCGATTTGCTGCCTTCCTCCCCATCACCTATATCTGGCATTTCTCCCCATGCTATCTCTCCCCAACTCCCCACTCCCTACTGTCCCTCCCCTATTTCCCCCAGACAGACCCCAGTGTGTAATGCTGCCCTCCCTGTGTCCATGTGTTCTCATTGTTCAAACCCACCTATGAGTGAGAACATGTGGTGTTTGATTTTCTGATTCTCTGTTCTTGTGTCAGTTTGCTGAAAATTATGGTTTTCAGGTTCATCCATGTCCCTACAAAGGACATGAATTCATCATTTTTTATGGCTGCATAGTATTCCATGGTGTATATGTGCCACATTTTCCCTGTCCAATCTATCATCAGTGGGCATTTGGGTTGGTTTCAGGTCTTTGCTATTGTAAACAGTGGTGCAATGAACACCTGTGTGCATGTGTCCTTATAGTAGAATGATTTATAATCCTTGGGATACATACCCAGTAATGGGACTGCTGGGTGAAATGGAATTTCTATTTCTAGGTCATTGAGGAATCCCCACACTGTCTTCCACAATGATTCAACTAATCTACACTCCCACCAACAGTGTAAAACTGTTCCTATTTCTCCACATCCTCTGCAGCATCTGTTGTCTCCAGATTCTTTAATGATCACCATTCTAACCGGCATAAGGTGGTATCTCAATGTAGTTTTTATTTGCATTTCTCTAATGACCAGTGATGATGAGCATTTTTTTCATGTTTGTTGGCCTTATGTATGTATCCTTTGCCCACTTTTAAATGGGATTATTATTTTTTTTCTTGTAAATCTGTTTTAGTTCTTTGTAGATTCTGGATATTAACCCTTTGTCAGATGGGTAGATTGCAAAATTCTTTTCCTATTCTGTTTGTTGCCGATTCACTCCAATGACTGTTTCTTTTGCTGTGCAGAAGCTGTGGAGTTTGATTAGGTCCCATTTGTTTATTTTGGCTTTTGTTGCCAATCCTTTTGGTGTTTTGATCATGAAGCCCTTGCCTATGCCTATGTCCAGAATGGTTTTGCCTAGGTTTTCTTCTAGGGTTTTTATGGTGTCAGGTCTTATGTTTAAGTCTTTAATCCATCTGGAGTTAATTTTAGTGTAAGATGTCAGAAAGGGGTCCAGTTTCTGCTTTCTGCACATGGCTAGCTAGTTGTCCCAACACCATTTATTAAACAGGGAATCTTTCCCCATTGCTTGTTTTTGTCAGGTTTGTCAAAGATCAGATGGTAGTACATGTGTGTTGTTACCTACAAGGCCGTTGTTCTGTTCCATTGGTCTTTATCTCTGTTTTGGTACCAGTACCACACTGCTTTGATTACTGTAGCCTTGTAGTATACTTTGAAATCTGGTAATGTGATACCTCCCAATTTGTTCTTTTTCCTTAGAATTGACTTGTCTATGCGGGCTCTCTTTTGGTTCCATATGAATTTTAAGGTGGTTTTTCAAGTTCTGTGAAGAAGCTCATTGGTAGCTTGATGGGGATAGCATTGAATCTCTGAATTACTTTGGGCAGTATGACCATCTTCACGATATTTATTCTTCCTAAACATGAACATGGAATGTTTCTCCATCTGTTTGTGTCCTCTCTTATTTTGTTGAGCAGTTGTTTGTAGTTCTCCTTGAAGATGTCCTTTACATTCCTTGTTAGTTGTATTTCTAGGTATTTTATTGCATTTTAGGTTTTGGGGTACAAGTGCAGAATGTGCAAGATAGTTGCATATGTATACACATGGAAGGGTGCTTTGCTGCCTTCCACCTCTTAACCCACATTTGGCATTTCTCCCCAGGCTATCCCTCCCCAGGTCCACCCACCACTGTCCCTCCCCTATTCCCCCCAATTGATCCCAGGGTGTAGTACCCCCCTCCCTCTGTCCATGTGTTCTCATTTTCCTCACATGCTTATGAGTGAGAATATGTGGTATTTCCTTTTCTGTTCTTGTGTCAGTTTGCTGAGAATGATGTTCTCCAGATTCATCCATGTCCTTACAAAGGACATAGACTCATCATTTTTGATTGCTAAATAATATTCCATGGTGTATATGTGCCACATTTTCCCAGTCCAGTCTATCATCCATGGGCATTTGGGTTGGTTCCAGCTCTTTGCTATTGTAAACAGTGCTGCAATGAACATTTGTGTGCATGTGTCCTTATAGTAGAACAATTTATATTCCTTTGGATATATACCCAGTAATGGGATTGTTGGGTCAAATGAAATTTCTATTTCTAGGTCCTTGAGGAATCGCCACACTGTCTTCCACAATGGTTTAACAAATTTACACTCCCACCAACAGTGTAAGAGTGTTCCTATTTCTCCACATTCTCTCCAGCATCTGTTGTCTCCAGGTTTTTTAATGATCGCCACTCTAACTGGCATGAGATGGTGTCTCAAAGTGGTTTTGATTTGCATCTCTCTAATGACCAGTGATGATGAGCATTTTTTCATGTGTTTGTTGGCCTCATGTACGTCTTCTTTTGTAAAGTTTTTGTTCATGTCCTTTGCTCATTTTTGAATGAACTTGTTTGTTTTCTTTCTGTAAATCTGTTTGAGTTCTTTGTAAATTCTGGATATCAGCCCTTTGTCTGATGGGTAAACTGCAAAGATGTTTCCCCAATCTGTTGGTTGCCAATTCACTCTAGTAACTGTTTCTTTTGCCATGCAAAAGCTGTGGAGTTTGATTGGTCCCATTTGTCTATTTTGGCTTTTGTTGCCAATGCTTTTGGTGTTTTGGTCATGAAGTCCTTGCCTACTCCTATGTCCTGAATGGTTTTGCCTAGATTTTCTTCTAGGGTTTTTATGGTGTCAGGTCTTATGTTTAAGTCTTTAATCCATCTGGAGTTAATTTTAGTGTAAGGTGTCAGGAAGGCATCCGGTTTCTTCTTTCTGCACACGGCTAACCAGTTTTCCCAACACCATTTGTTAAACAGGGAATTCTTTCCCCATTGCTTGTTTTCATCTGGTTTATCAAAGATTATATGGTTGTAGATATGTTGTGTTGCCTCCGATGCCTCTGTTCTGTTCCATTGGTCTATATCTCTGTTTTGGTACCAGTACCATGCTGTTTTGATTACAGTAGCCTTGTAGTATAATTTGAAGTCTGGTAGTGTGATGCCTCCCACTGTGTTCTTTTTGCTTAGAATTGACTTGGCTATGCGGGCTCTCTTTTGGTTCCATATGAAGTTCATGGTGTGTATTTTTTTTTCAGTTCTCTGAGGAAATTCAATGGTAGCTTGATGGGAATAGCATTGATTCCATAAATAACTTTGGGCAGTATAGCCATTTTCACGATATTGATTCTTCCAAACCACGAACATGGAATGTTTCTCCATCTTTTTGTGTACTCTCTTATTTTGTTGAGCAGTGGTTTGTAGTTTTCCTTGAAGAGGTCCCGTACGTTCCTTGTAAGTTGTATTTCTAGGTATTTTATTCTATTTGTAGCAATTGTGAATGGCAGTTCATTCTTGATTTGGTTCTCTTTAAGTCTGTTATTGGTGTATAGGAATGCTTCTGATTTTTGCACGTTGATTTTATATTCTGAGACTTTGCTGAAGTTGCTTATCAGTTTCAGGAGTTTTTGGGCTGAGGTGATGGGGTCTTCTAGGTACACTATCATTTCGTCTGCGAATAGAGTCAATTTAGCTTCCTCCTTTTCTATTCAAATACCCTTTATTTATTTTTTTGCCTGACTGCTCTGGCTAGAACTTCCAGTACTATGTTGAATAGGAGTGGTGAGAGAGGGCATCCTTGTCTAGTGCCAGATTTCAAAGGGAATGCTTCCAGTTTTTGCCCACTAAGTATGATATTGGCTGTTGGTTTGTCGTAAATAGCTTTTATTACTTTGAGATATGTTCCATCAATACCAAGTTTATTGAGAGTTTTTAGCATAAAGGGCTGTTGAATTTTGTCAAATGCCTTCTCTGCATCAATTGAGATAATCCTGTGGTTTTTATTTTTAGTTCTGTTAATGTGGTGAATGACGTTTATAGACTTGGGTATGTTGAACCAGCCTTGCATGCCTGGGATGAATCCTACTTGATCATGATGGATAAGTTTTTTAATGTGCTGTTGCAATAGGTTTGCCAGTATTTTATTGAAGATTTTTGCATCTATGTTCATTATGCATATTGGCCTGAAGTTTTCTTTTCTTTTTGAGTCTCTGCTGGGTTTTGGTATCAGGATGATGTTGGTCTCATAAAATGATTTGGGAAGGGTTCCCTCTTTTTGGATTATTTGGAATAGTTTCAGAAGGAATGGTACCAGATCCTCTTTGTGTGTCTGGAAGAATTCGGCTGTGAACCCATCTGGACCAGGGCTTTTTTTGTGTCATAGGCTCTTAATTGCTCCCTCGACTTCAGACCTTTTTATTGGTCTATTCATAGTTTCGGCTTCCTCGTGGTTTAGGCTTGGGAGGACACAGGTGTCCAGAAATTTATCCATTTCTTCCTGGTTTACTAGTTTATGTGTATAGAGTTGTTTGTAGTATTCTCTGATGATGGTTTGAATTTCTGTGGAATCTGTGGTGATTTCCCCATTATCATTTTTATTGCGTCTATTTGGTTGTTGTCTCTTTTCTTTTTTATCAGTCTGGCTAGTGGTCTGTCTATTTTGTTGATCTTTTCAAAAAACCAGCTCTTGGATTTATTGATTTTTTGAAGGGTTTTTTGTGTTTCTATCTCCTTCAGTTCTGCTCTGATCTTAGTTATTTCTTGTCTTTGGCTAGGTTTTCAATTTTTTTGGTCTTCCTCCTCTAGCTCTTTCAATTTTCATGATAGGGTGTCAATTTTGGATCTCTCCACTCTTCTCATGTGGGCACTTATTGCTATATATTTTCCTCTACAGACTGCTTTAATTGTGTCCTAGAAATTCTGGTACGTTGTGTCTTCATTCCCCTTGGTATCGAAGAACTTCTTTATTTCTGCCTTCATTTCATTGTTTATTCAATCAACATTCAAGAGCCAGTTGTTCAGTTTCCATGAACCTGTGCGGTTCTGAGTTAGTTTCTGAATTCTGAGTTCTAACTTGATTGCACTATGGTCTGAGAGATTGTTTGTTATGATTTCAGTTGTTTTGCATTTGATGAGGAGTGCTTTACTTCCAATTATGTGGTCAATTTTGGAGTAGGTGTGATGTGGTGCTGAGAAGAATGTATATTCTGTGGATTTGGGGTGGGGAGTTCTGTAAATGTCTATCAGGTTTGCTTGTTCCAGGTCTGAGTTCAAGTCTTGGATACCCTTGTTAATTTTCTGTCTGGTTGATCTGTCTGATATTGACAGTGGAGTGTTAAAGTCTCCCACTATTATTGTGTGGGAGTCTAAGTCTCTTTGTAAGTTGTTAAGAACTTGCCTTATATATCTGGGTGCTCCTGTATTGGTTCCATATATATTTAGAATCGTTAGCTCTTCTTGTTGTATTGATCCTTTTACCATTATGTAATGACCTTCTTTGTCTCTTTTCATCTTTGTTGCTTTAAAGTCTATTTTATCAGAGATGAGAATTACAACTCCTGCTTTTTTGTTGCTCTCCATTCGCTTGGTAAATCTTCCTCCATCCCTTTATTTTGAGCCTTTGTGAATCTTTGCATGTGAGATGGGTTTCCTGGATACAGCACACCAATGGGTTTTGGCTTTTTATCCAATTTGCCAGTCTGTGTCTTTTTATTGGTGCATTTAGCCCATTTACCTTTAGGGTTAATATTGTTATGTGTGAGTTTGATACTGCCATTCTGATGCTAGCTGGCTGTTTTGTCCCTTGGTTGATGCAGACTCTTCATTTTGTTTATGCCCTTTAGCATTTAGTGTCTTTTTAGACTAGCTGGTACTGGTTATTCCTTTCTATGTGTAGTGCCTGTTTCAGGAGCTCTTGTAATGCAGGCCTGGTGGTGACAAAATGTCTGAGTTCTTGCTTGTTGGCAAAAGATTTTATTCTTCCATCACTTATGAAGCTCATTTTTGCTGGATATGAAATTCTGGGTTGAAAGTTCTTTTCTTTAAGGATGTTGAATATTGGCCCCCACTCTCTTCTGGCTTGTAGAGTTTCTGCCAAGAGATCTGCTGTGAGTCTGATGGGCTTCCCTTTGTGGGTGACCCGACCCTTCTCTCTGGCTGCCCTTAGTATTTTCTCCTTCATTTCAACCCTGGCGAATTTCACGATTATGTGCCTTGGGGTTGCTCTTCTTGCAGAATATCTTTGTGGTGTTCTCTGTATTTCCTGGAGTTGAGTATTGGCCTGTCTTGCTAGGTTGGGGAAATTTTCCTGGATAATATCCTGAATAGTAGTTTCCAGCTTGGATTCATTCTTTTCATCACATTCTGGTACACCTATCAAACGTAGGTTAAGTCTCTTCACAAAGTCCCACATTTCTTGGAGATTTTGTTCATTCCTCTTTGCGCTTTTTTCTTTTATCTTGGTTTCTCTTTTTATTTCATTGAGTTGATCTTCGGCTTCTGATATTCTTTCTTCTGCTTGGTCAATTCAGCTGTTGAAACTTGTGCATGCTTCACGAAATTCTCATGTTGTGTTTTTCAGCTCCTTCAATTCACTCATATTCCTCTCTAAGTTGTCCATTCTTGTTATCATTTCCTCGAATCTTTTTTCAAGTCTTTTTTCAAGGTTCTTAGCTTCTTTGCACTGATTTAGAACATGTTCTTTTAGTTCACTGAAGTTTTTTATTATCCACCTTCTGAAGTCTGATTCTGTCATTTTGTCACAGTCATTCTCCATCCAGCTTTGTTCCCTTGCTAGTGAGGAGTTTTTGTCCTTTGTAGGAGGTGAGGTGTTTTGGTTTCAGGTGTTTTCCTTCTTTTTGCGCTGGTTTCTTCCCATCTTTGTGGATTTATCCACCTGCCATCTTAGTAGTTGCTGCCTTTTCGATTGGGTCTCTGAGTGGATGCCCAAATTGTTGATAGTGAAGTATTTTTGTTATTTACTCTTTTTTCTAATGGTTTAGTCCCTCTGCTGTACGAGTGCTGAGGTCCACTCCAGGCCCTGCTTGTCTGGGTTACACCTGTAGCAGCTGTGGAACAGTGAGGGATGCTACCAGTTTTTTCTTCTGCTATCTTTGTCCCAGAATGATGCCCACCAAATGTCAGTCTGATTAGTCCTTTTTTGAGGTTGCTCTTTGGATATAGAGGGGTCAGAGAGCTGCTTGAGGAAATGGTCTGTACTTTATAGGAGCTCCAGTGCTGAGCTGTGAGCTCTGTTGTTCATTCAGTGTTGCTGGGAGAATGTGTTTGTGTCTGCTGCAGCAGAACTTATAATATCCCCTTTTTTCCCTCAGATGTTCTGTCTCAGGGAGTTGGTGCTTTCTTTATGAGTATCTGTTGCACTGTCCTGCCCAGCTAGGAGGCAGTCTATTCACTATTTGCCTGCTGGGGCTCTGCCCTGCTAGTGCGGTTCCACCCTGCTGCTGCAGGGTTTTGTTCTACTGTGATGCACTCCACCCTGTTGGCGGCATCTCTCTGTTATGGCTGGTTGCCTCGGCAATGGCAGGCTGCCTCAGCAGTGGGCGGTATCTCAGTAGGGGTAAATTGCATTGGTAGTGGTGGACGCCCCTCCCTACCAAGCTGCACCGTCCTGGATTCAGCTGACCTCACAGCAAATCTCTCAACCCCGGTGCCTCGAATCGCCGCTCTGCTTGTCCCCATGAGGATGGGACCCGCCGAGCCCAATCACCTGGCTCCCTGCCTCAGAGTCCCTCCTCTCTCTCTTTTTTCCAAATTGAATGGTTGACTCTCTCACAGGTGCCCCAGTTGCCTGCTGATTGGCCACTGGGATCCATGTGATCTCCCATGCTGCTGCCCACTGCACTGGCTCAAATCGCTCTTCCCAGGAATCTCCTGGTCTGGCTCATGATCCAAGTCCCACTCATTCAAATGGACATGTCAATATGCTCTCCCAAAACTCAGATTGCCGGTTTAACAGGGCACCCAGACCAGTGAGCTTTGTGCGGGCTGCCGCTGCGCTGCGGCACCGGCCGAACGGCCACGCAAGCCTAAAGGGCTGAGCTGCTGTACTGTGTCTCTCCTACACCTTGGAATTTCACCATTCTGTGGGCAAAAAAGGTCCATCTGAAAATGTGGCTAGGACTCTCCCTCTGCACCTTCACTGAGAGCTGCAATCCTGAGTTTTTATGGCGCCATCTTGGAACCTCCTCAGAACATCTTTATTTCTGCCTTCATTTCATCATTTATCAAGTCAACGTTCAAGAGCCAGTTGTTCAGTTTCCATGAAGATGTACGTTTCTCAGTTAGTTTCTGAATTCTGAGTTCTAACTTGATTGCACTATGGTCTGAGAGACTGTTTGTTATGATTTCAGTTGTTTTGCATTTGATGAGGAGTGCTTTACTTCCAATTATGTGGTCAATTTTGGAGTAGGTGTGATGTGGTGCTGAGAAGAATGTATATTCTGTGGATTTGGGGTGAAAGTTTCTGTAAATGTCTATCAGGTTTGCTTGTTCCAGGTCTGAGTTCAAGTCCTGGATATCCTTGTTAATTTTTATTGCATTATAGGTTTTGGGGTACATGTGCAGAACATGCAAGATAGTTGCATAGGTACACACATGGCAGTGTGCTTTGCTGCCTTCCTCCCTCTCACCCACACTTGGCATTCATCCCCAGGCTATCCCTCCCAGCCCCCTGCTCTCCCTCCCCATCCCCCAATAGACCCCAGTGTATAGTAGACCGCCTCTCTGTGTCCATGTGTTCTCATTTTTCTCACCCACCCATGAGTGAGTATATGTGGTATTTCCTTTTCTGTTCTTGTGTCAGTTTGCTGAGAATGATGTTCTCCAGAGTCATCCATGTCCTTACAAAGAACACAAACTCATCATTTTTGATTGCTGCATAATATTCCATGGTGTATATGTGCCACATTTTCCCAGTTCAGTCTATCATCCTTGGGCATTTGGGTTGGTTCCAGTTCTTTGCTATTGTAAACAGTGCTGCAATGAACATTCATGTGCATGTGTCCTTATAGTAGAACGATTTATAGTCCTTTGGATATGTACCCAGTAATGAGATTGCTGGGTCAAATGGAATTTCTATTTCTAGATCCTTGAGTAATCGCCACACTGTCTTCCACAATGGTTGAACTAATTTACACTCCCACCAACAGTGTAAGAGTGTTCCTATTTCTCCACATCCTCTCCAGATTCACCATGGAATATTATGCAGCAATCAAAAATGATGAGTTTGTGTCCTTTGTAAGGACATGGATGAATTTGGAGAACATCATTCTCAGTAACCTGACACAAGAAGAGAAAAAGAAATACCGCATATTCTCACTCATAGGCAGGTGAGAAAAATGAGAACACATGGACACAGGGAGGGGGTCCACTACACACTGGGGTCTATTGGGGTGAAGGGGGGAGGAACAGTGGGGGCGTGCTGGGGAGTGATAGCCTGTGGATAAATGCCAAGTGTGGGTGAAAAGGAGGAAGGCAGCAAAGCACACTGACATGTGTGTACCTATGCAACTATCTTGCACGCTCTGCACATGTTCCCCAAAACCTATAATGCAATAAAAATTAAAAACAAGAAAAAGAAAGTGAAAAACAAAACAAAACAAAATAATTAAAAAAGAAAAGAAAAGAATAAACAAAACAGCTGGGCATGGTGGCTCTCAGCTGTAATGCCAGCACTTTGGGAGGCCAAGACAAGTGGATCACCTGAGGTCAGGAGTTTGAAACCAGCCTGGCCAACACAGTGAAACCCCATCTCTAATAAAAACACAAAATTAGCTGGGCATGGTGGCAGTCACCTGTAGTTCCAGCTACTTGAAAGGCTGAGGCAGGAGAATCGTTTGAACCTGGGATGTGGAGGTTGTAGTGAGCCAAGTTGGTGCTACTGCACTCTAGCTTGGGTGACAGAGCAAGACTGTCTAAAAGAAAAAAAGATCATGCATTCTAAAATCTTGTGAAACCCCACAGATCAGTTGGTAGCCTTTCAGCACATCTGACATATAGAAAATACAACTTAAACAGCTTACAAATTCCAGAAGTTTTTTGTCCTTTGCAGAAGATGGCACTGCCCTGAAAATACCTGTTTTTATAGCCTCTGGGACTTAACTGATGCCAGGCACCAGGAGGGATGATGCCACGCACATCTGCATGTTTCACATCTTGTTTCCACCATCAACAAAGACTTGGATTTATAGATAGAGGATTCCCATGGCCAAAATGAACCAGAGCCTGGACATCTATGGAAAAATACTCAAAGCAAGTGGGGTACATGCAAAGCCTGTAAGAAAGTCACTAGTGGAACAGGCCCAGCCTGAATTACCTTTGGGCAAACATAAGTGTTTAAACGAATTATAAGGCTGGGCGCAGTGGCTCATGTCTTTAATCCCAGCACTTTGGGAGGCTGAGGCGGGTGGATCACCTCAAGTCGGGAGTTTGTAACCAGGCTGATCAACATAGAGAAACCCATCTCTACTAAAATATAAAATTAGCTGGCACAGTGGCACATGCCTGTAATCCCAGCTACTCAGGAGGCTAAGGCAGGAGAATTGCTTGAACCTGGGAGATGGAGATTGTGGTGAGCCAAGATCACACCATTGCACTCCAGCCAGGGCAACAAGAGGAAAACTCCAAATCCAAAAAATAAAAATAAAATAAGAATTGTCACTGTCATTCCCAGCCAGGGTTTTAAACCCCAGATACCTAACAGATGCCCTGAACTCACTCACTCAATGGTGGACTCACGCCCAGAATTTGTTCACTGCAAGCAAGTGAAGATATAATGTCTCTGCAACTTGCCTTTTTGGAGACAGGGTCTTGTTCTGTCACCCAGCCCAGACTGCAGTGATACAATCAAGGCTCCCTACAGTTTCAACATCCTGGACTCAAGGCATCCTCCTGCCTCAGCCTCCAGAGTAGTTGGGACCACTCATAAGCACCACCACACCCGGCCATTTTTATATTTTTAGTAGAGACAGGGTTTTGCCATGTTGTCCAGGCTAGTTTCAGACTCCTAAGCTCAAGTGTTCCTCCCACCTCAGCTTCCTAAAGTGCTGGGACTATGGGTGTGATACACCACATCTGGCCTCTAAGGCTTTGCTCTTTAGGCCAAAGCACTTGACAATACCTCCATGATGTCTGGGAATTTCTTCCTGGATGGACTCTCCTCTTTGTCATGTAACTGACCAGGGGACCCTTGTATGCTGCCCCTGATCCTTGCCTCTCCCACGACATTTGCTGTTACCTGATGACTGAAGGTCATGTTCCTTCTCCTGCTAGTTTCAGGACCCCTTCTCTGGCAGCGTCTGGGATGGCTATGGTATGGGGTCTCTTCAGAATTCCTGACAACCTCGACTTGAGGTGTTTAAGGAGCCCACCCTCAAAATGTCCCCATCAGAGCCAGAGGTCAGGGCACCTCTCTGCCCTCCAGAAGTCCATGGTCGTGGAGGTAGAAGCTGTCAGGGGTTCACAGGAACCTGATGTTGATGGGTGGCCTGGGGATGCTGCCAGGGATGGCCAGGTAGCTGTCATGGCCACCTGTGAAGCAGTCAAGGAGGAATCTGTCCATGTTGGCCTCATGTATGTCTTCTTTGTAAAGTGTCTGTTCATATCCTTTGCCCATTTTTGAATGGGCTTGTTTGTTTTTTTTCCTGTAAATCTGTTTGAGTTCTTTGTAAATTCTGGATATCAGCCCTTTGTCAGATGCATAAACTGCAAAGATTTTTTCCCATTCTGATGGTTGCCGATTCACTCTAGTGACTGTTTCTTTTGCCGTGCAGAAGCTGTCGAGTTTGATTAGGTCCCATTTGTCTATTTTGGCTTTTGTTGCCAATGCTTTTGGTGTTTTCTATAACCATATAATTTTTGATAAACCAGACAAAAACAAGCAATGGGGAAAGGATTCCCTGTTTAATCAATGGTGTTGGGTAAACTGGCTAGCCATGTGCAGAAAGCAGAAACTGGACCCCTTCCTGACACCTTACACTAAAATTAACTCCAGATGGATTAAAGACTTAAACGTAAGACCTGACACCATAAAAACCCTAGAAGAAAATCTAGGCAAAACCATTCAGGACATAGGAGTAGGCAAGGACTTCATGAATAAAACACCAGCCAGGGTTTTAAACCCCCAGATACCTAACAGATGCCCTGAACTCACTCACTCAATGGTGGACTCACGCCCAGAATTTGTTCACTGCGAAGCAAGTGAAGATATAATGTCTCTGCAACTTGCCTTTTTTTGGAGACAGGGTCTTGTTCTGTCACCCAGCCCAGACTGCAGTGATACAATCAAGGCTCCCTACAGTTTCAACATCCTGGACTCAAGGCATCCTCCTGCCTCAGCCTCCAGAGTAGTTGGGACCACTCATAAGCACCACCACACCCGGCCATTTTTTATATTTTTAGTAGAGACAGGGTTTTGCCATGTTGTCCAGGCTAGTTTCAGACTCCTAAGCTCAAGTGTTCCTCCCACCTCAGCTTCCTAAAGTGCTGGGACTATGGGTGTGATACACCACATCTGGCCTCTAAGGCTTTTCTCTTTAGGCCAAAGCACTTGACAATACCTCCATGATGTCTGGGAATTTCTTCCTGGATGGACTCTCCCTCTTTGTCATGTAACTGACCAGGGGGACCCTTGTATGCTGCCCCCTGATCCTTGCCTCTCCCACGACATTTGCTGTTACCTGCTGACTGAAGGTCATGTTCCTTCTCCTGCTAGTTTCAGGACCCCCTTCTCTGGCAGCGTCTGGGATGGCTATGGTATGGGGTCTCTTCAGAATTCCTGACAACCTCGACTTGGAGGTGTTTAAGGAGCCCACCCTCAAAATGTCCCCATCAGAGCCAGAGGTCAGGGCACCCTCTCTGCCCTCCAGAAGTCCATGGTCGTGGAGGTAGAAGCTGTCAGGGGTTCACAGGAACCTGATGTTGATGGGTGGCCTGGGGATGCTGCCAGGGATGGCCAGGTAGCTGTCATGGCCACCTGTGAAGCAGTCAAGGAGGAATCTGTCCATGTTGGCCATGCAGAAGTTGAGGTGAACTTGCTGATGCCTGTCAGGGATCTGTCCCTACACATGAAGCTGCTGTTCTTGGTCATGAGGGGGCTTTTGGGGAGATGAAGCTGGAGAAGTTGGCTATGTGTGCTGGGAGGGTGTTGCCAGGGCCTTCCTCCAACAGGACAGGTGGGGATGGGGGCAGCAGGAGGCTAGGGTTCTTCATGGCTGCCTGCTTCTTGCCCAGCAGTCACAGTGGCCTCTCAGTGGATGCTGACCACCTGGGTCAGGATGGTGATGATGCTTGGAGTGACTGCAGTGGATAGGTAAATGACATGGAGCTGCCCCCACCAGGACCCTCCTGAAGCCAGTTTTATCCCAGTGGATTCCACCAACCACATAGCTGAGTGTCCCTTGAGACCTGGGGGGAGATGGGGTATGAGTTCCCATCTGTGGGAAGAGAAGCCCCAAGCATGGTGGCCCCATTTCTTAGAAGGACACAAACATAGCCAATGCCATTCCTGGAACCTGGGACAGTATCTGTCCCACCTAAACCCCAACAAGGTGGGATAGGATTCCCAGGGTGGGCCACTTGGGGATGTCCCAGTCCTGTCCTGCACATCCACCTGCAGGGCCCTTCCTGGCACCACCCCTGGCAGTAGCACAGTGACTACCTACCTGCCCACAGTTCCTTCCTCTTCCTGCCTGTTACACTCCCTGTAACCTTTCAGGCCCCTGGAGCAAATGCTGTACATCCTCCCTCCAAGGCCCCCTCTAGCTCAGGGCCAACCCCATTGCTCACACACAGACAACCACAGCCTGCGGCTGTTTGTCCTGTACCTGGGACACCATGAGGAGAGTCACCACTTGTGGGATTACAGGCATGTGCCATCAAGCCTGGCCCCAGTTGCTATTTTAAATGGATTTTTCCTTCCATTTTATCCTGTAACAAAGCAAATATTTTATATTTAAAAACTGGAGTTATTTATTTATTTAATTAATTTTATTGTTTTTAGAGATGGGTTCTCACTGTTCACCCAGGCTGGTCTCAAACTCCTGACCTCAAGTGATCCACCCACCTCAGCCTCCCAAAGTGCTGAGATTACAGGCATGAGCCACTGTCCCCACCCTTTCCCTTTGATTTTTAAACATAGTTTCAGTGGACACTTGTATGTCTTTTTCAAGATGAGTCAAGTGCAGCAGTGAGAGCTGGGGAAAGACTAGAGGAAGGAATTCCAACTGCAACTGACTGTGAGAGATCAATTGAGATAGCTGATTACCTTCAGCCCAGTCAACTGCTATTTTATTTGTTTTTATTTTATTTTAAAAGTTATTTATTTTGAGATGGAGTGTCACTCTCACTCATGCTGGAGTGCAGTGGCATGATCTCGGCTCATGCAACCTCTGTTTCCTGGGTTCAAGTGATTCTCCTGCCTCAGCCTCCCTAGTTGCTGGGATTACAGAGGCATGCCACCATGACCAGCAAACTTTTATATGTTTAGTAGAGGTGGGGTTTCACCATGTTGGCCAGGATGGTCTTGATTCCCTGACCTCCTGATCTGCCTGACTTGGCCTCCCAAAGTGCTGAGATTACAGGCATGAGCCACTGTCCCCACCCTTTCCCTTTGATTTTTAAACATAGTTTCAGTGGACACTTGTATGTCTTTTTCAAGATGAGTCAAGTGCAGCAGTGAGAGCTGGGGAAAGACTAGAGGAAGGAATTCCAACTGCAACTGACTGTGAGAGATCAATTGAGATAGCTGATTACCTTCAGCCCAGTCAACTGCTATTTTATTTGTTTTTATTTTATTTTAAAAGTTATTTATTTTGAGATGGAGTGTCACTCTCACTCATGCTGGAGTGCAGTGGTGAGATCTTGGTTTACTGCAACCGCTGCCTCCTGGGTTCAAGTGATTCTCCTGCCTCAGCCTCCTGAGTAGCTGGATTACAGGTGTGCACCACATGCCTGGCTAATTTTTGTACTTTTAGTAGAGATGGGGTTTTGCCATGTTGGCTAGGCTGGTCTCAAACTCCTGACCTCAAGTGATCCACCCACCTCAGCCTCCCAAAGTGCTGAGATTACAGGCATGAGCCACTGTCCCCACCCTTTCCCTTTGATTTTTAAACATAGTTTCAGTGGACACTTGTATGTCTTTTTCAAGATGAGTCAAGTGCAGCAGTGAGAGCTGGGGAAAGACTAGAGGAAGGAATTCCAACTGCAACTGACTGTGAGAGATCAATTGAGATAGCTGATTACCTTCAGCCCAGTCAACTGCTATTTTATTTGTTTTTTATTTTATTTTAAAAGTTATTTATTTTGATATGGAGTGTCACTCTCACTCATGCTGGAGTGCAGTGGCATGATCTCGGCTCATGCAACCTCTGTTTCCTGGGTTCAAGTGATTCTCCTGCCTCAGCCTCCTGAGTAGCTGGATTACAGGTGTGCACCACATGCCTGGCTAATTTTTGTACTTTTAGTAGAGATGGGGTTTTGCCATGTTGGCTAGGCTGGTCTCAAACTCCTGACCTCAAGTGATCCACCCACCTCAGCCTCCCAAAGTGCTGGGATTACAGGCATGTGCCATCAAGCCTGGCCCCAGTTGCTATTTTAAATGGATTTTTCCTTCCATTTTATCCTGTAACAAAGCAAATATTTTATATTTAAAAACTGGAGTTATTTATTTATTTAATTAATTTTATTGTTTTTAGAGATGGGTTCTCACTGTTCACCCAGGCTGGTCTCAAACTTCTGAACTCAAGCAATCCTACCAGCTTAGCCTCCCAAAGTGTGGGAGGCTAAGTCACCACACCCAACCAGTATTGATTTTTACACAATACATTGATAATTAAGCATCATGCTGAATTTCTGCACTGCTTTGCAGCTAATTCCCTTGAAGTTTCCATATGTCCAGCCCCAGAGACCAGTGGGGCTGAATCCTCCTGTCTGCAGATTCTGTATTTGTGAATTCACCTCCTCACTACCATTTATTTGTAAACCCAGAACCAATCCTCATGGTGCTCTCACAATCATCCAACAATTTGCATAAAACAGCACAACGGCCGGGCACGGTGGCTCATGCCTGTAATCCCAGCACTTTGGGAGGCCAAGGCGGGTGGATCACGAGGTCAAGAGATTGAGACCATCCTGGTCAACATGGTGAAACCCGTCTCTACTAAAAATACAAAAGAATTAGCCGGGCATAGTGGCGCGTGCCTGTAATTCCAGCTACTCAGGAGGCTGAGGCAGGAGAATTGCCTGAACCCAGGAGGCGGAGGTTGCGGTGAGCCGAGATGTTGCCATTGCACTCCAGCCTGGGTAGCAAGAGCGAAACTCCGTCTCAAAAAAAAAAAAAAAAAAAAACAGCACAACGCCTGCACTTCCCAAGGGCAAATGGTCCTAGCTGGGACCCCAAAGAGCTGAGCTCTGCTTTCTCATCTCTGTGCTCATATAAAAACAAGTTTTCTTTCTTCTTCTTCTTTTTTTTTTTTGAGATGGAGTTTTGCTCTTGTTGCCCAGGTTGGAGTGCAATGGCATGATCTTGGCTTACTGCAACCTCTGCCTCCTGGGTTCAAGTGATTCTCTTGCCTCAGCCTCTTGAGTAGTCGGGATTACAGGTGCCCACCGCCACACCTGGCTAATTTTTGTATTTTTAGTAGAGATGGGGTTTCACCATGTTGGCCAGGATGGTCTTGATTCCCTGACCTCCTGATCTGCCTGACTTGGCCTCCCAAAGTGCTGAGATTACAGGCATGAGCCACTGTCCCCACCCTTTCCCTTTGATTTTTAAACATCGTTTCAGTGGACACTTGTATGTCTTTTTCAAGATGAGTCAAGTGCAGCAGTGAGAGCTGGGGAAAGACTAGAGGAAGGAATTCCAACTGCAACTGACTGTGAGAGATCAATTGAGATAGCTGATTACCTTCAGCCCAGTCAACTGCTATTTTATTTGTTTTTTATTTTATTTTAAAAGTTATTTATTTTGAGATGGAGTGTCACTCTCACTCATGCTGGAGTGCAGTGGCATGATCTCGGCTCATGCAACCTCTGTTTCCTGGGTTCAAGTGATTCTCCTGCCTCAGCCTCCTAAGTAGCTGGATTACAGGTGTGCACCACATGCCTGGCTAATTTTTGTACTTTTAGTAGAGATGGGGTTTTGCCATGTTGGCTAGGCTGGTCTCAAACTCCTGACCTCAAGTGATCCACCCACCTCAGCCTCCCAAAGTGCTGGGATTACAGGCATGTGCCATCAAGCCTGGCCCCAGTTGCTATTTTAAATGGATTTTTCCTTCCATTTTATCCTGTAACAAAGCAAATATTTTATATTTAAAAACTGGAGTTATTTATTTATTTAATTAATTTTATTGTTTTTAGAGATGGGTTCTCACTGTTCACCCAGGCTGGTCTCAAACTTCTGAACTCAAGCAATCCTACCAGCTTAGCCTCCCAAAGTGTGGGAGGCTAAGTCACCACACCCAACCAGTATTGATTTTTACACAATACATTGATAATTAAGCATCATGCTGAATTTCTGCACTGCTTTGCAGCTAATTCCCTTGAAGTTTCCATATGTCCAGCCCCAGAGACCAGTGGGGCTGAATCCTCCTTGTCTGCAGATTCTGTATTTGTGAATTCACCTCCTCACTACCATTTATTTGTAAACCCAGAACCAATCCTCATGGTGCTCTCACAATCATCCAACAATTTGCATAAAACAGCACAACGGCCGGGCACGGTGGCTCATGCCTGTAATCCCAGCACTTTGGGAGGCCAAGGCGGGTGGATCACGAGGTCAAGAGATTGAGACCATCCTGGTCAACATGGTGAAACCCCGTCTCTACTAAAAATACAAAAAAGAATTAGCCGGGCATAGTGGCGCGTGCCTGTAATTCCAGTTACTCAGGAGGCTGAGGCAGGAGAATTGCCTGAACCCAGGAGGCGGAGGTTGCGGTGAGCCGAGATGTTTGCACTCCAGCCTGGGTAGCAAGAGCGAAACTCCGTCTCAAAAAAAAAAAAAAAAAAAAAAACAGCACAACGCCTGCACTTCCCAAGGGCAAATGGTCCTAGCTGGGACCCCAAAGAGCTGAGCTCTGCTTTCTCATCTCTGTGCTCATATAAAAAAACAAGTTTTTTTTTCTTTTCTTCTTCTTCTTTTTTTTTTTTGAGATGGAGTTTTGCTCTTGTTGCCCAGGTTGGAGTGCAATGGCATGATCTTGGCTCACTGCAACCTCTGCCTCCTGGGTTCAAGTGATTCTCTTGCCTCAGCCTCTTGAGTAGTCGGGATTACAGGTGCCCACCGCTACACCTGGCTAATTTTTTGTATTTTTAGTAGAGATGGGGTTTCTACATATTGGTCAGGCTTGTCTTGAACTCCCGACCTCAGGTGATATACCTGCCCCAGCCTCCTAAGGTGCTGCAATTATAGGTGTGAGCCACTGTACATGCCCCAAACAAGAGCTTTTGTGTGGTCTTTTTAGTGCCACCATTTTTACATTTTTTTCATTGCATTTGAGGTTTTACAGTACATGTGAAGAACATGCAAGATCGTTGCATAGGTACACACATGACAGTGTGATTTGCTGTCTTCCTCCCCATCACCTATATCTGGCATTTCTCCCCATGCTATCTCTCCCCAACTCCCCACCCCCTACTGTGCCTCCCCTATTTCCCCCAGACAGACCCCAGTGTGTGATGCTCCCCTCACTGTGTCTATGTGTTCTCATTGTTCAACACCCACCTATGAGTGAGAACATGTGGTGTTTGATTTTCTGATTTTCTGTTCTTGTGTCAGTTTGCTGAGAATTATGGTTTCCAGGTTCATCCATGTCCGTACAAAGGACATGAATTCATCATTTTTTTTATGGCTGCATAGTATTCCATGGTGTATATGTGCCACATTTTCCCTGTCCAATCTATCATCAGTGGGCATTTGGGTTGGTTTCAGGTCTTTGCTATTGTAAACAGTGGTGCAATGAACACATGTGTGCATGTGTCCTTATAGTAGAATGATTTATAATCCTTTGGATACATACCCAGTAATGGGACTGCTGGGTCAAATGGAATTTCTATTTCTAGGTCATTGAGAAATCCCCACTCTGTCTTTCACAATGATTGAACTAATCTACACTCCCACCAACAGTGTAAAACTGTTCCTATTTCTCAACATCCTCTGCAGCATCTGTTCCCTCCAGATTGTATAATGATCGCCATTCTAACTGGGATAACGTGTAATCTCAATGTAGTTTTGATTTGCATTTCTCTAATGACCAGTGATGATGAGCATTTTTCATATTTGTTGGCCTTATGCATGTCTTCTTTTGTAAAATGTCTGTTCATATCCTTTGGCCACTTTTTAAAAATATTTATTGCATTATAAGTTTTGGGGTACTTGTGCAGAACGTGCAAGATAGTTGCATAGGTACACACATGACAGTGTGATTTGCTGCCTTCCTCCCCATCACCTATATCTGGCATTTCTCCCCATGCTATCTCTCCCCAACTCCCCACTCCCTACTGTCCCTCCCCTATTTCCCCCAGACAGACCCCAGTGTGTAATGCTGCCCTCCCTGTGTCCATGTGTTCTCATTGTTCAACACCCACCTATGAGTGAGAACATGTGGTGTTTGATTTTCTGATTCTCTGTTCTTGTGTCAGTTTGCTGAGAATTATGGTTTCCAGGTTCATCCATGTCCGTACAAAGGACATGAATTCATCATTTTTTTTATGGCTGCATAGTATTCCATGGTGTATATGTGCCACATTTTCCCTGTCCAATCTATCATCAGTGGGCATTTGGGTTGGTTTCAGGTCTTTGCTATTGTAAACAGTGGTGCAATGAACACCTGTGTGCATGTGTCCTTATAGTAGAATGATTTATAATCCTTGGGATACATACCCAGTAATGGGACTGCTGGGTCAAATGGAATTTCTATTTCTAGGTCATTGAGGAATCCCCACACTGTCTTCCACAATGATTGAACTAATCTACACTCCCACCAACAGTGTAAAACTGTTCCTATTTCTCAACATCCTCTGCAGCATCTGTTCTCCAGATTGTATAATGATCGCCATTCTAACTGGGATAACGTGTAATCTCAATGTAGTTTTGATTTGCATTTCTCTAATGACCAGTGATGATGAGCATTTTTCATATTTGTTGGCCTTATGCATGTCTTCTTTTGTAAAATGTCTGTTCATATCCTTTGGCCACTTTTTAAAAATATTTATTGCATTATAAGTTTTGGGGTACTTGTGCAGAACGTGCAAGATAGTTGCATAGGTACACACATGGCAGTGTGTTTTGCTGCCTTCCTCCCATCACCTATATCTGGCATTTCTCCCCATGCTATCTCTCCCCAACTCCCCACCCCTACTGTGCCTCCCCTATTTCCCCCAGACAGACCCCAGTGTGTAATGCTGCCCTCCCTGTGTCCATGTGTTCTCATTGTTCAACACCCACCTATGAGTGAGAACATGTGGTGTTTGATTTTCTGATTCTCTGTTCTTGTGTCAGTTTGCTGAGAATTATGGTTTCAGGTTCATCCATGTCCCTACAAAGGACATGAATTCATCATTTTTATGGCTGCATAGTATTCCATGGTGTATATGTGCCACATTTTCCCTGTCCAATCTATCATCAGTGGGCATTTGGGTTGGTTTCAGGTCTTTGCTATTGTAAACAGTGGTGCAATGAACACATGTGTGCATGTGTCCTTATAGTAGAATGATTTATAATCCTTGGGATACATACCCAGTAATGGGACTGCTGGGTCAAATGGAATTTCTATTTCTAGGTCATTGAGAAATCCCACTCTGTCTTTCACAATGATTGAACTAATCTACACTCCCACCAACAGTGTAAAACTGTTCCTATTTCTCAACATCCTCTGCAGCATCTGTTCTCCAGATTGTATAATGATCGCCATTCTAACTGGGATAACGTGTAATCTCAATGTAGTTTTGATTTGCATTTCTCTAATGACCAGTGATGATGAGCATTTTTCATATTTGTTGGCCTTATGCATGTCTTCTTTTGTAAAATGTCTGTTCATATCCTTTGGCCACTTTTTAAAAATATTTATTGCATTATAAGTTTTGGGGTACTTGTGCAGAACGTGCAAGATAGTTGCATAGGTACACACATGGCAGTGTGTTTTGCTGCCTTCCTCCCATCACCTATATCTGGCATTTCTCCCCATGCTATCTCTCCCCAACTCCCCACCCCTACTGTCCTCCCCTATTTCCCCAGACAGACCCCAGTGTGTGATGCTCCCTCCCTGTGTCCATGTGTTCTCATTGTTCAACACCCACCTATGAGTGAGAACATGTGGTGTTTGATTTTCTGATTCTCTGTTCTTGTGTCAGTTTGCTGAGAATTATGGTTTCAGGTTCATCCATGTCCCTACAAAGGACATGAATTCATCATTTTTATGGCTGCATAGTATTCCATGGTGTATATGTGCCACATTTTCCCTGTCCAATCTATCATCAGTGGGCATTTGGGTTGGTTTCAGGTCTTTGCTATTGTAAACAGTGGTGCAATGAACACCTGTGTGCATGTGTCCTTATAGTAGAATGATTTATAATCCTTTGGATACATACCCAGTAATGGGACTGCTGGGTCAAATGGAATTTCTATTTCTAGGTTTCTGAGGAATCGCCACATGCCACACTGTCTTCCACAATGGTTGAACTAATTTACACTCCCACCAACAGTGTAAAACTGTTCCTATTTCTCAACATCCTCTGCAGCATCTGTTCCTCCAGATTGTATAATGATCGCCATTCTAACTGGGATAACGTGTAATCTCAATGTAGTTTTGATTTGCATTTCTCTAATGACCAGTGATGATGAGCATTTTTCATATTTGTTGGCCTTATGCATGTCTTCTTTTGTAAAATGTCTGTTCATATCCTTTGGCCACTTTTTAAAAATATTTATTGCATTATAAGTTTTGGGGTACTTGTGCAGAACGTGCAAGATAGTTGCATAGGTACACACATGGCAGTGTGTTTTGCTGCCTTCCTCCCATCACCTATATCTGGCATTTCTCCCCATGCTATCTCTCCCCAACTCCCCACCCCTACTGTCCCTCCCCTATTTCCCCAGACAGACCCCAGTGTGTGATGCTCCCTCACTGTGTCCATGTGTTCTCATTGTTCAACACCCACCTATGAGTGAGAACATGTGGTGTTTGATTTTCTGATTCTCTGTTCTTGTGTCAGTTTGCTGAGAATGGTGTTCTCCAGATTCATCCATGTCCCTACAAAGGACATGAATTCATCATTTTTGATTGCTGCATAATATTTCATGGTGTATATGTGCCACATTTTCCCAGTCCAGTCTATCATCGTTGGGCATTTGGGTTTATTCCAGATCTTTGCTATTGTAAACAGTGCTGCAATGAACATTCATGTGCATGTGTCCTTATAGTAGAACAATTTATAATCCTTGATATATACCCAGCAATGGGATTGCTGGGTCAAATGAAATTTCTATTTCTAGGTTTCTGAGGAATCGCCACATGCCACACTGTCTTCCACAATGGTTGAACTAATTTACACTCCCACCAACAGTGTAAGAGTGTTCCTATTTCTCCACATCCTTTGCAGCATCTGCTGTCTCCAGATTTTTAATAATCGCCATTCTAACTGGGATAACGTGTAATCTCAATGTAGTTTTGATTTGCATTTCTCTAATGACCAGTGATGATGAGCATTTTTCATATTTGTTGGCCTTATGCATGTCTTCTTTTGTAAAATGTCTGTTCATATCCTTTGGCCACTTTTTAAAAAATATTTATTGCATTATAAGTTTTGGGGTACTTGTGCAGAACGTGCAAGATAGTTGCATAGGTACACACATGGCAGTGTGTTTTGCTGCCTTCCTCCCCTTCACCCACACGTGGCATTCATTCCCAGGCTATCCCTCCTCAGCCCCCACCATCCCTCCCCCATTCCCCCCAATAGACCCCAGTGTGTAGTAGACCGCCTCTCTGTGTCCATGTGTTCTCATTTTTCTCACCTACCTATGAGTGAGTATATGAGGTATTTCTTTTTCTGTTCTTGTGTCAGTTTGCTGAGAATGGTGTTCTCCAGATTCATCCATGTCTTTACAAAGGACACAAACTCATCATTTTTGATTGCTGTATAATATTCCATGGTGTATATGTGCCACATTTTTCCATTCCAGTCTATCATCCTTGGGCATTTGGATTGGTTCCAGTTCTTTGCTATTGTAAACAGTGCTGCAATGAAAATTCGTGTGCATGTGTCCTTATAGTAGAATGATGTATAGTCCTTTGTATATATACCCAGTAATGGGATTGCTGGGTCAAATGGGATTATTATTTTTTTTTTTTTCTTGTAAATCTGTTTTAGTTCTTGGTAGATTCTGGATATTAGCCCTTTGTCAGATGGGCAGATTGCAAAATTCTCTTCCTATTCTGTTTGTTGCTGATTCACTCCAATGACTGTTTCTTTTGCTGTGCAGAAGCTGTGGAGTCTGATTAGGTCCCGTTTGTCTATTGTGGCTTTTGTTGCCAATCCTTTTGGTGTTTTGATCATGAGGCCTTTGCCTACGCCTATGTCCAGAATGGTTTTGCCTAGGTTTTCTTCTAGGGTTTTTATGGTGTTAGGTCTTATGTTTAAGTCTTTAATCCATCTGGAGTTAATTTTAGTGTAAGGTGTCAGGAAGGGGTCCAGTTTCTGCTTTCTGCACATGGCTAGCCAGTTTTCCCAACACCATTTATTAAACAGGGAATCTTTCCCCATTGCTTGTTTTTGTCAGGTTTGTCAAAGATCAGATGGTTGTAGATGTGTGTTGTTACCTCCAAGGCCTCTGTTCTGTTCCATTGGTCTATATCTCTGTTTTGGTACCAGTACCATGCTGTTTTGATTACTGTAGCCTTGTAGTATAGTTTGAAGTCTGGTAGTGTGATGCCTCCCACTGTGTTCTTTTTGCTTAGAATTGACTTGGCTATGCAGGCTCTCTTTTGGTTCCATATGAAGTTTAAGGTGGTTTTTTCCAGTTCTGTGAAGAAGGTCATTGGTAGCTTGATGGGGATAGCGTTGAATCTGTAAATTACTTTGGGCAGTATGGCCATTTTCACGATATTGATTCTTCCTAACCATGAACATGGAATGTTTCTCCATCTGTTTGTGTCCTCTCTTATTTCATTGAGCAGTGGTTTGTAGTTTTCCTTAAAGAGGTCCCTTATGTTCCTTGTGAGTTGTATTCCTAGGTATTTTATTTTCTTTGTAGCAATTGTGAATGGCAGTTCATTCTTGATTTGGTTCTCTTTAAGTCTGTTATTGGTGTATAGGAATGCTTGTGATTGTTGCACATTGATTTTATATACTGAGACTTTACTGAATTTGCTTATCAGTTTCAGGAGCTTTTTGGCTGAGATGATGGGGTCTTGTAAATATAAAATTATGTTGTCTGCAAATAGAGACAATTTGACTTCCTCCTTTTCTATTTGAATACCCTTTATTTTTTTTTCTTGCCTGATTTATTTGGCTAGAACTTCTAATACTATACTGAATAGGAGTGGTGAGAGATGGCATCCTTGTCTAGTGCCAGATTTCAAAGGGAATGCTTCCAGTTTTTGCCCATTCAGTATAATATTGGCTGATGATTTGTCATAAATAGCTTTTATTATTTTGAGATGCGCTCCATCAATACCGAGTTTATTGAGGGTTTTTAGCAAAAAGGGCTATTGAATTTTGTCAAAGGCCTTCTCTGCATCAATTGATATAATCATGTGGTTTTTGTCTTTGTTTCTGTTTATGTGGTGAATTACATTTATAGACTTTCATATGTTGAACCAGCCTTGCATCCCTGGGATGAATCCTACTTCATCATGATGGATAAGCTTTTTGATGTGCTGTTGCAATTGGTTTGCCAGTATTTTATTGAAGATTTTTGCATCTATTTCATCATGAATATTGACCTTAAGTTTTCTTATCTTGCTGAGACTATGTCAGGTTTTGGTATCAGAATGATGTTGGTCTCATAAAATGATTTGGAAAGGATTCCCTCTTTTTGGATTGTTTGGAATATTTTCAGAAGGAAGGGTACCAGATCCTCTTTGTATGTCTGGTAGAATTCGGCTATGAACCCATCTGAATCTGGGTTTATTTTGGGTGGTAGGCTTTTAATTGCTGCCTAGGCTTCAGACCTTGTTAATTGGTCTATTCAGGGTTTTGCCTTCTTCCTGGTTTAGGCTTGGGAGAATGCAAGTGTCCAGGAATTTATCCATTTCTTCCAGGTTTACTAGTTTATGTGCATAGAGTTGTTTGTAATAATCTCTGATGATGGTTTGTATTTCTGTGGAATCTGTGGTGATATCCCTTTATCATTTTTTATTGCATCTATTTGATTATTCTCTCTTTTTTCCAAATTGAATGGTTGACTCTCTCACAGGTGCCCCAGTTGCCTGCTGATTGGCCACTGGGATCCATGTGATCTCCCATGCTGCTGCCCACTGCACTGGCTCAAATCGCTCTTCCCAGGAATCTCCTGGTCTGGCTCATGATCCAAGTCCCATTCATTCAAATGGACATGTCAATATGCTCTCCCAAAACTCAGATTGCCGGTTTAACAGGGCACCCAGACCAGTGAGCTTTGTGCGGGCTGCCGCTGCGCTGCGGCACCGGCCGAACGGCCACGCAAGCCTAAAGGGCTGAGCTGCTGTACTGTGTCTCTCCTACACCTTGGAATTTCACCATTCTGTGGGCAAAAAGGTCCATCTGAAAATGTGGCTAGGACTCTCCCTCTGCACCTTCACTGAGAGCTGCAATCCTGAGTTTTTATGGCGCCATCTTGGAACCTCCTCAGAACATCTTTATTTCTGCCTTCATTTCATCATTTATCAAGTCAACGTTCAAGAGCCAGTTGTTCAGTTTCCATGAAGATGTACGTTTCTCAGTTAGTTTCTGAATTCTGAGTTCTAACTTGATTGCACTGTGGTCTGAGAGACTTTTTGTTATGATTTCCATTTTTTTGCATTTGCTGAGAAGTGATTTACTTCCAATTATGTGGTCAATTTTAGTGTAGGTGTGATGTTGTGCTGAGAAGAATGTATATTATCTGGATTTGGGGTGAAGATTTCTGTAAATGTCTATTAGGTTTGCTGGGTCCAGGTCTGAATTCAAGTCCTGGATATCCTTGTTAATTTTCTGTCTCATCGATCTATCTAATATTGACAATGGGGTGTTAAAGTCTCCCACTATTATTGTGTGGGAGTCTAAGTCTCTTTGTAAGTCATTAAGAACTTGCTTTATGTATCTGGGTGCTCCTGTATTGGGTTCCTACATATTTAGGGTCATTAGCTCTTCTTGTTGCATTGATCCTTTTACGATTATATAATGTCCTTCTTTGTCTCTTTTGATCTTTGTTGGTTTGAAGTCTATTTTATTGGAGATGAGGATTACAACACCTTCCTTTTTTTTTGCTCTTTATTTGCATGGCAAATCTTCCTCTACCCCTTTATTTTGAGCCTTTGTGTATCCTCGAATGTGAGATGTGTTTTCTGGATACAGCACACCAATGGATTTTGGCTTTTTATCCAATTTTCCAGTCTGTCTTTTGATTTGGATGTTTAGCCTATTTACATTTAGGGTTAATATTGTTATGTGTGAATTTGATCCTGCCATTTTGATACTAGCTGGCTGTTTTCCCTGTTAGTTGATGCAGTTTCTTCATTGTGTTGATGCTATCTGCCATTTGGTATGTTTTTGGTGTGGCTGGTACTGGTTGTTCCATTCTATGTGTAGTGCCTCTTTCAAGAGCTCTTTTAAAGCAGGCCTGGTGGTGATAAAATCTCTGAGTACTTGCTTGCTCACAAAGGATTTTATTTTTCCTTACTTATGAAGCTTAGTTTGGCTGGATATGAAATTCTGGATTGAAAGTTCTTTTCTTTAAGAATATTGGCCACCACTCTCCTGAAGAGTTTGTTCATTCCTTGTTACCCTTTTTTCTCTAACCTTGCCTTCTCATTTTATTTCATTGAATTGATCTTTGACTTCTGATATTCTTTCTTCTGCTTGATCAGTTCAGCTGTTGAAACTTGTGCACGCTTCACAAGGTTCTCGTGCTGTGTTTTTCAGCTCCATCAATTCACTTATATTCCTCTCTAAGTTGTTTATTCTCATTAGCATTTTGTCAAATCTTTCTTCACTGTTTCTCTGAATTGGGTTAGAACATGTTCTTTTCACTCAGAGAAGTTTCTTATTACCCACCTTCTGAAGCCTGATTCTGTAAATTCATCACATTCATTCTCCATCCAGCCTTGTTCCCTTGCTGGTGAGGAGTTGTAATCCCTTGTAGGAGGAGAGGCATTCTGGTTTGGGGTGTTTTTATCTTTTTCACACTGGTTTCTTCCCATCTTTATGGATTTATCCACCTGTTGTCTTTGAAGTTGTTGACTTTCAGATTGGGTCTCTGAGTAGATGTTGATTGATGAAGTTTGTTGATGATGAAGTTATTTCTTTCTGTGTCTTAGTTTTCCTTCTAACACTCAGGACCCTCTGCTGTAGGACTGCTGAGGTCCACTCCAGGCCCTGCTTGCTTGGGGATCATGTGCAGCTGCTGCAGAACAGTAAGGGTTGCTGCCAGTTTCTTCTTCTGCCATCTTTGTCCCAGAAGGATACCCGCCAGATGTCAGTCTGAGCTCTCCAATATGAGGCGGCTCTTTGGATATATGGGGTTTAGGGAACTGCTTGAGGAAACAGTCTGTCCTGTATAGGAGCTCATGTGCTGAGCTGTGAGCTCTGTTGTTCATTCAGAGCTGCTGGGCAGGTACATTTAAGTTTGCTGCAGATGAACTCATAATCCCTCCCCATTTTTTCCTAGGTGCTCTGTCTTGGGGATTTAGGGCTTTATTTATGAGTTTCTGTTGTGTTGCTGCCTTTTCGATTGGGTCTCTGAGTAGATGTTGATTGATGAAGTTTGTTGATGATGAAGTTATTTCTTTCTGTGTCTTAGTTTTCCTTCTAACACTCAGGACCCTCTGCTGTAGGACTGCTGAGGTCCACTCCAGGCCCTGCTTGCTTGGGGATCATGTGCAGCTGCTGCAGAACAGTAAGGGATTTTGGCTTTTTATCCAATTTTCCAGTCTGTCTTTTGATTTGGATGTTTAGCCTATTTACATTTAGGGTTAATATTGTTATATGTGAATTTGATCCTGCCATTTTGATACTAGCTGGCTGTTTTCCCTGTTAGTTGATGCAGTTTCTTCATTGTGTTGATGCTATCTGCCATTTGGTATGTTTTTGGTGTGGCTGGTACTGGTTGTTCCATTCTATGTGTAGTGCCTCTTTCAAGAGCTCTTTTAAAGCAGGCCTGGTGGTGATAAAATCTCTGAGTACTTGCTTGCTCACAAAGGATTTTATTTTTTCGTTACTTATGAAGCTTAGTTTGGCTGGATATGAAATTCTGGATTGAAAGTTCTTTTCTTTAAGAATATTGGCCACCACTCTCCTGAAGAGTTTGTTCATTCCTTGTTACCCTTTTTTCTCTAACCTTGCCTTCTCATTTTATTTCATTGAATTGATCTTTGACTTCTGATATTCTTTCTTCTGCTTGGTCAGTTCAGCTGTTGAAACTTGTGCACGCTTCACAAGGTTCTCGTGCTGTGTTTTTCAGCTCCATCAATTCACTTATATTCCTCTCTAAGTTGTTTATTCTCATTAGCATTTTGTCAAATCTTTCTTCACTGTTTCTCTGAATTGGGTTAGAACATGTTCTTTTCACTCAGAGAAGTTTCTTATTACCCACCTTCTGAAGCCTGATTCTGTAAATTCATCACATTCATTCTCCATCCAGCCTTGTTCCCTTGCTGGTGAGGAGTTGTAATCCCTTGTAGGAGGAGAGGCATTCTGGTTTTGGGTGTTTTCATCTTTTTCACACTGGTTTCTTCCCATCTTTATGGATTTATCCACCTGTTGTCTTTGAAGTTGTTGACTTTCAGATTGGGTCTCTGAGTAGATGTTGATTGATGAAGTTTGTTGATGATGAAGTTATTTCTTTCTGTGTCTTAGTTTTCCTTCTAACACTCAGGACCCTCTGCTGTAGGACTGCTGAGGTCCACTCCAGGCCCTGCTTGCTTGGGGATCATGTGCAGCTGCTGCAGAACAGTAAGGGTTGCTGCCAGTTTCTTCTTCTGCCATCTTTGTCCCAGAAGGATACCCGCCAGATGTCAGTCTGAGCTCTCCAATATGAGGCGGCTCTTTGGATATATGGGGTTTAGGGAACTGCTTGAGGAAACAGTCTGTCCTGTATAGGAGCTCATGTGCTGAGCTGTGAGCTCTGTTGTTCATTCAGAGCTGCTGGGCAGGTACATTTAAGTTTGCTGCAGATGAACTCATAATCCCTCCCCATTTTTTCCTAGGTGCTCTGTCTTGGGGATTTAGGGCTTTATTTATGAGTTTCTGTTGTGTTGCTGCCTTTTTTCAGGGCTACCCTGCCCAGCCAGGAGGCAGCCTAGTCACTGTCTGCCTGCAGAGGCTTTGCTGAACAACTGTGGGCTCCACCCAGCTGCTGTGTGAACTTCCCTGCAGTTCTATTTATACGGGTATAGTTAGAACTGCTTTGACAATCAAGGCCCACGTCTATAATGGTGGACTCTCTCTGAAAAGGCGGGCTGCCTCAGCAATGGCAGAGTACCTTCATAGTGGTGGACTGCCTTGGTAATGGTGGAAGCCCCTCCCCCACAGAGCTGGACCATCCCGGGTTTAGCTGTGCTTGCTGTGAATATCTCAATCCAGAGCATTTCGGATTGCTGTTTTTTTGTGTGTGGGGTGGGACCAGCCAAGCCTGATCACCTGGCTCCCTGCCTCAGAGCCCTTCTTTTTGAGTTGAATGGGTGAGTCTGTTTTCCAGGTGTTCCAGTCACCTGTGAAAAAGGTGCCAGAATCTGTGTGATTTCCCATGCAGTGACCCACTGCACCAGCTGAAACAGCCGCGCTGAGATTCGTGGTGATTTTTGCCTGGGAATCTCCTGGCCTGGCTCCCTGTTTCAGTCCCCTTTATTTTTATCTGTTGAATGGGTGACTGTCTAACCCAGTAGCTCCAATTGCCAGCTAAAATAACACCTGAACCTGTGTGTTTTGTGTGAGAACTGCCACGCTGGCCAAAAGAGGCTCATGGGCCAAAACAGCAGTGTCAGCCAAAACAGCGGTGCTGGTCAAAACAGCTACACTGGCAAAACAGCTGTGCTGGCAACCCATGGGGCTCCTTCACCTGGGAATCTCCTGGTCTGTGGGCAATAAAAATCTTCCTGGAAATGCAGTGTCCACTCACCCTCTGTGCTTTCGCTGGGAGCTGCAATCCTGAGCTGCTCCTAATTGGCCATCTTGGATCTCCTCTTCCCCTTTTTTACATTTTTGTGTTTTCTATTGGTGTTTCACCATTTAAATGGCCCCCAAGCTATCTGATGTTCCCAAGTGCAAGAAGGCTGGATGTGCATTGCACAGAAAATGCGTGCAAGTTAAGCTTTGTTCAGGCTTGAGTTGCATTGCTGTTGGTGGTCAATTCAATGTCAATCAGCCAAAGGTCTAGATGAAATAAGGGGTTTTAAATAGTAACACATACAGCAAGGTTATATGTTGATGAGTTGATAAAAACGTTGTGACTGGAGGGTCACAGGAACCTAACACTGTAATTTTCCTAGTAGCGAGATTTAGTGTTTGCTAATTCAGTGTTTGTGGTGACTTCGTAGAATGTAACTACCTCATATAAATGAGAATCCATGAATATAAACATTTGGATGGCTGGGCATGGTGTCTTATGCCTGTAATCTCAACACTTTGGGAGGCCAGGGTGGGTGGATGATGAGGTCAGGAGATCGAGACCATCTTGGCTAACATGGGGAAACCCTGTTTCTAATAAAAACACAAAACAATTAGCCAGGGCATGGTGGTACATGCCTGTAGTCTCAGCTACTCAGGAGGTTGAGGCAGGAGAATTGCTTGAACCCAGGAGGCAGAGGTTGCAGCAAGTTGAGATCATGCCACCGCACTCCAGCCTGGGCTACAGAGTGAGACTCTATCTCAAAAAAAAGGATTTATAGATATACAATTATGTATATCTATAATTGTTGATTATGTGTTAATAGCATAGGTTGTGGTTGGTAACGTGTTATCTGAGATATGTGTTTTCAATCACTTAGTGTTTCTCCATATATTGGAATTCTGCCAGCTTCTTTGTCAAATCAGGTAGTGAGGAAGGGCCCTGAAATCCACACATCTGAAGCCTGCATCCCTGCAGACTAACATGCCAGGAGGGCATGGATGTTGAGGCCTCAGTCCTGGTCCTTGGGGCCGCATGCATTTACCATGTAGGTGCAGCTGGGGTTGTCCACTGAGTAGGCACTGAAGTCCATGAGCATCACCCTGCCCACAGTCAGCAGCAAGCCCCACTTGTGGTTGCTGGTCATGTCGGCCAGGGCAATGCTGATGTCCCAGACATTCAGCAAGAGCAAAAGGCCCAGCAGTGTACCTGGACACAGAGACACAAAATAACCCAAAAAATGCAGAACAGCTCTGTTCCCGGCAGCTCATGGCTTACGTTTAGAATCTTTAGGACCCAAGAATTTTTAAAACTTAAACCCCAAGCAGAGCCAGGTAGAAAAGCCACCTGCAAACTCACCAGATGTTTTGCACTTGGATACGGGTTTTTATTTCATCAAGCAGAGAAGAAATGAGATAAACTTTATCAACACATTTTTAAAAATAATCAAAGTGATATATTATTACAGTTAGTTCAGGCCAGGCTGTGGTACACTTGCTGCCTCACACCAATGCAGGGCCCAGAGTTACCTGGGTAACTGCTTTGGTCAACGTTCTTTTATTTTTTGAGATGGAGTTTTTCTCTTGTTTCCCAGGCTGTAGTTCAATGGTGCAATCTCGGCTCACCACAACTTCCACATCCTGTGTTCAAGAAATTCTTCTGCCTCATCCTCCCGAGTAGCTGGGATTATAGGCATGCACCACTATGCCCAGCTAATTTTGTATCTTTAGTAGAGACAGAGTTTCTCCATGTTAGGCTAGTCTTGAACTCTGGACCTCACGTGATCTACCTGCCTTGGCCTCCCCAAGTGCTGAGATTACAGGCATGAGGCACCACGACCAGCTTGGTCAACATTCTTTAAAATATTTCTTTTCTTTTTTTTTTTTTTTTTTTTTTTTTTTTTTTTTTTTTTAATTTTTATTGCATTATAGGTTTTGGGGTACATGTGCAGAACGTGCAAGATAGTTGCATAGGTACACACATGGCAGTGTGTTTTGCTGCCTTCCTCCCCTTCACCCACACTTGGCATTCATCCCCAGGCTATCCCTCCCCAGGCCCCCTGTCCCTCCCACTTTCCCCCCAATAGACCCCAGTGTGTAGTAGACCCCCTCTCTGAGTCCATGTGTTCTCATTTTTCTCACCCACCTATGAGTGAGTATATGTGGTATTTCTTTTTCTGTTCTTGTTTCAGTTTGCTGAGAATGATGTTCTCCAGATTCATCCATGTCCTTACAAAGGACACAAACTCATCATTTTTGATTGCTGCATAATATTCCATGGTGTATATGTGCCACATTTTCCCAGTCCAGTCTATCATCGTTGGGCATTTGGGTTGGTTCCAGTTCTTTGCTATTGTAAACAGTGCTGCAATGAACATTCGTGTGCATGTGTCCTTATAGTAGAACGATTTATAGTCCTTTGGATAGATACCCAGTAATGGGAGTGCTGGGTCAAATGAAATTTCTATTTCAAGATCCCGGAAAAATCTCCACACTGTCTTTCACAATGGTTGAACTAATTTACACTCCCACCAACAGTGTAAGAGTGTTCCTATTTCTCCACATCCTCTCCAGCATCTGCTGTCTCCAGATTTTTTAATGATCGCCATTCTAACTGGCGTGAGATGGTATCTCAATGTGGTTTTGATTTGCATCTCTCTAATGACCAGTGATGATGAGCATTTTTTATGTTTGTTGGCCTCATGTATGTCTTCTTTTGTAAAGTGTCTGTTCATATCCTTTGCCCATTTTGAATGGGCTTGTTTATTTTTCCTGTAAATCTGTTTGAGTTCTTTGTAAATTCTGGATATCAGCCCTTTGTCAGATGTGTAAACTGCAAAGATTTTTTCCCATTCTGATGGTTGCCGATTCACTCTAGTGACTGTTTCTTTTGCCGTGCAGAAGCTGTGGAGTTTGATTAGGTCCCATTTGTCTATTTTGGCTTTTGTTGCCAATGCTTTTGGTGTTTTGTTCATGAAGTCCTTGCCTACTCCTATGTCCTGAATGGTTTTGCCTAGATTTTCTTCTAGGGTTTTTATGGTGTCAGGTCTTATGTTTAAGTCTTTAATCCATCTGGAGTTAATTTTAGTGTAAGGTGTCAGGAAGGGGTCCAGTTTCTGCTTTCTGCACATGGCTAGCCAGTTTTCCCAACACCATTTATTAAATAGGGAATCCTTTCCCCATTGCCTGTTTTGTCTGGTTTATCAAAGATAATATGGTTGTAGATATGTTGTGTTGCCTCCGATGCCTCTGTTCTGTTCCATTGGTCTATATCTCTGTTTTGGTACCAGTACCATGCTGTTTTGATTACTGTAGCCTTGTAGTATAGTTTGAAGTCTGGTAGTGTGATGCCTCCGCTGTGTTCTTTTGCTTAGAATTGACTTGGCTATGCGGGCTCTTTTTGGTTCCATATGAAATTCATGGTGGTTTTCCAGTTCTGTGAAGAAATTCAATGGTAGTTTGATGGGGATAGCATTGATTGTGTAAATTACTTTGGGCAGTATAGCCATTTTCACGATATTGATTCTTCCTAACCACGAACATGGAATGTTTCTCCATCTGTTTGTGTCCTCTCTTATTTCGTTGAGCAGTGGTTTGTAGTTTTCCTTAAAGAGGTCCCTTACATTCCTTGTGAGTTGTATTCCTAGGTATTTTATTTTCTTTGTAGCAATTGTGAATGGCAGTTCGTTCTTGATTTGGTTCTCTTTAAGTCTGTTATTGGTGTATAGGAATGCTTGTGATTTTTGCACATTGATTTTATATCCTGAGACTTTGCTGAAGTTGCTTATCAGTTGCAGGAGCTTTTGGGCTGAGGTGATGGGGTCTTCTAGGTATACTATCATGTCGTCTGCAAATAGAGACAATTTGGCTTCCACCTTTCCTATTTGAATACCCTTTATTTCTTTTTCTGTTCTTGTGTCAGTTTGCTGAGAATGATGTTCTCCAGATTCATCCATGTCCTTACAAAGGACACAAACTCATCATTTTTGATTGCTGCATAATATTCCATGGTGTATATGTGCCACATTTTCCCAGTCCAGTCTATCATCGTTGGGCATTTGGGTTGGTTCCAGTTCTTTGCTATTGTAAACAGTGCTGCAATGAACATTCGTGTGCATGTGTCCTTATAGTAGAACGATTTATAGTCCTTTGGATAGATACCCAGTAATGGGAGTGCTGGGTCAAATGGAATTTCTATTTCGAGGTCCCTGAAAAATCTCCACACTGTCTTTCACAATGGTTGAACTAATTTACACTCCCACCAACAGTGTAAGAGTGTTCCTATTTCTCCACATCCTCTCCAGCATCTGCTGTCTCCAGATTTTTTAATGATCGCCATTCTAACTGGCGTGAGATGGTATTTCAATGTGGTTTTGATTTGCATCTCTCTAATGACCAGTGATGATGAGCATTTTTTTATGTTTGTTGGACTCATGTATGTCTTCTTTTGTAAAGTGTCTGTTCATATCCTTTGCCCATTTTTGAATGGGCTTGTTTGTTTTTTTCCTGTAAATCTGTTTGAGTTCTTTGTAAATTCTGGATATCAGCCCTCTGTCATATGCGTAAACTGCAAAGATTTTTTTCCCATTATGATGGTTGCCAATTCACTCTAGTGACTGTTTCTTTTGCCATGCAGAAGCTGTGGAGTTTGATTAGGTCCCATTTGTCATGCACGCCCATCTGCAGGAGCACTGGGGTCAGGTATGCCATCTCCATGGCATAGCTGAACTCGATGCCAAAGAGGATGCAGCCATTGAAGTGCAGATCCCCGAAAGACCTCTGGGGGTTCAGGTTTCTGAAGTCCACCAGTTCAAGCAGGAATGAGGTGTTGGGGGTGGGGGTTGGGGTGGGGAGGGCTGAATGCACTTCCTCCTCTTGGGGTGTCATTTGAAGTTGGCCTGGTGACTGAGGTTTTGTGTCACAGACCCTGAGTAGCCATGATCTGGGACCTCCAGAAGTCCTGTGGGGTCACACTGGGGAAAAGGGTGTCTCCTGGTGGGGTGCTGCTGGTTGTGAGGAGGGCTGGTGGGTGTCCCTACAAGGAAAGCCTGGGTGGGGGTCGCAGTTAATTTCTCTGGGGCAGTCCTCCTCTGACAACAGGCAGCCCTCACCCTTTTCCTGTGGGAACACTTGAGTACAGAATTTAGAGCCAAACACCAGCCCCCAAAGCAGAGCCCACTGCTCATTGGTGATGCTTCAGGGCCTCACATGCCCATCTGTAGCTCCTCTGTCCCAGGAGGCCACATCCCAATACCTTCCCTACTCAGAGAGAGGACCCTATCCTGCAGGTCCCCACCCCAAACTCTAAGAAACTGTCTCCCAAACAGAGGCTCGGTCAGGACTGTCCTGAGGAAGTGAGAGCCTCTTAGCTCCTCTCAAACCTCCAAGGACACCAGGCTATTTTAGGACCTGCAGCCCATTTCCAGGGCTAATTTTGCCTGTTCCTGAATGTCCCAGCGGACCAGAGAGGAAGAGAGACCGACATGGCTAGGAACCACCCTTGGCACCCTGAGTGCTCCCTCGAGGTGGGGGGTCAGCTCCTTTGTCACCAGATAGAGTCACAGCCAGCTCCTTCCCCTCCCTAATGCTTATGTTTCCTCCTTCATTGAAGGCCATTAAACCCTCCCCATAGGCAGCTGAACAGTAAGTGAGAGCCCCTTTCCTTCAGCACTCACTGACAAGTAAGTTTTTGTCCCATTAGGAGAACTGAGACTTTGACAGTGTTAGATAATGCTCTCTTTAAAGAAATAAGCCAAACTCTGAAATCCTGTAGTCACAAACAACACGGGAATCCAGAGTGACAGAACTCTAGAGAGCTGAGAAACAGATCCCCACCTCCTAGCCTCAACTGACTTTTTAAGCATTTTTGCAATGCCCATGATGTAGGTAGGGAATGAGCAAGTTCAAAGCCTTCACAGATAGACATCTCTCCGCTCCCCTCTCCTGTCCTCTGCCCCACTGTAATTTGCAATTTGCACCACTTAGGCACAGGCTCCAAAGTCTCCAACTATTTTTCACTGCTCTGAAGTTAATCTAGATTATTATTATTGACTACTACTACTATTATTATTATTTTTTAAGACAGAGTCTTGCTATGCCTCCCTGGCTGGAGGACAATGGCGTGATCTCAGCTCACTGCAACCTCTGCCTCCTGGGTTCAAGCAATTCTTCTGCCTCAGCCTCTGAGTAGCTGGGATTACATGCACCTTCCACCATGCCCAGCTAATTTTTTTGTATGTTTAGTAGAGACGGGGTTTCACAATGTTGGCCAGACTAGTCTCAAATGGCTGACCTTGGCCTCCCAAAGTGCTGGGATTATAGGCATGAGCCACTGTGCTCGGCAATCTAGATTATTAATGTTAATAGAACAAATTCTAGTATGTTAGCTTGTGTGTTTTAGCCAGTGTTCACTTTTCTAAGCACAGAGAGAGGAAAACTACTTAGATCAGAGGGAAAGAGATAACAAAATAACAGAGGGAGAGTTCAGGATTCTCTCAGACACAGCCCACCCCACCCACTCCACAAAAAAGCAACAGACTAAATTCCCTTTGAAGTCCTTCCTGAGACATATGCCCCAAAATTGGGACAACTTTCCCAACATTGATTTCTGATGATGACACTTGTCATTGACCAAGATAAATATCACAGGCTTTCTCTCAAAATTAGTTTTAAGCTTTGAAAGAAAGGCTCTTTCTGACAGTAACTTACTGTACCACTTTCCATCACACCATCACTAGAGGATAAATTATTTATAGATCACTCTGATATTCCTCACTCCAGATTTGTATCCAAAACTCTTCCACCCACCTACCCACTCAGAGATTGTCTTCCTTCTTTTTATAAGACACTAATGGTAAAGATGATTGAATCTAGAGACATCGCAGCAGGATGAAGAACACTGTGTTAATCCAATGACTCATCCATCCATCCATCTACCCACCCACCTATCCATGCATCCACCCACCCACTCATATATCCATCCACCCACTCACAAATCCACCCACCCACTCATCCATCTATCCATCCATCCACTCACTCACCTATCCATTCACCCACCCATCCATCCACCCACTCATCCATCTATCCATCCACACACCCATCCATCCACCCACTCATCCATCTATCCATCCATCCATCCATCTACCCACCCACCTATCCACTCACCCACCTATCCATGCATCCACCCACCCACTCACAAATCCACCCACCCACTCATCCATCCATCCACCCACTCATCCATCCATCCACCCACCCACTCATATATCCATCCACCCACATATCCATCCATCCATCCATTCATCTATCCATCCATCCATTCACTCACCCACTTATCCATGTATTTACTTACCCACCCATTCACCCATCCATCCACTCACCCATCCATCCACTCGCCCAGCCATTCATGTATCCATCCACTCACCCACCTATCCATGCATCCACCCACCCACTCATATATCCATCCACCCACATATCCATCCATCCATTCATCTATCCATCCACACACCCATCCATCCACCCACTCATCCATCCATCCATCCATCCATCCATTCATCTATCCATCCACACACCCATCCATCCACCCACATATCCATCCATCCACTCACCCACCTATCCACTCACCCACCTATCCATGCATCCACCCACCCACTCATCCATCCATCCATTCATCTATCCATCCATCCATCCATCCACCCACTCATCCATCCATCCACCCACCCACTCATATATCCATCCACCCACCCCTCATTCATCTACCCACCCACCTATCCATGCATCCACCCACCCACTCACAAATCCACCCACCCACTCACAAATCCACCCACCCACTCACAAATCCACCCACCCACTCATCCATCCATCCACTCACCCATCCATCCACCCACTCATCCATCCATCCATCCACCTATCCATCCATCCACTCGCCCAGCCATTCATGTATCCATCCACTCACCCATCCATCCACCCACTCATCCATCCATCCACCCACCCACTCATATATCCATCCACCCACCCCTCATTCATCTACCCACCCACCTATCCATGCATCCACCCACCCACTCACAAATCCACCCACCCACTCACAAATCCACCCACCCACTCACAAATCCACCCACCCACCCACTCACAAATCCACCCACCCATGCATCCATCTATTCACTCATTCATCCATCCATCCACCCACATATCCATCCATCCACTCACCCACCTATCCATGCATCCACCCACCCATGCATCCATCTATTCACTCATTCATCCATCCATCCATCCATCCACTCACCCACCTATCCATGCATCCACCCACCCACTCACAAATCCACCCACCCATGCATCCATCTATTCACTCATTCATCCATCCATCCACCCACCCACTCATATATCCATCCACCCACCCACCCACTCATCCATCCATCCACCCACCCACTCATCCATCTATCCATCCATCCATCCATTCATCTATCCATCCACACACCCATCCATCCACTCACCCACCTATCCATGCATCCACCCACCCACTCATATATCCATCCACCCACCCACTCACAAATCCACCCACCCACTCATCCATCTATCCATCCATCCATTCATCTATCCATCCACACACCCATCCATCCACTCGCCCAGCCATTCATGTATCCATCCACTCACCCATCCATCCACTCGCCCAGCCATTCATGTATCCATCCACTCACCCACCTATCCATGCATCCACCCACCCACCCACTCATCCATCCATCCATTCATCTATCCATCCATTCATTTATCCATCCTTCCACTCAGTAATCTACCCATCCATCCTTCCACACATCCTCACTTCCATTCATCTATCCATCCATTCATCTATCCATCCATCCACCCACCCACTCACAAATCCACCCACCCACTCATATATCCATCCACCCACATATCCATCCATCCATCCATCCACCCACCCACTCACAAATCCACCCACCCACTCACAAATCCACCCACCCACCCACTCACAAATCCACCCACCCACCCACTCACAAATCCACCCACCCACTCATCCATCCATCCATCCACCCACCCATGCATCCATCTATTCACTCATTCATCCATCCATCCATTCATTTATCCATCCTTCCACTCAGTAATCTACCCATCCATCCTTCCACTCAGTAATCTACCCATCCATCCTTCCACTCAGTAATCTACCCATCCATCCTTCCACTCAGTAATCTACCCATCCATCCTTCCACTCAGTAATCTACCCATCCATCCTTCCACACATCCTCACTTCCATTCATCTATCCATCCATCCACCCACATATCCATCCATCCACTCATCCACCCATCCTTCCATGCATCTATTGACCTACCGACCCATTCAATCACACATCCATCCACCCACATATCCATCCATCCATTCATCTATCCATCCATCCATCCATTCACTCACCCACTTATCCATGTATTTACTTACCCACCCATTCACCCATCCATCCACTCACCCATCCATCCACTCACCCACCTATCCATGCATCCACCCACCCACTCACAAATCCACCCACCCACTCACAAATCCACCCACCCACTCATATATCCATCCACCCACTCATCCATCTATCCATCCACACACCCATCCATCCACCCACATATCCATCCATCCATCCATTCATCTATCCATCCACACACCCATCCATCCACCCACCCATGCATCCATCTATTCACTCATTCATCCATCCATCCATCCACCCACATATCCATCCATCCACTCGCCCAGCCATTCATGTATCCATCCACTCACCCACCTATCCATGAGTCACCCCAAAAATAATCAGACTGACATTTGGCAGGCATCATTCTGGAACAAAGACAGCAGAAGAAGAAACTGGTATCATCCTCACTGTTCCACAGCTGCTACAGGTATACCCCAGACAAGCAGGGCCTGGGTGGACCTCAGCACTCATACAGCAGAGGGCTAGACCATTAGAAGGAAAACTAAGTAACAGAAATACTTCATCATCAACAATCTCAGCATACACAGAGACCCAATTGAAAAATCAGCAACTACTAAGACGACAGCCAGATAAATCCATAAAGATGGGAAGAAACCAGCGCAAAAGGAGGAAAACACCGAAACCAAAACACCTCACCTCCTACAAAGGACACAAACTCATCATTTTGATTGCTGCATAATATTCCATGGTGTATATGTGCCACATTTTCCCAGTCCAGTCTATCATGGATGGGCATTTGGGTTAGTTGCAGGTCTTTGCTATTGTAAACAGTGCTGCAATGAACATTCGTGTGCATGTGTCCTTATAGTAGAACAATTTATAGTCTTTTGGATAGATACCCAGTAATGGGATTGCTGGGTCAAATGGAATTTCTATTTCTAGGTCCCTGAGGAATTGCCACACTGTCTTCCACAATGGTTGAACTAATTTACACTCTCACCAACAGTGTAAGAGTGTTCCTATTTCTCCACATCCTCTCCAGCATCTGCTGTCTCCAGATTTTTTAATGATCGCCATTCTACCTGGTGTGAGATGATATCTCAATGTGGTTTTGATTTGCATCTCTCTAGTGACCAAAGATGATGAGCTCTTTTTCCTATGTTTGTTGGCCTCATGTATGTCTTCTTTTGTAAAGTTTCTGTTCATATCCTTTGCCCATTTTTGAATGGGCTTGTTTTTTTTTTTTCTGTAAATCTGTTTGAGTTCTTTGTAAATTCTGGATATCCGCCCTTTGTCAGATGTGTAAACTGCAGAGATTTTTTTCCCATTCTGATGGTTGCCGATTCACTCTAGTGACTGTTTCTTTTGCCGTGCAGAAGCTGTGGAGTTTGATTAGGTCCCATTTGTCTATTTTGGCTTTTGTTGCCAATGCTTTTGGTGTTTTGTTCATGAAGTCCTTGCCTACTCCTATGTCCTGAACGGTTTTGCCTAGAATTTCTTCTAGGGTTTTTATGGTGTCAGGTCTTACGTTTAAGTCTTTAATCCATCTGGAGTTAATTTTAGTGTAAGGTGTCAGAAAGGGGTCCAGTTTCTGCTTGTCTGGGGTATACCTGCAGCAGCTGCAGAACAGTGAGGATGATACCAGTTTCTTCTTCTGCTGTCTTTGTTCCAGAATGATGCCAGCCAAATGTCAGTCTGATTAGTCCTTTTCTGGGGTGACTCCTTGGATATACAGGGGTCAGGAGCTGCTTGAGGAGACAGTCTGTGCTTTATAGGAGCTCCAGTGCTGAGCTGTGAGCTCCGTTGTTCATTCAGGGTTGTTGGGAGGTTGTTTATGTCTGCTGCAATAGAACTCATAAAACACCACTCTTTTTTTTTTTTTGTAGAGATATGGTTTCACCATGCTGCCCAGGCTAGCCTCAATCTTTTAAGCTCAAGCAATCCACCTGCCTTGGCTTCCCAAAGTGTTGGGATTATAGACATGCACCACTGCACCCAA
Organism: Saguinus midas; assembly: GCA_021498475.1. Taxonomy (NCBI): domain Eukaryota; kingdom Metazoa; phylum Chordata; class Mammalia; order Primates; family Cebidae; genus Saguinus; species Saguinus midas. Next base: position 32,518,337 of record CM038404.1, on the reverse strand, counting down.
CCCTTGAGCTGTATTTTTGAAAAGATAAGCCTCTTGGACCTTAAAGTGGACTATGTACATGGTCCACTTCTCTACCTGCAATGGGACAGCTCTGCCATCACCTCCACCATGCCCCACTGCAGCCTGTCCTAGCAGAGTAAGAGCCTCAAACATCAATGAACTTCTCTCTAGCATCTGAATTAAATTAGGTTTAATTCTGACTCAGAAAGTCTTTACTAAGGATTCATCTTCAAATCTGCGGATTAGCATTACCATTTATTAAAACTACATTTATTAAAAGCTGTTCACAAACATTTATTCTAAGAATTTTTATTTTATTTTATTTTATTTTATTTTATTTTATTTTATTTTATTTTATTTTATTTTATTTTATTTTATTTTATTTTATTTTATTTTATTTTATTTTATTTTATTTTATTTTATTTTATTTTATTTTATTTTATTTCAAGAAGAGCAACCCCAAGGCACATAATCGTCAGATTCACCAGGGTTGAAATGAAGGAGAAAATACTAAGGGCAGCCAGAGAGAAAGGTCAGGTCACCCACAAAGGGAAGCCCATCAGACTCACAGCAGATCTCGGCAGAGACTCTACAAGCCAGAAGAGAGTGGGGCCAATATTCAACATCCTTAAAGAAAGAACTTTCAACCCAGAATTTCATATCCAGCCAAACTGAGCTTCATAAGTGAAGGAAAAATAAAATCCTTCATGAACAAGCAAGTACTCAGAGATTTTGTCACCACTAGGCCTGCTTTACAAGAGCTCCTGAAGAGGCACTACACATAGAAAGAAACAACCAGTACCAGCCATCCTAAAAGCATACCAAATGCTAAGACCATCAACAAAATGAAGAATCTACATGAACCAATGGGCAAAACAGCCAGCTAGCATCAAAATGGCAGTATCAAATTCACACATAACAATATTAACCCTAAATGTAAATGGGCTAAATGCACCAATCAAAAGACACAGACTGGCAAATTGGATAAAAACAAAACCCATTGGTGTGCTGTATCCAGAAACCCACCTCACAGGCAAAGATACACAAAGGCTCAAAATAAAGGATGGAGGAAGATTTACCAAGCAAATGGAGAGCAAAAAAAAGCAGGAGTTGCAATTCTCATCTCTGATAAAATAGACTTTAAAGCAACAAAGATCAAAAGGGACAAAGAAGGTCATTACATAATGGTAAAAGGATCGATACAACAAGAAGAGCTAACGATTCTAAATATATATGGACCCAATGTAGGAGCACCCAGATATATAAGGCAAGTTCTTAATGACTTACAAAGAGACTTGACTCCCACACAATAATAGTGGGAGACTTTAACACTCCACTGTCAATAGCAGACAGATCAACCAGACAGAAAATTAACAAGGATATCCAGGACTTGAACTCAGACCTGGAACAAGCAAACCTGATAGACATTTACAGAACTCTCCACCCCAAATCCACAGAATATACATTCTTCTCAGCACCACATCACACCTACTCCAAAATTGACCACATAATTGGAAGTAAAGCACTCCTCAGCAAATGCAAAACAACTGAAATCATAACAAACAGTCTCTCAGACCATAGTGCAATCAAGTTGGAACTCAGAATTCAGAAAATAACTCAGAACCGCACAGCTTCACTCTAGTGACTGTTTCTTTTGCCGTGCAGAAGCTGTGGAGTTTGATTAGGTCCCATTTGTCTATTTTGGCTTTTGTTGCCAATGCTTTTGGTGTTTTGTTCATGAAGTCCTTGCCTACTCCTATGTCCTGAACGGTTTTGCCTAGATTTTCTTCTAGGGTTTTTATGGTGTCAGGTCCTATGTTTAAGTCTTTAATCCATCTGAAGTAAATTTTAGTGTAAGGTGTCAGGAAGTGGTCCAGTTTCTGCTTTCTGCACATGGCTAGCCAGTTTTCCCAACACCATTTATTAAATAGGAATCCTTTCCCCATTGCCTGTTTTTGTCTGGTTTATCAAAGATAATATGGTTGTAGATGTGTTGTGTTGCCTCCGATGCCTCTGTTCTGTTCCATTGGTCTATATCTCTGTTTTGGTACCAGTACCATGCTGTTTTGATTACTGTAGCCTTGTAGTATAGTTTGAAGTCTGGTAGCGTGATGCCTCCTCTGTGTTCTTTTTGCTTAGAATTGACTTGGCTATGCGGGCTCTTTTTGGTTCCATATGAAATTCATGGTGGTTTTCCAGTTCTGTGAAGAAATTCAATGGTAGTTTGATGGGGATAGCATTGATTGTGTAAATTACTTTGGGCAGTATAGCCATTTTCACGATATTGATTCTTCCTAACCACGAACATGGAATGTTTCTCCATCTGTTTGTGTCCTCTCTTATTTCGTTGAGCAGTTGTTTGTAGTTTTCCTTAAAGAGGTCCCTTACATTCCTAGTGAGTTGTATTCCTAGGTATTTTATTTTCTTTGTAGCAATTGTGAATGGCAGTTCATTCTTGATTTGGTTCTCTTTAAGTCTGTTATTGGTGTATAGGAATGCTTGTGATTTTTGAACATTGATTTTATATCCTGAGACTTTGCTGAAGTTGCTTATCAGTTGCAGGAGCTTTTGGGCTGAGGTGATGGGGTCTTCTAGGTATACTATCATGTCGTCTGCAAATAGAGACAATTTGGCTTCCACCTTTCCTATTTGAATACCCTTTATTTCTTTTTCTTGCCTGATTGCTCTGGCTAGAACTTCCAGTACTATGTTGAATAGAAGTGGTGAGAGAGGCATCCTTGTCTAGTGCCGGATTTCAAAGGAATGCTTCCAGTTTTGCCCATTAAGTATGATATTGGCTGTTGGTTTGTCATAAATAGCTTTTATTACTTTGAGATATGTTCCATCAATACCAAGTTTATTGAGGGTTTTAGCATAAAGGGCTGTTGAATTTTGTCAAATGCCTTCTCTGCATCAATTGAGATAATCATGTGATTTTTGTTTTTGCTTCTGTTTATGTGGTGAATTACATTTATAGACTTGCGTATGTTGAACCAGCCTTGCATCCCCGGATGAATCCTACTTGATCATGATGGATAAGTTTTTAATGTGCTGTTGCAATCGGTTTGCCAGTATTTTATTGAAGATTTTGCATCTATGTTCATCATGGATATTGGCCTGAAGTTTTCTTTTCTTGTTGAGTCTCTGCCAGGTTTTGGTATCAGGATGATGTTGGTCTCATAAAATGATTTGGGAAGGGTTCCTCTTTTGGATTATTTGGAATAGTTTCAGAAGGAATGGTACCAGATCCTCTTTGTGTGTCTGGTAGAATTCAGCTGTGAACCCATCTGGACCTGGGCTTTTTGTGTGGTAGGTTTAATTGCTGCCTCAACTTCAGACCTTGTTATTGGTCTATTCATAGTTTCGGCTTCCTCCTGGTTTAGGCTTGGGAGGACACAGGCGTCCAGGAATTTATCCATTTCTTCCTGATTTACTAGTTTATGTGCATAGAGTTGTTTGTAGTATTCTCTGATGATGGTTTGAATTTCTGTGGAATCTGTGGTGATTTCCCTTTATCATTTTTATTGCATCTATTTGGTTGTTCTCTCTCTTCTTTTTATCAGTCTGGCTAGTGGTCTGTCTATTTTGTTGATCTTTTCAAAACCAGCTCTTAGATTTATTGATTTTTGAAGGGTTTTTCTTGTCTCTATCTCCTTCAGTTCTGCTCTGATCTTAGTTATTTCTTGTCTTCGGCTAGGTTTTGAGCTTTTTGATCTTGCTCCTCTAGCTCTTTCAATTTTGACGATAGGGTGTCAATTTTGGATCTCTCCACTCTTCTCATGTGGGCACTTATTGCTATATATTTTCCTCTACAGACTGCTTTAAATGTGTCCCAGAGATTCTGGTACGTTGTGTCTTCATTCTCATTGGTTTCAAAGAACTTCTTTATTTCTGCCTTCATTTCATTGTTTATCCAATCAACATTCAAGAATCTACATGAACCAATGGGCAAAACAGCCAGCTAGCATCAAAATGGCAGTATCAAATTCACACATAACAATATTAACCCTAAATGTAAATGGGCTAAATGCACCAATCAAAAGACACAGACTGGCAAATTGGATAAAAAAAAACAAAACCCATTGGTGTGCTGTATCCAGAAAACCCACCTCACAGGCAAAGATACACAAAGCCTCAAAATAAAAGGATAAAGGAAGATTTACCAAGCAAATGGAGAGCAAAAAAAAGCAGGAGTTGCAATTCTCGTCTCTGATAAAATAGACTTTAAAGCAACAAAAATCAAAAGGGACAAAGAAGCTCATTACATAATGGTAAAATGATCGATACAACAAGAAGAGCTAACGATTCTAAATAATATATGGACCCAATGTAGGAGCACCCAGATATATAAGGCAAGTTCTTAATGACTTACAAAGAGACTTAGACTCCCACACAATAATAGTGGGAGACTTTAACACTCCACTGTCAATAGCAGACAGATCAACCAGACAGAAAATTAACAAGGATATTCAGGACTTGAACGCAGACCTGGAACAAGCAAACCTGATAGACATTTACAGAACTCTCCATCCCAAATCCAGAGAATATACATTCTTCTCAGCACCACATCACACCTACTCCAAAATTGACCACATAATTGGAAGTAAAGCACTCCTCAGCAAATGCAAAACAATGGAAATCATAACAAACAGTCTCTCAGACCATAGTGCAATCAAGATGGAACTCAGAATTCAGAAAATAACTCAGAACCGCACAGCTTCATGGAAACTGAACAACTGGCTCTTGAATGTAGATTGGATAAACAATGAAATGAAGGCAGAAATAAAGAAGTTCTTTGAAACCAACGAAAATGAAGACACAATGTACCAGAATCTGTGGGACACATTTAAAGCAGTTTGTAGAGGAAAATATATAGCAATAAGTGCCCACATGAGAAGGGTGGAGAGATCCAAAATAAACACCCTGTCATCAAAATTGAAAGAGCTAGAGGAGCAAGATCAAAAAAGCTCAAAACCTAACGAAGACAAGAAATAACTAAGATCAGAGCAGAACTGAAGGAGATAGAGACAAGAAAAACCCTTCAAAAAATCAATAAATCTAAGAACTGGTTTTTTGAAACAATCAATAAAATAGACAGACCACTAGCCAGACTGATAAAAAAGAAAAGAGAGAACAACCAAATAGATGCAATAATAAACGATAAAGGGGAAATCACCACAGATTCCACAGAAATTCAAACCATCATCAGAGAATACTACAAAAAACTCTATGCACATAAACTAGTAAATCAGGAAGAAATGGATAAATTCCTGGACGCCTGTGTCCTCCCAAGCCTAAACCAGGAGGAAGCCAAAACTATGAATAGACCATTAATGAGGTCTGAAGTTGAGGCAGCAATTAAGAGCCTACCACACAAAGAAAGCCCAGGTCCAGATGGGTTCACAGCTGAATTCTACCAGACACACAAAGAGGATCTAGTACCATTCCATCTGAAACTATTCCAAATAATTCAAAAAGAGTGAACCCTTCCCAAATCATTTTATGAGACCAACATCATCCTGATACCAAAACCTGGCAGAGACTCAACAAGAAAAGAAAACTTCAGGCCAATATCCATGATGAACATAGATGCAAAAATCTTCAATAAAATACTGGCAAACCGATTGCAACAGCACATTAAAAAACTTATCCATCATGATCAAGTAGGATTTATCTGGGGGATGCAAGGCTGGTTCAACATACGCAAGTCTATAAATGTAATTCTCCACATAAACAGAAGCAAAAACAGAAACCACATGATTATCTCAATTGACACAGAGAAGGCATTTGACAAAATTCAACAGCCCTTTATGCTAAAACCCTCAATAAACTTGGTATTAATGGAACATATCTCAAAGTAATTAAAAGCTCTTTACGACAAACCAACAGCCAATATCATACTTAATGGGCAAAAACTGGAAGCATTCCCTTTGAAATCTGGCACTAGACAAGGATGCCCTCTCTCACCACTTCTATTCAACATAGTACTGGAAGTTCTAGCCAGAGCAATCAGGCAAGAAAAAGAAATAAAGGGTATTCAAATAGGAAAGTTGGAAGCCAAATTGTCTCTATTTGCAGATGACATGATAGTATACCTAGAAGACCCCATCACCTCAACTCAAAAGCTCCTGCAACTGATAAGCAACTTCAGCAAAGTCTCAGGATATAAAATCAATGTGCATAAATCACAAGCATTCCAATACACCAATAACAGACTTAAAGAGAACCAAATCAAGAACGAACTGCCATTCACAATTGCTACAAAGTAAATAAAATACCTAGGAATACAACTCACAATGAATGTAAGGGACCTCTTTAAGGAAAACTACAAACCACTGCTCAAAAAAATAAGGGAGGACACAAACAGATGGAGAAACATTCCATGTTCGTGGTTGGGAGGAATCAATATCGTGAAAATGGCTATACTGCCCAAAGTAATTTACACAATCAATGCTATCCCCATCAAACTACCATTGAATTTCTTCACAGAACTGGAAAAAACCACCATCAATTTTATATGGAACCAAAAAAGAGCCCGCATAGCCAAGTCAATTCTAAGCAAAAAGAACACAGCAGGTGGCATCACACTACCAGACTTCAAACTATAATACAAGGCTACAGTAATTAAAACAGCATGGTATTTGTACCAAAACAGAGATATAGACCAATGGAACAGAACAGAAGCATCGGAGGCAACACAACATATCTACAACCATATTATCTTTGATAAACAAGACAAAAACAAGCAATGGGGAAAGGATTCCCTATTTAATAAATGGTGTTGGGAAAACTGGCTAGCCATGTGCAGAAAGCAGAAACTGGACCCCTTCCTTACACCTTACACTAAAATTAACTCCAGATGGATTAAAGACTTAAATGTAAGACCTGACACCATAAAAACCCTAGAAGAAAATCTAGGCAAAACCATTCAGGACATAGGAGTAGGCAAGGACTTCATGAATAAAACACCAAAAGCATTGGCAACAAAAGCCAAAATAGACAACTGGGACCTAATCAAACTCCACAGCTTCTTCACGGCAAAAGAAACAGTCACTAGAGTGAATAGGCAACCATCAGAATGGGAAAAAATCTTTGCAGTTTACACATCTGACAAAGGGCTGATATCCAGAATTTACAAAGAACTCAAACAGATTTACAGGAAAAAACAAACAAGCCCATTCAAAAATGGGCAAAGGATATGAACAGAAACTTTACAAAAGAAGACATACATGAGGCCAACAAACATATGAAAAATGCTCATCATCACTGGTCATTAGAGAGATGCAAATCAAAACCACATTGAGATACCATCTCACGCCAGTTAGAATGGCTATCATTAAAAATCTGGAGACAGCAGATGCTGGAGAGGATGTGGAGAAATAGGAACACTCTTACAGGAGCTCTTGTAAAGCAGGCCTAGTGGTGACAAAATCTCTGAGTACTTGCTTGTTCGTGAAGGATTTTATTTTTCCTTCACTTATGAAGCTCAGTTTGGCTGGATATAAAATTCTGGGTTGAAAGCTCTTTTCTTTAAGGATGTTGAATATTGGCCCCCACTCTCTTCTGGCTTGTAGAGTCTCTGCTGAGAGATCTGCTGTGAGTCTGATGGGCTTCCCTTTGTGGGTGACCTGACCTTTCTCTCTGGCTGCCCTTAGTATTTTCTCCTTCGTTTCAACCCTAGTGAATCTGACGATTATGTGCCTTGGGGTTGCTCTTCTTGTAGAGTATCTTTGTGGTGTTCTCTGTATTTCCTGGAGTTGAGTATTGACCTGTCTTGCTAGGTTGGGGAAATTTTCCTGGATAATATCCTGAAGAGTGTTTTCCAGCTTGGATTCATTCTCTTCATCACATTCTGGTACACCTATCAAACGTAGGTTGGGTCTCTTCACATAGTCCCACATTTCTTGGAGATTTTGTTCATTCCTTTTTGCACTTTTTTCTTTAATCTTGGTTTCTCGTTTTATTTCATTGAGTTGATCTTCAACTTCTGATATTCTTTCTTCTGCTTGGTCAATTCGGCTGTTGAAACTTGTGCATGCTTGAAGTTCTCGTGTTGTGTTTTCAGCTCCTTCAATTCATTCATATTCCTCTCTAAGTTGTCCATTCTCGTTATCAATTCCTCGAATCTTTTTCAAATCTTTTTCTAGGTTCTTAGTTTCTTTGCACTGGTTTAGAACATGTTCCTTTAGCTCACTGAAGTTTCTCATTATCCACTTTCTGAAGTCTGATTCCGTCATTTGTCACATTCATTCTCCATCCAGCTTTGTTCCCTTGCTGGTGAGGAGTTTTGGTCCTTTTGGAGGTGAGGTGTTT